>ML685794.1:12857772-12979934 GCA_007922175.1 Pelusios castaneus | reverse complement strand
AGAGATTTCAACAATTTCCACAACACAATCAAACTTAGCCTGGAACACTCCACACAAGAGATCCACTTTCTGGACACTACAGTGCAAATTAGCGATGGGCACATAAAGACCTCCCTATACCGCAAACCTACTGATCGGTATAGTTACCTACATCCCTCGAGCTTCCATCCTCGACACACCACACGATCCATTGTGTACAGTCAAGCCCTAAGATATAACCGCATTTGCTCTGACCCTTTAGACAGAGACAGACACCTTCAGGATCTCTACCAGGCATTCTTAAAACTACAGTACAAACCCACAGAAGTGAAGAAACAAATTGACAGAGCCAGACGGGTACCCAGAAGTCAACTACTGCAGGAGAAGCCCATGAAAAACAACAACAGAACGCCACTGGTCACCACCTACAACCCCCAAGCCAGACCTCTTCAACACATCATCAAAAATCTACAGCCTATTTTACAAGATGATCCCTCACTCTCTCAAGCCTTGGGAGACAGACCTCTCCTTGCTTTCAGACAGCCCCCTAATCTTAAAAGGATACTTACCAGCAACTACAGATCACAGAGCAGAAACACTAAAGCAGGAACACAGCCCTGCAGCAGACCACGCTGCCAACTTTGCCCTCATATCTACACTGATGACACCATCACAGGGCCTAATCATGCCACCTACTCCATCAAGGGTTCGTTCACCTGCTCATCCACCAATGTGATTTATGCCATCATGTGCCGGAAATGCCCCTCTGCCTTATATATTGGACAGACAGGACAGTCTCTGCGCCAAAGAATCAATGGACACAAATCTGACATCAGAAATTGCAACACTGCAAAACCTGTAGGGGAACACTTCAATCTCCCTGCTCACTCCCTCAACGACTTGTTAATAGCTGTGTTGAAACAGATGAATAACAAATCACAGCTTCAAAGAGAGTCTGCAGAACTCGAACTTATATGCAAATTTGACTCAGTTGCCTTGGGGTTAAACAGGGACTATGGATTTTTCTCGCATTACATCAAGTGAATTGACCTCCCCCCTCCTCTATGTGCTGTTCCCCAGTGTTTTGAATCCTAACACCTACTTTGATTTGCTGTTACAGCCTGACCTGATGCTATGTCATACACTCCCCTGCATTTAATTTCCTCCCACTCTGTAACTTTCCTATCTTCAAAGCGTCTGACGAAGTGGGATTTTCTCCCACGAAAGCTCATGCGATTAATAAATCTGTTAGTCTTTAAAAGTGCCACAAGACTCTGTTGTCTACACTAAACTAGATACTAACTAACTAAAGGGAAGAGGCTTGCCTGAGCAAGCAGGAGTCCTGATGGCTGCCACGAGGCGGAAAGAAGAGACTGGGGGGCTGGGTCCCAGCGTCCCCTGATATACCCAGGAGAGGTAGGGCACTCTAGGGGGTGCTGGACGCCAGGCTGGGATTGCTGGGGAAGATTTTTCCAGGGGCTGTGCACGTGGGCGCACGTGCACCTACATTGGGAATGCAGATGAGCAGCACTCGAAGAAGAACCCTTACTTCTATGCCTCCACCAGAAGCAGTGCAGAAGTGAGGGTAATACTACCTTACTCTGCCACTCTTGCTTCTGCCAGCAGCACCGTCTTTAGAGCTGGGTGCCCGGCCCGAGATGGGGGAACAGAGCTTCCTTCAAACAACTTAGTTTCAAGTACTTCAATGTTTATTTGACTTCAGCATGTGATATAATTACTGTTTTGTGAAAGAAAACCATCCTAATTATTCTATACATACTGAAAGTAGACAGTGGCCCACAGGTAACAAGGCATCCAGTAAGAGAATGGAAACATTGTCTTCACTATCTCTGGGAACAGATGCTCCACTTTGCACGCCTACCCTTCAACATTACTGCTCTTCACAAGACTAGAGCGTCAAGAGCCTTCCCAGGTTCAAGCTGTAAACCGTATCTTTGCTGGTATGGCATTTTTAGCCTTTGCCCTACAATACCAGGGGTGAGCAACAAGTCCAACCATCTCCGTCAGAAAACTGACTCACTTAATAGTTGTGCTACATTTGCTAATATCACCTTACCGTAATCAATCAGCCTCCTAATCTTTGCCTTCATTTTCTCGT
Source organism: Pelusios castaneus (assembly GCA_007922175.1). Lineage (NCBI taxonomy): Eukaryota > Metazoa > Chordata > Testudines > Pelomedusidae > Pelusios > Pelusios castaneus. The sequence goes on along the minus strand of ML685794.1, from coordinate 12,977,836 downwards.
ATGTCTCCCAATGAAACACCCCTCCCTCCAAGCTAGCCCCTCCTGACTCCCTCCTTCCAATCACTGTAATTCCCTTTTCATTTAAATGATTTTGAGCCATCACATTGTGCCGATTGCTGATTCATGTAACCACGTGATCCACACCACACCGTTACCTTCCAATTGCCTCCTACTGTTTGCTACACTAGTATCTACTCAAATTAGATTGTAAACTTCTTAGATATACCTGCAGTCCCTATCCTACACTGGTGCTGAAGTGTAATTTCCAGATCTGACACAGACATACCTGTGCTAGCTCTGATCAAGTTGGCAAACTAAAAACAGCAGTGTAGTCCCCGCAGCACAACGAATGCGACAGGCTAGCCACATCAACCATATGCCTAGGGTTTCAAATGGGCTAGAACATGGGGCAGCAAACCCATTCCACTCCTCCTGTAGTTGCAGCTACATTACTATTTTAGTGTGCTAGCTAGATCAGCTAGTGCAGCTATGTCGGCCTAAGCTGCAAATTATGCTTCCTGCTACAACGGAGATGGTCTCTGTGTCTTCCTCTATGTTGGTTCAATAGCTAGCACATTTGGACCCTGAGTTTGACTGAAGTCCACTGGTGCTACTGCTAGATCAGCGGTTCTCAACCAGTGTGGGGACACAAAGGTGTGTCGCAAAGAGCCGGGAAGTGTGTCAGCTTAGAACCAGCTTGGGGCTCCTGCTGCCCGCCAATCTCAACAGCCTGCTCCTGCTGCACAACACAGGCAGCAGCCGGTCGAGATGAGTGAAGGGACTTAGGGGCTGCAACCCAGATATCCTCGGCTGGGGGGAGAGGGACACCACCGGCCCCACAAAAATAAACTCGGCCCCATTGCCTGTGCTGGCTTGACGCTGTCTCCACCCAGGTCCTGGAATGCTGCATCCTCCAAAGCACTACAGCCTCCACCCAAGTGCTCCCAGCCCAAGCACCACTGCCACCAGCAGACTGTAGAGTTTTACACAGGAGATCATCCTGTGTCAGGTGCGTCACAACGGAAAAAAGGTTGAGAACTACTGTGCTAGATAATTTTAAAAAAACTAGAAGTACTTACCTCAAATTTATTAAAGCTATTCATAAAACTGCCATATTAATTATAATTTATACTGTAACTAAAATATTATAAGCAAAGCACCCATGCGTTTATCTTAGAAATAAATTACTGATTTCATGGGTTTCTCTGAGAAAACGTTAGACATTTCACAGTGAGGACTATTAGACAGGGACAAGAAAGATGCTAAAAATATGCTCACATCTAGCAGTTTTCTGAAAACCAAAGTCATAAGTGCTACAATCTGTAGCTGAACAGAAAATTTAAAAATCAATCAGTACACTGCAAGATATCCAAGCTCTTCTTCCCTGTTTTTTCTGTTAGATGCTGCCTGCAACAAGAAGACCTTTTAAAAAAAAAAAAAAATAGAGAAGTCCCAAATCACACACAGTATGTGGTTATAATGATACTTGTTAAAGCTTCAAGGTAACTGCATTTGTATTCGCCTGTTGTCCCTCAAGGGCACATACTTAAAGATTCCCAGCTCGCAGACATCACCTTTTGGACAAAGACGTGAACCTCTCTCCCTCCTGACCTGGACTTTCCAGGCTGCACAGATCCCTGCCTATCCTGTGATATTTCCAGCTGTTACACTGCCCAAACAGGAAAGCATTTATGCTTCACTTTCTCTCCTAAGGATATGAACAGCATATTGCCTAAAACTGTAATATACAACATAGCTCTTCGTAAGCAAGTACACATTCTTCAGGTGAAACCATTATGGAGGAAACATTAAAACAAAGAAGAACCTACATGCATGTTAAAAAACTAACCAGAGATCATCCGGAACTCCTACAAGGACTTCAAAACTCACACCTGAGTTTTCCCTGTGATTGCAGGTTCTTAACTATCTCAGATCAAGAATGAGAATTCTAGCTGGCCAGATCAGCTGGTTTTTTTATACAGCTCAACAGGAAAAGATCCACAGCCAAGGCGTAGTTTCAAAAGGCAAGTTTTTGAATATCCAGGAGGATGTAAGTGTGGGGGAATTCGTATTAGCCTTCCCCCTAGTTATTCCCCAAGAAATTCAGTTAACACTTCATATGTACCAAAAGTCCATTCTGGCACATTTAATATAATGGACCCACAAAATACTTAAATTCAGTAAGGACTCACAAGAATTCACAGGGAATTGCAATATCTGCCAATACCCACTTCAGGGTAGCTGAGAACTGCATGTTCACAGAACAATTATCTAAAAATAAAATGCAGCCGAATCTGATGAATAAAACAAACAGCCCTATTGTGTGATGAGGGACATTGGCATCAAGCCAAAACAGTAGCCTAACACAAAATGGCTGGGCACATTTATACATGATTTGAAAATTATACCAAAGAAAAATTTGAGGATTGAATTATTCATCTTTTAAATCTGACTTTTTTTTCCAAAATAACACCTGTATACGGTATTCCTTTGTCTAAATTGTTTAATGAGATACACAGTTGCCTGTTAGTCCATGCTAGCTAAAAGAAAACTTGTCCATGTTATCTAGCATCCACAAAACCTAACACAACAGTAGAATCTCAGAGTTATGAGAGGGTAGGTTGTTTGTAACTGCAATATTTGTAACTTGAAAAAAACATTATGGTTGTTCATTCAAAAAAATTTACAACTAAACAGTGACTTAATACAGCTTTGAAACTTTACTCTGTAGAAAACAAATGCTGCTTTTTACCACCTTAATTTAAATGAATCAAACACAAAAACCATTTCATTTTTTTGTCTTTTTTTAAAGTTGGCTTTTTTTTTATTATTAAAATTATGTTTAACAGTACTGTCTGCATTTGCTTCTTTTTTTTTTCGGGGAGGGGAGGCTGTCTCATTGTATATTTCTGGTTACAAATAAGGCATGTAGTTGACTTGCTGACTCGTCAGCTAGCAACTCTCGTGTTTATAATGTTTCTATTATATTTCAAATTAACTAGTCTAGGGAAAGCTAAAAAGACTGAGTTAACAAGAAACTGCAGGACTTCATGGCAGTATATGAATTTACTGAAAGTAGTTACATCTAACTTAAAAAAAAAAATCTGACTCCCAAAAAGATTATTACTGTAATGAGAAACACTGAAAAGCAGGCTCAGGCTGATAAAACCTGAGAACAGGGAAAATGCATTGGACACTCCCATTTACTCTCATAAGCATTTTGAGGCAGAGAGTGTATTTCATTTATAGACAAGAAAAATGTTACAATATTTTATTTTTGTGAATTGACAGTTCACCCACCAGAATACCAAAATGGCCTGCTATAGTTAAGGCCAGCTTTCTGTTTTCTCTTGTGAATTACACAGAAGCAATTAGTTTTGGTTCTGATTTGAAAGGCAGCGCTGCTCAGTAGATAGGTAAATGTATTGGGACTAATATCTCTGAATAATCTCCAGCTCCACCCAATGCCCTGTCATGTAACCTGTGCCCTCCTATCCATCTGACTTATCTATTTAGACTGTTTGCTCCTCAGAGCAGGGCCCATCTTATTACATATCTGTGCTATGCATTTTACAATGAGAGCCAGAAGTAAATTGTAGTCTTAAGACATTCCTTTAATCCAAGTAAGAAGCAGTACCAAAAAAAACTTTGTAATGCCTTTTCTATTCTCTTCTTTGGAGTTAAGTCATCTGGCACAAAGTTATTTATAATTATATAAAGAAATGCATATATTAAAATCACATTAGAATACATTTATATATTATAAGTAGTAGTATTCAAATATATAAAAAGAAATTTAAACAGAGAAAGAGACTTTTCACTAGGTTATGTTTTCATTTTTAAAAAGATACCTAAAACCGATGTTATGGGCCTGACCTACATGACCATGCACCTTTAAATACCATTCTGCCACAACAATGAAAGCTTTTTTCCCCCGTTCTTATGGTTAAACTTGGCTAACCCAAAACAAAAAAATGCTACAGTTCACAGTTGCAAAACAAATTATCACTATGTCCACAAACAGAACACAGCTCGCCACATAAAGAGAGACTGGACTGAGGCTATACTTGCACAGAGAATAAAGTACCAGTTTGCTATAGATTGTATGCCAAATTGTGCTTAATTTCAGTAAGAAGTCAGCAAAGCATATTGTTTAATGGCCCATTCTTCCAGTCTCCCTCCTCCATTATCACAACCCATTTCATAACATAAAAACCTTCTGTCACCCACATGCTAATACTTTTATAAATAATTATTCCTTTTCTAGAGCTGAACACTAACTTTAAAAAAAATAAATCTGAGGAAAGTGTTACAATTTACCCATGTACTTGAAAAAGGTAAAAACAAGATTAATACCAAACACAAAAATCCCACCAAATGCTTCTCACATAGCTTTAAATAGCTGAAAGCAGCAAATGAATTAATTTACCTACATTCAATCTGTGCACATGCAAGGGATTTTGCACAGGACACAATTCTAATTTTAAAATAAAATTAAGAACATCTTGTATTATCCTCTGGACCAAAGCTAAACATTTTCTAAAAATTTCATGAGGATGGATTTGTCTCTGATTATATTTTTGAAAATCCTGTATAATTGTTTATTTTGCAAAAAAGACGCTAACAGCGCAGTCACGTCTAATTGCTTTTGCACTGCTGGGGAGCTCTGCAGCTTGCCTTTTTGATGGGCAGCAACAGTGTGAGAGCTTGCATCATGTTCGGTTGGCCTCTTCTGCAGAGCAATACGGGGAAGCAGTAGTTTTAATTTAATTTGTGGATTTTTAAAATTACATATCCAATGAAAATTAAATTATATATTTTCATTTCTACACCATTATAGTCCTAAGTCCCATTGATGGAAATACTTTGATTTATATATGCATTTATTCTTACCAAAATACATTCTATTCTCTTATTTCCCCTGAATGCTTGCTTGTAATTAATTGACCAACAGTTCACGATTTACTTATACAAAAGAGTAACCTCAGTTATCCGAGTCCTCCAGGTAGACTATGTGCACACATAACATTGCATTTCTTCCTCTAACCCAATGCCCTAGCTTGCCAGCCTTAGGGAATCAAATAGCTCCTCTCCATCTTTTTCAGTCCACCACATAATAATCATGATACTGTATTTATTGGATATTCAGATAGCTGGATTTGTATAATTGAGATTTTACTATATTAAGAAGTTGGGGGGTGTTTTGAGTGCGCAAAAAAAAAATCCTTTGATTATTTAAATCTTGGCTACTTAGTCAAGTTTCATTTCTTGGACATCAAACACAAACTGATTAAAAATGCTTCTGAACCTAGTGGAGTTCAGCCAATATTGAGATTCTTCCAGAATAACTGTCAGAAGTATGGTTTACATACTGGTGCATGTTAGTTCTAAAAGTGATTTTTTTCCCCACGTAGAATATATAGGGTATTAACTTCATTTTTGGAACGTTAGCTTTGTACCAAAATCTCTATTTGGGGTAACTTTGGTCCTTGACAGATAGCCAAAAGAATATCACAATTCGACTTCCAAGTATTACTAATTGCCAAAAAATCTTCACATTTTGTACACCAAATATTTTAATGGCAAACCAGACACTGGTTTGTCAGCATGGGAAAAATCAATTTACAAGATATAATTTAGAAGTTTTTAAAATAAATCTTTCTTCTTCTATGATCTATATCTATGGCTACACTGCAGAGGTTCATATTTTAGTTTGCTATTGACTAAAACAAAACTAATCAACAGGACTTGTGTACAACCAGTTCAACTGACCAAATTTCTCACATCAAGCACATGTAGACATATTTCTGCCTTCTGGCAGAGGTTTCCAACCTGTAGTCAATTAATTACAAGGAAACATTCATAGGACATAAGAGAACAGAATATATTTGTTAAGGGAAAGGAGTATTAACAAAGGGTAGCTGAATATGACATTCAACGACAACCTCCAATTCCAGCAATCAGAACAGCAAAAACAAAGATCTTCTGTGCTTCACAGGCTGTGATTTCCAAAGGAAAACAGAAGTATTAAAAACATCCACAGCTTCCTAGAATCTAGGAAAAGCAAAATCTATTACGCCCACTATGGAACTAAACATGCAGGTCTAATCTGTTTATAGAAAAACTGAAAATCACTCAGGTGGTGATATTGATAAGGAGTCCCTTTTAGATCTGTCCCACTCCAGTTAATAGGAATGTTACACTTGCAAGAGAACATGGGATACAGGATTATACTGTGTGCCAATACATCTATGTGAAGGGAAGGAGGAACACCAAGACACAGGATAAGAAAAATACAGAGGCATGGAAGACAGTTACAGGTACAAAACTTAGGCCACATAGACTAAACCACACCTTTGTCTGGGGAATGTGCCTTGTATGTACATACGGTCAACATAGAACACATATACCTCATTACCAAAATATAAATCTATAAAAGCCAACTTTATTGTACATGCAAATCACAAGCAACTTCTCATTACTCCAGTATAAGCCTACCAACAGCTCATTTGTGCTGACCTTTCCAAGCACATCAAGCTGTGGTGACAGCTAAGGGCTTTACACTTCCTAGTTACATTAAGACTATTAGCCCAATTTCATTATGTGTAATGCAGGATAAAGATCAAACTATTGTTTAAGTTTCCATTAGATAACACTAGCTTGGCTTTCAGTTGAACAGCCTTCCTTTAACAAGTGCAGAAGAAAAGAAAAAGCAAGCGCTAACGTTTTATTGGTGTCTGTTTTAAACAAGAATGTTTATACTCGGAAAAGTACAAGTTTAAAAATGTGAGATATTCTTCCTCAGCATTCACTGGGTGAACTAATGCCAAGTATCGTACTATACCAGAGGGAGGCAACCCCTGGCACGTGTGCCAACAGTGGCACACGAGCCCATTTGGAGCGGCACTCGGCATCCTCTGTGGCGCCACAGAAATTGCCAATCCCGCCACCAAAAGACACTCCAAGTGGCTTCTTTCGGGGGCAGCTGCAGTGCAGAGGTCCCTGCCATGTCCATGCCCCAGGCATACTGTGTAAAGCAGCCACCCAGAGCGGCTCCTCTCTGTGGTGTGCCGTCACCAAAAGGAGTCACTCCAGACAGCTTCTTTCCTTGGTGTGCCTGGGGATAGGGGTCCTCAGGCACGCTGCCGAGAGGAGCCACTCCAGGTGGCTTCTTTCCACGAATGTGCCATCGGCACCAGCTGAGGGTTGAGGGGGAGGGGCCAGCACAGAGGTCGGCAAAGGTTGCCAACCCCTGTCCTACACTGTGTAGATGATATAAGAGTAGGACTACCAATATGATCATCTTCCATATTCATGTTTCCACTGACCCTCCAGCTCCTATCTCACTGCCTTGACTGGGAGTATTTCCATTTTAAAATGGGGGGGGGGGGGGGGGGGAAACTTAAAACTGAATATGTGATTATGTTTTGAAGTGAAACCTGTAGATAGGATGTTTGTAGGACACAGTGAGGATGCTGTCCATTTCGCAGTATAAGCTGCTGGGTATCTGAACAGCATAATGCTAATACCATCAGTTTATTGGCTCTTCAATCACAATTGTCTTGGTAAAATGGGAAGATGTGATGGGTAAGAGAATGGATTGCTCTTGAGGAAGTTATGTAACTATAAACAATTCACCAACAGAAATTATGAACTTTGACGGCTTAGCAATAAAAAAATAATTCCAGAAAATCAGTTCTTTCTGAAGTAACTAAGTATTCCAGTACCACAGGAAAAACAAACAGCAGCATAGGTTATTTTAGCTGACATTACTGTAAAAAAAGGCCACTACTCACAATCTGTTTTGTCACACGTTTTGAATGCTAATAGAGCTCAACACCAACAAAAACAGCAGTTAAAATGTACTTTTGTTTAGTTGTAAGAAATAAGTCTCCAAGAGTCACTCAAATATCAGTGATAATCCAGAGAGCAGTTTCTCCAGTTGCAATATATTTATACTCGAGATTGAGAGTTTCATATAAATCAATGCAAAGCAGTTACAGTAGGAAGATGAGAGCAGGTGGAAGAGGCAGACTAGGAGAAACTCAAAGTTCATATTAGTAAGAAGCCAATGGGAAAACTGTATATCTGTACTGAAAAGGTAGGATTTTAAACTGCATTTCTAAAAGGAGTCAGAGGTGGGTAGATTCCTCCAGATAGTTGGGAATCACATTATGGCCCATGAAGTACAAGAGATCTGTCAAGTCCTCATTGTCTATATGAGACAAAAAAATGCTGGGAACTAGCACCATTGGTGTTTGGAAAAAGAAAACATTGATATCCACAAAGTGGTTCACAGAATTTAAAAAAAAAAAAAAAAAAAAAAAAAAAGAATCGCTGAGGTAAGGGAAGTGTGGAAACTGTCTTTGGCTGCATCTGCAACACACAAAACAAAAAAGGGTTGAAAAACAAAATCACAAAGAGTATGGCCAAGCCACCAACCTAGCATTTGACAAATCAAAGTTAGATCATGTAGACAAACAAACAGTATCAGACTCCAGTTGATTCTCTGAGCACAACTGAAAGGAACACATAGCCTTCCCCAAGGTAGGCAGTGATCTCCATTCCAAAAACAAGCATAGAAGCCAGAACAGAAACAATCACAGATGAAGCAAGATGTCTCCTTTTTCTATCCTGCAGCAGTTAGCATTACAACAGATTTCACCATTTTTCCCAGAAATGGGAATTGACCAAAGATTCTAATGTGCAGTTAGTACTTTTTCATTCAACTTGTTCAAATGTTCTGTTTAAAGTGTGAGAAATGTGCTTTCACTCCCTATCAATCAGTCTGATTTGCTCCAGTACTATGTCAAAATAACACACACCAGTATTGAAAATAGTGTGAAACTCAAAGGAAGTGGCAAACCTGAAGCTGTGGACAGGATGGTGGTTGTCTGATTGTGGGTATTATTACAACTTCCTTCAAAGCATGCCACTCACTTAACTGAGACCAACCTTGGTAAGAGATGCATACAGTAATACTTCAGCACCATGTAAGTAAACCACATCTTTCCTCCAGCTCCATAATATAAAGCCATCATCCATCACCTCTCTCAGATTCAGCTTTTAAACCTTCTTTTATTAATGAAAGGCCTGACATGTCCTGTAGAAAATAAGATTCTAAAGGTAACACAGAACTTGCTTCTTAGCTGGAGAAATTCTAAAATGGCAGATGAGATTGCATGGCACCATACAAGATCTTATGAATAGTCCCATAACATTTTTAAAAAACTGGATTATTCTTCCAAAAGGTTCCAGATCACATTAAGGAAAGACCCAGTTTCAGATTCATTATTAAGCATTTATAAAATTGCCTAAAGCCTTTTGTTTTTCAGGGGAAGAGTTTATAGGGGGAAAAAAGACTAATTAATCCAGTTATTCAGCTTTTTATATAAGATTTCAGTTCAAAGTAACTTACAAATTCAACATAAGATCTATAGTTTTAAGATGGGGATAATCAGAGAGGGGAAAAGCCTAACGTTTTTGGATGCATATCTTCGATATAAAGTCACAAAAAGCTATTTTTAGAATCTCTTTCCAGACAAATTGCACTTTAAGATTTTTTTAATTTTAATTAAGCCTACTTTAGCTAAAACTTTGAAAAACATAACAGAAACTTTCATTTTTTCCCAGGACAATATACAGGCAACATGATGATTTGAAACAGACATTATACCCTGGAAATCTGTGTTTAGTAACATAATGCTTCTAGGCTCTTCCCTGGAATCAGATTAATAAGCACCATTGTAAAACAAGTCCTTTGACTCAAGAAGCCACATTTTCCCCCCTCAATTCTACACACTAGTGCATTTGGAATTCATCTAAAATGCAGATTTTTGTCACCAAATGAATTCATTACCTAAGTTAAATATTAAAAATGAACTGAATGCCAGTGTTTTCCGTTGGAGGAGGGCAGTGACAAACAATCATTTTTATTAGACCAAGGGAAAAAAATTCTAACAAGAAAACAATTGGTTCTGAGATATTTAGATTCTAGGGTTATTTTATATTCAAATTAGGAACACACACTAGAAGTAGGTGAACAGATTTAGAAGAATGTTTAGTGCTTCCTATTCGTCAGAATTATATAGGTATACAGATGGCAGAAGTCTTAATGAAGCCTTGACATTAGTTTTGCGGCATATGTCCTACTTATAAGCATTTGTTCAAAAACATGCAACTAACTTCAATACAAATAGATAATTTAAGACCAATATAAACTAAGTCTGGTTAAAAGTCTCTGTTTTCTCATCTATATGTATAGCAATCCACACTAAAAAGATAAATCAAGCTGTTCAGTACAAATGGTCATCAATGTGACCAGGCTAGATGAAGCTTTAGACAAGTACTACAGTGATCAGTAAACTCTACCACCACTGAACTAAATCCAAACAGAAAGTAGGATGTGGGTGGCAATACTCCAAGTCTACACTTCAACATTTTGCTGACATAGCTATATCAATTGGAGGGAGAAGTAGGGGAGGATCCACACCACTAATCAACATCGCTATATCAACAAAAAGCATTCGGGTAACATAGTTAGGCCACCACCACCAAAAACATTTGCCAGTATTGGCGAAAGAATTGTTGATGGTATCATCTGGACTTCTGCTGGGGGGAAGGGGCTTTCTAGTATAGCTATACTGGCAAATCCTTTCTAGAGTAGGCAAAGTGTTAGCCTCTACCAAGGGTTACAAACACCTTTTTAAAAAACTCTTTAGTTTATACACAAGCAGTGCATTTCCCTGGTTTTAAAATCAGATGTTGACTTCTCATTGATGCTGCTAATAAACAAAAACAATCTTGTTGAGAGGCAAAGGCAAACTAAAACTGAAGCATTTATATATGCTATCACTGAGGCATACGATGTTTCAGAAAGGCTTTTTTAGCTTACCGTTACAGACTTCAAAGTCATTCCATGGTAGGTGCCCATAGTGTCAATTTTGAAGCCTTCCGTCTCTGTAAAGCAAAGGAGTCTCTTTTAAAATTATTCCACAAGCAAGTGTCAGAACAATACCAATGTTTAAACTAGCAGGATCAGAAAGTCTTTTCCAGTCACTTTTGGGAGAAGATAAGCCTTCCTATTGGTGCAGTGTTTTAACACTGTACGTATATTAAGACTTAATTGCGTTAAGTCACTGATACCATCCTGGTTGGCTGTAAACACAGTTTATGACTGGTTAGGTGAAATCTTGGTGTTGCAGTGCTCCCAGGAAGTTTTGCCATAAACTTCATTTGGGGCCTTGGAATTCTCTCTTTACGTTTAACACTGGTTAAAAAAATGGCTCGTAAACATGATAGCTCACAGTATTTTGCTTTGAACAGATGCCTACTTTTGTATGTTTGTTTTCCAGTAAGCATTCAAAATGCTTTTTGCTCTATGGAAAACACTCCTCTACCCATGCCTGTGTAACCAGTTCGACTGATCTTTCTTCCTCTGATCTCTCTGCAATATTGCAAGAGTACATTGCTGCTGATGCTGCTCCAAATACTCATCCACAGATACTCATCTCCGCTGGATTAAAATGGGACAGTAACTGAAGTTTTATGTGCAAATATTAATTTCCTAGTGTTCTAGTATCAATGTGTAAAATATCATCAAGCTCATCCACCCAATCTGGAAAAATAGGAAGGAACATGATAGCCTGTATTTCTTCAAATCAAAATCTGTGAATGCCTTGCACATACATTCTCTACTGTTAATGACATTTCTTTTATGATTGTAGGATTCTATTTATTTCAAAATAAAGATTTAATTCCAAGTCCAAAAGAAATAAATCCTAGCCGGGTATAATTAAAATTTAGAATTTTGGTGCAAAATGCTATTACCATCTATAAAACAGCAGCAAACTCTTAAAATCCCCATGACAAGAGAAGAAACACATTTATAGTACAACTCCACTGACAACCTGGTACTGATAACAAATTTCCTTAGTACCTGGAAAAGTAGCATCAGGCTAAGAAACTGCAGACACATCCTCTATTTCATAAATTTACAGTTCAAAAGCAGGCAATCTGAGGATCTTAATTTATTGTGTAAATTCAACTGTACTTAAACATGAAACCACATCACAAGTGCGGGTGAAAGACTGATGCCTACTCTATAAGTCCAACAGCAAGGCTTTCTGTTAAACCCCGGTAAACATTTAGATATGGCCAGTGCTATTTTTTTTTTTTTTTTTTTTTAAAACAAAGTGCTGGTACTCAGCCAGCGACCTGGGGTCACTGGTGGCCGCCGCAGCAGCATGAGCCAGGGCCTCATTGCTGTGAAAAAAAGGGGCTGGTATTCAGTACCCCTGAGTACCATGACCAAAAAAAGGTGCTGGTACTCAGTATCCCTGAGTACCATCACACAAAAAAAAGCCCGGGATATGGCAAACAAGACCTTAAAATGACAGAAATAATGCTATCGGATGGCTGTCCAGGAAATCTCTCTCCAATTTATACTAGATGGGATCACAAATAGGGTCAGGCTGAGAGCAGATCTTTTTTGAAAGTAGGAACCGTGGTGCGAGAGAAACAAAGGTCAATATCTCACTTCTGAGGGTAATCCCCCAAGGTCAGTAAACAGCATTGGTGAGGCAGTGAGGAGGAATTTATATTGCTACCATGTGAGCTGAACATGTTCTATATAGATAAGAGGATGCAAATCTTCAGGGCTATCATTGCAGCACTTTTTGCATGTACTAACACCACTTTGAAAAATGTTATTGATGGAAAGGAGTTCTGCAGGCAAAGCAGTCTAAAAGGTCACTGCACAACAATTTAAACATTGCTTTTAACACAGTTTATTATGTGAGTGTCCAATAGAACAAAAACACCCTGCCACTGCTCAGTGGTCAAGCATGTCACCAGCTAAATTAAGTGCCCGCTGTGTTCAAAATGAAGAACTAAGCCTTGATGTAATAGGGAGAAGGGTACCAGCTACACTGTTCAAAGCTAGAGCATAGACTTTCTTTCAGAACAGCTATGAATCAAAAATACAGTCTATTATACTGACAAGATAGATGTGGCAGGTAAGACAATAGAAAGAGGTGGACTCTGAGCCATCAAAATGATGTCATACATGAAGTTCTCTCTCACTTTCTTAATGCTCAATCAAAATTAAAATGAGTTAAACATAAAGGATAAGAGGCAAGGGAGAAAATCCAGTATGCAAGTCTACTTTGTATTGCATGGCTAATGTTTGGCAATTTGAAAGTCACAAAGCCAGAAGTGAAGTAACAAGGGCTGAGCAAAGTATCTGAAGCGTGTTTGTCTTAACAGCTCAGACTGTTCTGAGGGGGGATTGGACTGGCCAAGTGTACAGACAAGTAACATGACACTCCCTGATGAAGACAGACCGTTTGTGATGGACGGTAAGACACATTCTTACATGTTTAATGTGAACTATCCCAACAATTAAAATTTAACTTTCCTCCTTTTAATCATAGCTGGATTAATAAAGCATGTTTGAGAACGATCACTGGTCTGTGTCTACTACAGGACTACTAGGACAGTTCAGTTTACTGCAGCTGTAACAGATTTGTTCTTTGCTTTCAAAGAACAGTACTTAACTTCCAAAAACTCATTTACAATTGTAGGTACCTTGACTAAAACACTCCTGTAATAAAACCTGTCCTATTTGGCATAGGGACTTGTAAGGCAAGCCAGCAAGCTGAGTGCACTGATACCACTTTCTGAATAATGATCCATCCCAGGGCATACAAAAACTTGGCTGCAATTCAGCAGTCTACTTACCATATCTTGCCAGGTTAAAGTGTTTTAACCCATTATCTTACATCTACACATTTTAAATTGCTCATGTTAACAAGCTACCTGATTCCCATATTAAACCAATACACTGAAATATCCAAGATAGAAACAAACCCATATAAACAAGGAATTTCCTAGTTAAGTCTGCTTTGGAGAATAGTGTAGTAAAATTGAGATTAAAAGAATCTAAATCCATGCTTAACAATACCAACGCAGCAATTGTTAATTCAATACTAGGAAACCCTTCTAGGGTTGCAAGATCCTCTGATAAATGAGCAAGTAGATAGTCTTGTGTGTCTGTGCTGGAGCCTGTCATTGTTTCTGGTGGCTTCATTTCAACCTTAGATAAAAATCACAGCACACACTATTTTTGTGGCAAACTGTACCATTTAGTTCCAGTATTTTAACAGGTTATTCAGGATAGCATAGGTAATGCTTTTGGGGTATCCTATATCTACCAGTTCTTAAAGGAAATAGCGGTAAATTCTGTGAGTTTTCTTGTTACTCAGGTATCATAACAACATAATGAGTTTTAAGACCAGAAGAGACCCTTACGATAATCTAATATGACTTCCTGCATATCAGAGGCCTTAGAATTTCACACAGTGATTATGTGCTGAGACCAGAATTTTTATAAGTGACTAGTAATTTTGCATGCCCGACATGAGATTTGTTGGAAGGGTCTCATTTTCAAATGGTGGGCACTTCATCTTTAAAAAAAAAAAAAAAAAAAAAAAAAAGACTCCCTTGAGGTGGTTTATCTTTAATAAGAAACTTCCAATGATAATATGAAATAAGTTTTAACTTGATACCAACACTATTACGAGAACTAGAAATGTTTAAAAAAGTACAGTACTAATATATTTAATGTAAGGAATTTTTCTCCCATAACCCTGTCGCCAGACTGCAGCAGGAGTTGCAGAGTAGCTGCACAGTTGCTCAGCACTGAGTTTCAGGTTCAGAATTCATCTCTTCCTCCCCTGCTTTACAAGCTTTTGCATTATGTTCCCAATTATGTTCTTTTTGCTTTTACAATAGTGAGAAATTACTGTGTGCATATATAAGCACTATGCTGTACATACCTACAATTTACTTTTTTACTTTATTGTAGTTTGTGCTTCAATAAATACAAATTTAGCAATGAGACACACTAATCTTGAGCCATCCAGATATAACAAGGATTGGAACCATGCAATGTTCCCTCTAAGGTTTGGCGGCTTGTGTGCAAAATTTTCAAGCCGTGTGCAAAACTTTTTCTGAATAAAATTTTTGTGCAAACTCACACGACAGAAATTATAGGCATTAATTGAAGTTAAAGTGATTGTAAATAGAATTAAGTAATTGTGTTTAATTGAATTGAAATTTAATTTTTAGAAATGTTTTTATTTAAAATTAATTTTTAAAAAAGGAAGAGAAAGAAAAAAGAAGGAAGGAGGAGAAAGAAAAAAAGGAAGCAAAGAAAGAAAGAGCAGGAAAGAAGGAAGACAAAGAAAAAAAAAAAGGACGGCAAACAAGAAAAAGAAGGGAAGAGAAAGGAAGAAAAGAGAAGGTAGGAAAAGAAAGGCGGAGAGAAGGAAGAGAAAGAAGGCAAAGAAGGGAAAGAAGAGAAAGGAAAAAAAAGGCAAAGAAGAGAAGGAAGGGAAGAGAAAGGAAGGCAAAAAAGAGAAGGAAGGGAAGAGAAAGGAAGGAAAAAAAGAGAAAGGAGGAAAAAGAGGAAGGCAAAGAAGAGAAAGGAGGAAAAAAAGAAGCCGAGAAAAGAAAGGAGAAAAAAAAAATGAAAGAAGCTGAGGCCGCTGGGGGCGGGGACCCGAACGCGGCCCCAGGAGGGCAGAGCAGACCCCGGCACTGGAGACCGATCCTGGCCCCGTGCTGGGAGGCCGAGGCCGAGGCTGTCGGCGGAGCAGAGCCGACCCCGGCCCCGAGCCAGGAAGTCGAGGCGGCTGGCTGGTGGGAGCCCGGCAGCCTGCCCCGGCTGCATGGGGCGGGCAGGCGCGTGCACATGCCCCGGCCCTGAGCCTGCCTGCTCCACCCTGGGGGCAGGGAGGGCCAGCCCAGAGGCCAGGCTCAGGTCGGGGCTGCCAGCCTGCGCGGGGGTTCCTCAGTGCTGCGCGGAGGTTGCGACAGCCGCTGTGCGGCCGCACAGCTTAGAGGGAATACTGGAACCATGTCATTTCCACTCCCACACCCTACATTTTCTACCGTATAGAAATCAAGTAGTTGCTCGTTCAATGAATAGGTGAACCATTAATTTTTTCAAAAAGTGTGAACTACCATGGCTGAAACAGGTTTAGGCACTAATACTTTTACATTTAAAATTGCAAAAGCAGGTTTATAAAGTATGATACAAACAGGGGAGAAGTCTGGACAGTTGGAAGAATTTCGTGGTTTAAAAGATCTTTGTTTAGGGAGGTGAAAGTTATGGCCACGTTTAGGCCTACTGCACTCTTCTTTCTATAATGAATTATTCTTTTTCTAAAAGAGAGTTAGCTAATTAGATGCAATCCTATAAAAACAAATCCTGTTTGTAACAAGAATGAATGCCACACTATCTATTCAACTCTTTGCTCAAGACGACTTTTTTTTTTTATTATATTCTCAAGACTGGCATTAGTGCCCAAAATGATTTGCTCTCACCTTGGCCAACTGATTGTACAAATGCATTTCACCATGTATTTAATTATATGTTTAATATTCCAGTTTTGGAATGTGATTTCATCCACAAAACGAATAGACAGGCAAGAGAAAAATATGAATATGCATGGCTATCAACTTTATTTTTAATAAAATCAAATGGTTAAAGGTCAGCTGTCAGGCTTCATTTGCTAGAAATAGGACAGCATCATAACAAGTTTAAAGTATGCCATGAAAGCTGCATGACCTGCAGAATATTAAGGAGACAGTACAGAACAAAAGACATTTAGCTGCTGATAGTTATGAAGCATTACAGTTTTTGCAACTTGAACCTATTTTCCACTTGAATGTTTGGTACATCATATAGTGAAGGTTATTATTTTTATCAGATGGTTACCATTTCAAAAAATTATTTGCACTTTATCAAAGGCTGATGTGCTCTGCTTAAACATTTGTCAGTGTTTATTACCATGCTCTGCTAAGCCCACAGGGCTTTTTGTTTTTGAAGATGTAAAGCCATGGCTTCTGTTATCTTTGGGGATATGAAATGGTTTTAGAAATAAGAACATGAATGTTCCTTTATTATAAAGCTATGGGCACCTGAGAAGCCACCATGAGTCTCCATCTCCCCTAACCAAAAAGACGACATACCGTTAATAGATTATAGAACCCACAGGGATTGGAACATTTGAATGCAGACAGCGTTCTAAGAGACCCAGGTTTGTCTCAATTATTAATCACCATTAGTGATAATGAAGGTTATGTGGCTCAGATCTGCGAGTTACTGTGCCACAAAGACAAGTAATAATGCCTGTTATCCTTCAAATCTCACCCAGAATCCCAAGCCCCATTAGGGCTCCCTAGAAAGATAACCATCCTAACAATTTGATAGCTTTATTTTGTCTGTTTTTGTCTTTAGATTATAAACATCTCAGAGCAGGGGCTCACTGTCAGTGTACATAAATACATAATAAATATGATCAATTGTGGGATTTGATTTTATGTATGTACACTGTATGGCATAGAAAAAAGCCTCAGTCACTCATGCTGGTGTTGCTTCCCACCCCAGATTACTGCAACGTACCAGACTGTACCTTTAAACTTTTTCAGGTCTTGCACTGTACAACTGGTTCAAAATGCAGTCGCTTGTCTTATCAAAGGTCCATGAGCATGCAATCCCTGCATTATACTTATTCCAACATTTCATTGTTCACAAAGCCAAGTTTAAAACTGTCATCAATATTTTGAATGGGTCCAAAATATTTAAAATACCCTCTATGGGTCCAAAATATTTAAAATACCCTCTATATTTTTGGGACCTCAAATGTTCAATTCAAGAAGGGAACTCTGCCTCAAAAGATGAAGGTCACATGAGCTAGAATTAGGCTCTCTGACCAAGTACCCCAGTACATTCAAAAGTGAATTCCACAGACGCTCACATGATCACAGACCTTATTTCTCACACCCAAATGAATTTCCCACACAGAAGCACAATATTTCTTAGCATTAAGAAAACCACACACACCCCTTTCTTACAAGAACTGGAATATAGTCAAAGCAGCATGAGGTTTTATTAACAAGAAAAAATAATTTTTTGGCTAGATATAATCATATAAAATGCATGAAATAAGACCCCTCACAGGAATATGATTAAAAAGGCAGACAGAAATGACTACCTGTTACATGATTTGAAACATAGACTGCTAATCCAGCATGCTCACCTGGCAAATTTCCACAAAGGAAAAATCCATACCCCTAAAAGGGTGCCACCCCAGGTCCTTCCGCAGGGCTAAAAGACCTTTGCTGCAGCCAAAGGGATAGGAAATTAGCATTCCCATTCCCCTGGGTGTAGCAGGGAGCACAGCAAAGTGGTCTGCCTAGGTCCATAGGTGCTCGAGTCCTTTCTGGAGCCAGGGGAAGGGGAGGGGAGCACTGATCTTCCCCTGGCTACAGAAGAGAACCACTGCCTTGGGACCCAGATAGAGTGTGCAGAGGTGTAGGATGCGTGTGGTTTCCCTGCTGCAGCCAGGGAGATGGGAGATCAGTGAGCAAGGAGGCAAACTGCTTTTCGGGTGGGCCTGCTGGTGGAAGCTGGTGGCCCTTCAGGGCTGTAAAAATGATACCTGTGGCCCGCGAGCCAAAAAGGTTGGGAACCACTGGCCTAGCCAATTTCACCTTTCAGTTGTGAAGTGCAATAATTCCTCAAAACTAATTAGCATTATATGATCAACTTACCTTCCTTTCCTTTGAATCTTTCCTGATCATATCTGTTGTACGCAGCTGGAATAGGCTGCTTGTTCCGTAAAGTGGGATCCTAAAACAAATGAACAAACAAGATATGCTACACATCTCAAAAGGATGCTGATTACCAGATTTTAGTTCCTGAACTTTGGAAAATATTGTATATAAATTTTATAGGTTCGGGTGAAAATTTTCAGACAGATTTGTACTTAATATACTGCATTTGAACCCCTTATTGAAATAGAAGTTTTTAAAGAAATACTTAGACATGCAAATTAGAGAACTTACAACATTCTGAAGCAAGACAGAAGTAACAATAAAAAACAGGTTAACTTAGTAAAATGAACGAAATCCATAACTATCAAACTCTTTTATTTGCTAACATGTTGAGGCTCAAGAATGAATTGTCAACTGATAACATATGGCTGTCCTACAGGCACAGAAGATTCAACCACAAATTAAGCTAAAGAGAAGCTAAACCTATGGAACAAAATCAAATTAGGAGGAAAAAAGGCACACTTAATATGCACTTTCAAAATGCTGCCAACCTAATGATGCACTAAATATCAATTCATGCAGCTTTCGCACAGGTGACTTAGTCACTCAGTTACCATCATTCCAAACAGTATGTTTGAGTAGTACAACGAACAATTCATGAAATTCAGCCACTCCAATCTGCTATGCTGGCACAGGTATAAAATAAGTCAAAGAAAGACTAACTGGCTTTCATAGCAGATAACCAATGGGAGTTTCAGGAACAGTTAAGTTTCATAAAACTCAACTGTAAACATCACAATTTAAAGTAATTGTTTTTCTAATACAGAGGTGCCCAAACTTTTTGTCACAACTCCCCCTTACCAGTAATGGAATCTGTCCACGCTCCCTTCTCCCCCCCCCCCCCTCCCCGCCCCACCCCGCCCCAGCCTCTCCCTTATTGCACAGTTAGCTCAGCAGTGGAGGAAGGGGCAAAGATGAGGGGAGGAAGGGGCGGGACCAGGGCAGAGCAGAGCAGCAGCCAGGGCTGCATCTGTGTGGAGGGGTGAGGGCAGAGCAGAGCTGTGGCTGGGGTCAGAGCGAGGCAAAAGAGGGAGCAAAGTGGAGTTGGGTCACACTCCCTTCCTGCCCCCCAGGGGAGCTGGCTAGTCCTGCCACATACCCCCCCCCCCAAAGTCTCTGGGTGCCCCCCTCTCCCTCAGGAGGGCCACATCCCACAGTCTGAGGACTAATGTTCTAATGACGAGATAGACCTGAACAATAAAAACATACATCTGTCTTCTAGATTTGACAAAGGCATGGGAAAGCTGGCTCAGTCTGTTGAGGCTCATACGTCAAGTTATGGAATCTTAAACATTTTGCTACCTGAACTGTCAAAACTAGTTAGCAAAGCATTTTGCTGGACATGGCGACAGCCTCATCTAATACACTTCTTCCAACTAGCTGCAGAGCACTAGCAAGTGCTTTAGTACATACAGTAGTTGGTATTAACTACTAAGTCTGTAAGTAGCAAACACATATTGAACAAAAGAAGCATATTCAACTCTTCCTATACAATTTACAGTAAAGAGGATCCAAGGAAAAAATGTGCCTGAAAAGTTACTTTAGTTTATTTAATCAGAACTTAGGAAAGAAAACAGTAGTTTCAGATGAATTCTTGACGTTATTTATTCAATGCAACCTCAGCTATGGAGCCATGTCCAATACCTCCATAGAAAGAAGAGCTATTCTTACCGCTGGTGCTGTGTTCGGTACAGGTCTCTGTTCAGGTGCACGACCTTCTTCTCTGGCTTTTACTGACTGAAGAATTGCGAAAATATTTTTTGCAAAGTTCTGGAAAACAAGTTAGACATCTATGAAACACCACTGACCATCTAAGCTAAAAATATAGCTCAAAGACAAGTTTTTGAGTCAATGTATGTGCTTCAAAGAACCAGGCCTACTTGTAAACACAAAGGAAAACTGCGTACAAATTACAATGACTTTGTTCACTCCTTTTTTGGAGCATCTAGAGAACTGAATCATTGTGCAGGGGTTCTCACTTTTCTCATGGATTTCCATAACTTCACCTTATCTGGTCAATTGAGGTGAGATCACTCAGAGATAAGACGACAACTGAGTTCAGGCATCATTAGTCTGTCAATACCAAACATTATGATCTCCTGACTGGAATCAGATTCTAAGATTTTCTTTCTTTCGATGACATAGGGCTCTGGATGAAAGTCATGCATCAAACTCAATGCAAAGATGATATACCCCCAACTAGACTCGTCTGATTTAATATGTCAATTCCTTTGATGCTGGTAGGAAGAAGAGCACAATCAGATTACAGCTGCTACTTAACTGAGATAGCATGGTTTTTTCTTATCTCAAGGTTTGGAATAGGAAGAGTTTATTGGAACAACTGGTGCTCCTAGCTTCCCGGTTACAGCAGCAGTATGAAGAGCCTTCCCATCTTTGGCTGGCACAGATATTCTAACTCCTTCAATTCAGTCCTTTCCTATGCTGCTCACACCTCCAGACTGGAGTATTTTAAGAAGTGCTCAACAAACAGCAAAACCACTAAAAACTTTAGTTATGGAAGAATACTCCCCTCTCCTTTTATTAGAGGCAGGCCACTATGAACACGTTTGTCTTACCAGTTCTGAGTTTGCTTACAGGTGTAATACAAGATGTTGGTTGGACATAAAGCTCTGACGAACCCTGTAACTCCAACTGTTTGAAACCATCTCAGCCCATGGTTTGTCATAACAGTCAAGTGACCAGAACACAGTCTGCTCTCAAAAGTAAAACTTCCAGGGCTGGCAAGGCAGAGCAGAACAATTTTGGCAAGCAAAGGGAGATCTCTGCTCTGAAATTATGTTCTTCAGAAGGGAGCATCACAGCCATGTCTACAGATTTAAAAATGAATGAGTACAAGTGTTCCAGTTAGGTTAGCTGTGCAGATGGGAGTAGATTCAGATCATAAACACAGATCATAAATTTAATATTTAATTTTGAATTGGCACCTCACTACTATTGTGATGAACAACAAAAATCTTTGAAATAGTTTCTATATGCACTGAGTTTCTATATGTATGGGAAGGCAGATACAGAAAATTATGTTAAAAGGCCTTTAAATTTCTCTGCTCAACAATCTCATTCTAAGAATTTTGATTCATTCCTGTGTCATGTATCCTCACCCTTAATTTACTATTGAGCAGGTTTCCTATTATGTCTTAGCCAGTATTTTAAGATGTTCCATGCTAAACAATATTGCTAGCATTATTTTCTTTGTTTCAAAATAGGAATATAAATGCTAATTTGGCACCTACTTAACAATTTGCATCAACCGCCAAGATGCACCTCAAATTACGCAAATGACGTATGTATACAGCAGATGTTCTTAATAAATCTCAGTTCTATAAAATGATTGCAAAAGTAAAAAACTTTCTACAAATCATTTATAGCACATGATGGCTTTTCCCTTTTCAGCACTGAAATATTAAGATAGTAACTAATAAAGTACTGTATAAATACACAGATATTTACCTGTGCATTAAATGCATCACTTCTCAAATATACTGCATCACACACTTACCTTTGTTTGTAAGTGTTACAGCAGTTTTGATAGCTAGATAATACAAGGGTTTAAAAATCCCAGTAGATTCTCCCACAGTTATATACAGTTCCAGATCAACGTATTTGGGATTAATGCTAAATACTGGGTATCCAATCAAGACACAGCAAGAAAGGGCTTCTGAACTGGAATCAATCTATTGGAAATCTCTAAACGAGAGGCTGAAGAATGAAACACTAATACAAAATCTGTTCAAAGTTAATTTACCTGGCTCTAGTGAATAGGTTATCAATTAACTCTAATGCTTCCTCTCCAGAAAGTTACTCTTAGGGATAAATGATTTCACTGAACTGCAATGGTTGTTTTGAAAGACAAGGTTTAAAGGAACTTAGCTCAAAACCAATCTGAAGTTCTTTCAGGTTGAGTAATGTGGGACTTAAAATTAGACAAAGGTTTCTAGCTATCAGGGGAGTGAAGTTCTAGAACAGCCTTCCAAAGCAAGGAGTGGGGGCAAGAAACTTAGCTGGTTTCAAGATTGAACTTGATAAGAGAATCTTTTTAAACTAGAAAATAGTAATTTATGACTGCAAAGACATACTTAGCATCTTCATGCAAGCATTTAAATGCAAGTTAAGAGTCTCTTTAAAGAGAAATTGCAGTGAATATAGCTTTCAGTACTAATATCCAATGTAAAAACCATAACTAAATCACCATTTCTTTAGATACAAGACAAGGAGCAGCATAGTGTCAGTTTGACAACATGTATAAAGACACGACTATCAAAGATGCAGTCAGAGACATATGGAACAGCAAGAGATTTCCACAAATCTCCAAGATCTGAACTCCCTACCTCCCCGTACCCCACAATTCTCCAGCTGGGCTTAGCTTCTGTAGAAGGCTATCTAAATCACCCACACAGATGCTTAGGAAAAGTCAGTTAAGTTTGGGGTATACTGGAAAGGATCATCTGGCTACTCAGTCCCAAAATGGTGAGACCAGCAATGCATACAGCAGTGTGATAGTATACAAAAATCAGTTTTGTTTGGGGAAGAGAGATGGCAACACACACTGTAAAGTCAGTCCTGGCTAAGGCTTTGTGAGCTATGGCTCACTGAGGCAGCTATAGGTGTGTGTTGGCTATTGCACTATGAACTCCCTTCCTATACCCTTAGCCAGCACCTCTACAAGCACCACTGGTTGCTTTAACAAGGGCATGAAGAAGAAAGGAAGTAGGGTTAAACTTCTGCACTGAATGCAGGTGCTGAAGACAGGACAGCCTGCCTCTGACACTTGCCTGCCTAGATCCAGTAATAAGAGGGAGCTTGGAGACCGGTACCTACACCACTACCACACAAACCCAGTACCCAAAAACCAGTTAGGAGTAAACTGCTGCTCCCAACTCCCTACAATAGAAAAGAAAAACAGTTCCTCCTTTTGCAAGGAAGACTGCCAGCTGTGAGCAGAGACCTGCCCACATCAGGAACACAAATGGATTCAATCTCCAGCTGATTATCCAGCCCAACTCTATGGTGCACTTGTTCCTCACCTAACCCCTTTTTCCCCTTCCCACATCACAATCAAATGTTATCCATCCCCCACCCTGGTGGCAAAGACCACAAGACACATGCCTGAAACATTCGTTAGTTCCATAAGGAACATCTGCCAGGTAGGAGAAGCACCTAGAAAAGCATCTGAAATGCTGGGGAAGGGAAACAGAGATAATGGACTAGGAATGAAAGTGTATAGGAGGAGTGATGGGTTGTTTCGTGAGGTGGGATGGGAAAAGTATCTGTTAGGGCAGAGGTGCACAACCTGCGAGCCCCGGGCAGCATACGGCCTGTGATGTTCTGTGTGGTCCTCTGGGAGCAGAGCGAGCGGGGGGATCACATGATGCGACACCCACTCACCCCTTGCATGTTGCACTTGTGGCCCTCGAGTGGCCTTAGAAAATGCAATTTGACCCTTGGCCAAAAAAGGTTGGGCACCCCTGTGTTAGGGAATACCATATGTATTATCTGTGAAATCAACTCGAGCAAATCCCAGGTTAAAACTGCGTCAGGGTATCACTTGTTGTCTTCTTGCCTTAGTGTCCTTCCCCTTCACCCTGTACTGCCTCATTAACCACTTCTGAAACCCAGGAGGAAAAACTCAATATGCTGAGAGTGGGGAAGAATTTACATTAGTAGTCAGGGTGAAAAAAATTTCATCTGCCATTTACAGCCCTAAGTCAGACACATCAGTGAATCAACATGCGAAGGATTTTTAAGCAAAGGTTGACAGTTTCTCAGCTGGCAAGTAAGTTAAAATTTCATGCGTCTGGACCAGGCTTTTGGTTTTGCAAGCAGACAATAGAATTATTCCTAGCCTGTTCAAATAAGTTATATTACCAGTTATTAATAAAAATCTAGAACTGTAAAATATTTGTGCTGACATTTCCAACAGTATGAAAATATAGGTTCCCAAGACAAAGTCTAATATTTGTCTGTCTCTCTCTCTTTAGTCCAACATCTGTATTAAGAGTAAACATCCAGAAATCAGGCTTTCACACCTGTACATGGGCTCATTCTGGAATGCAAGATTACAATGGTGACAGAAAAAAAGATGAAGTCAGAAAGTCAATACTTCTACCAGTAAACCTACAAAGCTAGTGCTTCTGAAAGAAAGAAACAACATTAAGCTTTCATTTTCCATCTCTGCACACACTAGTCTCTGAAAATCCCTCTAGCTTCTGCTCCAACTTGAGTTTAGATACCAAATTGTGAACTTTTTGATTACTAAAATTCCCCTATTTGGGGGGCACAAACTAATAATGGATTCCTTATGGAAACCTGAAAAGTTCTTTAAAGATCCCATGACTTCACGGAAATACTCTGGATTTAAAGACAACCCACATTTTTGTGGTTTCTCTTTGTCAGGTTATTGCTATTAGCTATGCGGAAGCTATTTCAGTTGCTTCCGAGGCATATGTACCTGCTGTTTATTCATCATTTTATAGTAACATTCTTGTTTCCAAGAAAAAGTTAATCAGAATTTTCCATTTTATTCTTTAAAAACCCCTGAAGTGACCAAAATATCAATCAAAAGGCGGGGGGGCAGGGGAGACTGATGAGAAGAGACAGGACAACAGCTGATAAGGATCAAGGAAAATATGATAAAGGTCAGGAAAATGCAATGAATCGTATTCTTTTAAATCATACCTTTTTTTTTTTTTTAGTGCACCCCACAGGCTAAATAGCCCACCTTCATTTCCAAAATAATCCATTTGTTTTTAAATGACCTGAGGATGTGCAAATGCTGCCCAAATGGTACCATCTCAGAAGACATTTCTACAAGTTACAAGATGGACCCTGGTGCCTGCAGAGAGCTCACTGCAGAATGACCTCTTACTTCAGATTTTCAGTTAAACTAGAGCCCTGCAACCCAACCTGAACCTACAGGGACCCTGCTACAATTGTTGGGTCCAAGTCAGGTCACCCGAGAAAACCACCAGATCCTCCCTGTCTTGGATCAGTTCAGTTCTCCTCCTCCATGGGATTGGCACTGCAGCAGCTTAATGCACTGCTTCTGCTGGCCGCCTCAACTGCAGGGTGTGTGCACCAATGAGTTGCACTGTGAATGCTGAGGATTAAGAGGTATTGCAACAGGGTGGCAAAGAGCAAGGCAGAAAGTCACCAGCAGCTACAGCCACTCATTCCAAACCCATGAGTAGGAAACAGTAGTGCTGACTCAAGCTTCCTTGTGGAGAAGGGAGGTGTAGAGAAAAAGTTTGGAAAATGACTCTACTCTCTCTGAATCAAGTCCTGTCAGACCTAAAAATTAGGCCCGAGCAGACTTCTAGGTCAAATTATTATATGCAGATTTTGTCTGTACTGTGGCTTGTTAAGCTACTGGTGGATGGATTGTACTTCAAACATCGTTTTACCAGTTTAACTTATTAGTTGGGTTTTTGGATAGAAGTAGGCCAAAGCACTGACACCCAAGTTCTACTGAGCCTGTGGTTAGGTTAGTGTGCACAAATTTTATTACGGGACATCACAGTAAGTAATACATTTTAAGTTTGTGTCAGATGTTTAAAGAACATGAAATAATTAGAGGCTGAATTAAATTCTGCAAAAGTCTAAATACAACAACCCCATGCTACCTTTCACAAAAAGCTGTTCTTCCAATAAAAAGCATTGCTTCCTAAGGTTCCAATTAGAGGTTTCTGCGTAAGATACTATACACTGGGTGGAAAATATAAATGGATATTTACACTAAATAGGCATGGATTGTGTTTTACCGAACAGATTTCATACCTCATTTGTTCTGCATTATTGTACTTCATTCCACCAGTATTTTTATATTAAAAGGCTATTACACAAAGACATTTGAAATCTTTATGTGAAACAGAAGCAGGTGTTTGAAACAGTTAATTACAATATGTCAAAACACCAATAATTAAAACTGTACAAAAGGCTTATTTGATTCATAAATTTACCTATGGGGGGGAAAAAAGTAATGTAAAACAGACTCTGCCTTTAAGTTTCTCATGAGACTGGTCTACATAAGGAAGCTACTGTGAAATAAGCAAGAGTGTATATTTAAAATACAACAGCTATTCTAAACTAGCTTCCTGTTTCAGCACACTTATTCTGAACTAATGCTTTTGTGCAGTTTATCTTAAAACACACTTTGAAAGTGACAATCTAAACTCCACAATGATACTCAATGTGGAGTAAGCTTTCACATGGAGAGCTAACCTATTTCCCCAGTGTAGACAAGCTCTTATTAGAAATGATGCTCCTAATTGATGGATTTATTTATTTGGGACCAAATTCCAAAACCCTTATTTGGACAGAATAATATTTTACTTCATAAGTAGTTCCAAGGAATTCAAGGGGACTATTTGTAAAGTTGAACAGCACTCTATGTGAGTAATGACATAGGAATCTGGTCCTTAATTGTAGGTAACACACACAGTGGGGGTGTTTTTAAGACAGAACAACAACAAAAATTACTTTCAAAATCTGATCTCCATTTCAAATACTAATGCAGATATAAGTAAATGAAATGGGGATTTGGATGATAAAATGAAACTACAATCAGAGTTGGTCCCAGGACCCTAAAGAGACAAGATGGGTGCAGTACTCTCACGTTCATACTGTTAGTCATCCTTTTTAAACTACATATTTATTCAGTTTGAACAATCTAGTAACAAGGATACTAGCTCATAATTTAACTGGGCACGCCTCGTCCTTATTGATTGCTTCAGATAAGTTGACTGCAACAACTATGAATTTCAGGGGCTCAGAACAATTCTGCCACCTAGAGCTCATACATAAAATTGCTTTTGCATACAAAGCATGTTTCTTCTTTAAATTTCCAAGCTGTAACTCACAACCTTAAAAAGGTCTTATTTTAAAGTGCTACAGCAGCAGCAAAAGCTATTCATCTACAGCTTCACAGTACTTTTACTATAAAAGTATTTTAAAAATACAGACTGACATTTCAAGCATTATAATATACCATTGCAGGGGTGGTGGGAGACTACATTCTACTCAGTTGTGGTTTTAGCTGTGTCAGTTCCAGCATATGAGAGCGCCAAGGTAGGTGAGGTAGCATCTTTTAATAGACCAACTTCTGTTCATGAGAGAAAGAGAAACTTTCAAGTAAGTGCTCAGTGTGGCTGGAAAGTTTGTCTCTCCCACCAACAGAAGTTGGTCCACAAACGATATTGCCTCACTCACCTTGTCTCTCCAGTCTTTCCTCTGGGCATTCTCCTGTCCTATGGTGAAATTCATCCAAGAATAGATGGTTGATATAAGGCCTTCTATGCCACTTAAGGCTCATAGTAGGGTTGTCTGGTGTCACATCCAGGTCTCCGGAGCGAGAGTTATGGCACTTGTGAAAGATAAGGCAATTTCCTGAAATATCTTTGGGAGATCTTACAGCAGTGGTTTTCAAACTTTTTTTTCTTGGGACCCAGTTGAAAAAAAAAAAATCATTTATGCCTGAGACCCAATAATTATATCTTTGAGCAACGCGCTCCAGTCTTTTGACAGCAGCAACAGGGGGTGCTGCGACCCAGCGCCTGAGGGTCTGTGACCCAGCATTGGGTCCCAACCCGAAGTTTGAAAGCCACTATCTTACAGCATTCATTAAGGACCAGGCGCTGTATGTAATTTCATGGTGGAGGCTAACCACAACCTTCCCGCAGCTAAGGACAGCAGAGGGTGCTTAGGCAAATTCACTGAGGTTGTAAGCCCTCCAAAGAAGCATCATCTCCTAAGGACGCTCACATATACTAATTCAAATGGGATTCTCCAGAGCCCAACAGGCAAAGGAAAGATAAACTGTGATAAAATTGACTCAGGGCCTTCTTTTCTGAGACAACAAACTGACAACTCCTTCTGTCCAACAGGAGGGCCACAATTCTTAGGGAAGAGGTGGAAGGACTGACACTTAGAGGCCATGTGGAGATGGAAGTAAGCTCTAATAAGTTTATTAGCTCAGCTGTAAGTTTTTACTGTTTTTAATATGTTTCCTCCGTAATGCTTGTACCCTAAGAATAAACTTGCTTTCTTAGAAAAAGCTGAGAAGTAACTTAAAACCACACCCAATTACCCTGTTCATAGACTTCGAAGAGAAAGCAGACATGCTGGCCTATTCAGTCAGTGTGTCTTGACTGGGATATCATAGTATAGGCAGTGAATTGTGCCTGGCATACCCCAGTCAGGAGGAAGAAAGATGCACTTCTACCCAAGAGAGATGTCAGCTGGGGTGCTGAAAGCCTTTAAACTACAGAGACGAAGCAGAGGAGTTGTCCTGAACTGTGAAAGCACCACCTCCAAAGTGTCCAACAAAGGAGGAGGTTAGAGGTATGTCAAAAGATGGGCTATGGAAGCCACAAAGCCAATAGCTGGAAACTCTCAGCGCAAGCATCATAAAAAGAGATACTGCAACTATTCCAGCTTATTGGTTGAAATAGGGAACATAGATGGACTCTGGTACAGGACTTCCAGCCTTCCCATAGGGAAAAGAATGAGGCTAGCTAATGTTCCCACAGTCTCATGGATAGGACTTAATCTCCTGGAAAAAAGTAACTTTGAAACATCCCATACTTTATATTGGGAGAAAATATTCAGCAATAAAACATGAATCAAAAGCTCTCACTTTAGTTAATGATGGAGTTTATTGCTTAAACTGAGGTACATTGGAAATGGCTTCTAGAGGAAAAAGATAAGACAGAAGAGCCCAGGAAGTTCTCAAAACACCCTGCTCCCAGGAGAATGGAGGCTTACTTCAAAGGAGTACCTAAATACACAAGCATAATCGGAAGGCTTGTTAGATTTCAATTCTGAGATTTTTCCTCTCACAACTCTCACATGCTCAACCCAACCACTGAGTTACCACACTGCTTAGTACTGAGAAATATTTTTGAGCATGCTGCAAGAAAAGGTTTTTAAACTGGGTATATCAAAAATCACTGAGATGGAAAGACTCCCTGCCAATATTCCTGTGAACTCTGCAGCTCTTCCTTCCAGCGCCAGCACGGACTAATTTAATTTGTTATAAAAGAAGAATAAGTGCCCTTAAACCTCTCGTGGTACATACTGAACAAAGGAAATGCTCTTCGCTTACAGATTGACCACCAAAATCTGCTGTAGGAAGAATTCAAATACTCAATTGTCAATTGGTGAACATCAATGTTTATTACTCCAATAACTGCATGTTGAACAAATCTCTTTGTAAAGGAAAATGTTATTTACTATCACTGAGAAGCATGAACTACATACAGTACCAAGACTTTCCCAAATTAAAAAGGTTGATTTTCAATCCAACTAGAAATAAATATATTTTCAAACAAACAAAATATTTTCACTTAACTATTCTTTTTAGTAACACCTAGACTTATAATTGAAAAATAGTTATTTTCTTCCAATACTTTTATTTACTTTGTACATTTGACAGTAAGTTGCATACAGTCAGTTTCTATTTTGTTTTTGTTATTTCACACAAAGGTGAGCAAAATGCCTAAAAACTGGAAACTGTGGCTGTAAAAATATCCAAACACTTGTAAAGGGATTGAGGAGCACACATAATGTTGGAAATGACCATCTGTCTTCACTACAGATCAAGCTAGCGGTCTGGTCCCCCTTTAAGACAAATCAACTATGTTCCCAGTTAGATGCTCTCACTCAAACCTGAAGATATTCAGCATTGCTAAATTACTTCTAAACAATGTATCTCCCAAAGTAGTTCCCAAAGTGAGCTATTTTTAAGGAAAAATAGACTAACTAACTGATACCCTGTTTGGTTTGGCTCTGAAATGTGATTGTGCAAAAAAATGGCACTGGTTAACTCAATAAATCTGCTCCTTTGTGTATTAAGTCAGATTTGCCAACTTCTAATACAGATTTAACTGCATCTGTATTACCAGCAATAATGCTCAATATTCAGAACCCAGGTGGAATGATCACTTAGGATTTTTTTTAACCTTGTGGACTAAACATATCTGATCTATAAATTGTGGATAATCTATGAACATGGAAGACCATAATACCTCTTTTACACCATCACTTTTCCAAGCCCAAGCCACTAACAAATTTAGAATTTTTTTGCTCAGTTCTAGAACAACAAACTGTGGTTACTTTCATTTCATATTCAGTTAGTAAAACCAAATAAGCTTGCCTTTATTATTTGTCACACCTGGAACTACTGATAGAACAAGGTCCCCAACCTGCAATTAGAACTGTGCAAGTAGGGTCTTGTAAAGAAATCAGGTCTCTGCCCTTCCACTTTACCTCACTGCACTTTATGCCCCAGCAGAGGTCCTAAGATTTGATTAGTCTCTATCACTGCCCTCAGTAAATCACTGCTCTCCCATGGTTCCTAGGGGTAGACTTCCTCACAGTGGCTGCAATTCTGGGGGAGAGGAAAAGCTACTGAGGCTCCTGATGTTGTTAGCTGTTTTCTGAAACAACTGCTAAAATCCTAAATATTCAAAACTTAATTTTTAGTAAGTGATACTGTTACTAACTCCAGCCACACTCAATTAGCAGCAAGAACGTGACCAGCTCTAACAATATTCCCTCAGCAAGACAGCTTAGGTAGGAAAGCCAGAAGTGCAGCAACACCACCCTAACTATTACAATCTATTTTTGTTTATTCCCCTGAGTTCTCCTTCCTTGTAAATCCCATCACCTATGTCTCAAGACTAAAAGGGTTTTTTGTGTGTGTTATTACTCTCCTTCCAACTTTAATGTCTGTTAGCTAACACAGGCAGAAATCTACTGAGTATGACAATGAACAGGAGCCTTGCCAATTCCAGGGCTTGCACAGCTGTATTCCAGGATGACTTAAAATAAGCCCAAGCTACTTAGCTTCCCTTTGAACTCGTCCAGTTTTAGACTTTACTAAATTTAAGCAAACAACAAGGCCCAATGTAATGAAGATTAAAATAACCACCTCTCTCAACTAAGCTTTTTCCAGATATGCCAACAGCCCTCTAGCTTCCTGTTTTCTTAGCACACTTTGTTTTCTTAATCTTACATTTTCTCTATCAAAAATATCTCCTTCTGGGGGAGGAGAAAGGGAAAAGCTATAGAAACTGCCCATGGAATTTAGGGCCCAAAAATTCACAAAAAGGAAGAAACTGATTTAACAATTAAACTCCTTAGTATATTTACTTTTTTTTTTTTTTAATTATCTTTAAATCCTACAAGTGACATAAGCAAGAAGACTAGTTATTTATGAAATAGGATATAAGGATCTTCATGACCAGCAGTATCTTCAGTTACCGTTTGTAGCTGTCAAGAGAGAAGGGTTGACAAAAATAATTACAAAGACGAAAAGAAAATGAAATGGCTTCTTATCTCAGGGCAATTAATATATCTTGGTAATCATTCTGTTCAATTTTTTTTTTTTTTTTTTTTTTTTTTTTTTTAAAGTTTTTTTAAAATACGCAACTACTCAGTACTGAGAATGCATTTAGCCTGTTGGTACCCAAAAAAGGTAATCAAAAACCTTACCTTGCCTGTGCTTTGTAAAATTGTAGTTCTTGTCCTCCACACTCTCTCCCTGCTGACAATGTCTCTGGTTACATCTACCTCAGCATCAACAAAACTTCTTTGTTTAAGAGCAGTTATGTCATCATCCAGATCTGTCTTGATTGTGGATCTTTTCTTTGCCATGATTTTCGCTTTGATAGCTGCAATTTTTTCCACAGACATGGCTTCAGACAAGGATCTAAACAAGAACATCAGAGGAGACTGAGTAAAGACAAATCAATTATAAGTTTTGTATTCTGAACGGCACATGATTTTCTCCTGAACTACTAGAAGCTTACATCGGTGTCATGCAGCATACGGTAGTCTCCGTTGTCTCCCTAGATTTACATTAAAGTATTTACTGCACCTAAGCATTACAACTCGGGCAATTGGAGCCACTCCCCGGACAGATGACTTGCCAAATAATTTAAACATCACAAGACAATTGATACAATGGGTGGGGGGCACAAATCCTTGTGAAACATAGCGCCCTGGGACTAATGGCTTCCATTTGCTGTATGGGCAACACTTAATCCCTCTGTTACCCACAAATAAATATTGTTCAAGTTCCCTGTCTATTCAATACTTGGCCACTGCTGGAGTTGGTAAAAAGAGTTAGTTTAGTACCAGCTATACTAGTGGTTGTGTTATGTTGACGCTTGTTCATTAAGAAGTGGACCAACATAACTAGTACATTTCATCCAGGCCAAATAGTCAGGATGGTGCTAAACTTCGAATGAACCTGCGCTGCATTGAGAAGAATTTTTCTTGATTCAAGATTACCCCACCATTTATTTTTTAAGATTGATTTTTGTTCACATATAAATGTAAACACATGTATGCAACTCAGCTACCTGACAGCCCAATTCCACCAATTCAGATACTATCATTCTCAAGGTGAATTGCAGAATAAAAAGAAAATTGAGTTAGGCAAAGAAATCTGTGTCGGAGTCAATTTTCATTTCATTTTGCAGTTCACACTGAAAGGTTTACCTAAGGAACATATGATTGGAAAGCATTCTGTTTATGAAAGTAAGCTATAGAGAAGGGAATCTTTTGGTTTGTGTGGGGTTTTTTTAGTATCTGAACTAACTTAATAGGCAGGCACATACACTTTAATAGCATTAAGTATCATATCACTTTCTTTTTAAAAGCGTCTCTTTGCACTATTAAAAACATACAAAACATGGGACCAAAAAAAAAGCTATAAATATTCAGCAATCCTCACTGTAGAATTGCCTGTCCTCCACAGAACACCAAAGGAAGTCTGTACCACCCTCAGAACATCAGGAACACCATGGCCCTCACTGACCTAACTCAACAGAAAGAGTAATTTTTGAAGTTAGATTAAGATCTCTCTTATTGCAGTTAGCCTTTAACTGCACCCATGCAGGTGGCTGTCTCCTTTGTATCAACGGAAGGTATATTGTGTCATGGGTTTAGACATTTGTGGATCTAGCCCACTACTTCACCAGGTTCTGAAAGCTCTCCCAAAGCTAGTGGATAAGATGAACACTGGAATTGTGACAACTTAGGCTTCCCTATCACAGTCTGTACAATCTGATCTGCTTTATCTACCCTGAAGTCTTGTTCATTATAGCACTCATCATGGTATCTGAGTTCTTCGCAACTAATTCATGCCCATTAGACTGGGAGAAGCATTATCCCCATTTTATAACTAGGAAACCGAGCTACAGAGGAGCTGAAGTGATGTAAACAAGGCACCCACGAGGTCTATGTATGTATCCAGACCTTCTGAGTCCTAGTGCAAAGTCTTAAAAAGACCACTCATTTGTCCACTGTTAACTGCACAGAACATGTTTAGTGTACACCTCTGACATTCACAGTTACTGTATTCTTCAGGATAAGAAACAGACAGAGAAATGATAGACCTTTTTGCTCCACTGGGACTGCTCCAATTAGAGTGCTGGGCTTTTTTAAATACTTGGTTCGAAGTGTTTTAGGGAAAAATGGGTATTGTTGTATCTTTTCAGAATGCTCTTGTTACAAAGAGAAAGAAATGTTCTAGAAATTTTCTGCATGGCTCTGAAATTCTGCCTGTTTGCTCCAAAAGTGCTTTGGACCTTTTTTATTCTTTCATTGTTTAGAGCAGTAGTTCCCAACCTTTTCTCTACCGTGGCACACCTTGATACCTTCAAATTATTTCGAGGCACACCACCATCAAAATTCATTCATGAATATTCATGAGTTAATTCAAATATTAATCACAACACACTGGTTGGGAAATGCTGCTCTTTAGGGTAGAAGGTGTAGCAGGGCAGAGGTGGCAAGAGAGGGGAAGGGAGGTCAGGAGTCGTTACGTGGGGTCACAGGAGAGAGTGTGGGGAGCAGAGCAGGGCAGGGGTGGTAAGAGAGGAGAGGGGAAGGGAGAACAGGAGTGGCTATGCAGGGTGGCAGGGAGAACCTGGGGAGTGGGAGGGCAGGGCAGTGGAACCTTGGCATGGTGCCCCCTTCTCCCCAGCAGCTCCCTGCCACCCATGGCAGGCCCTCACCCTATGTGGCAGCTCCCTCCCCCCCACCCGTGGGTCCATCGCCCCACTGCCACTCGCACTAGACCCTCCCCCCACTGCAGGGGCCAGCACCAGCCCTCCACATCATCAGGCCCATACCAGCCCCCTGCAGGTCTCACCAGGGCCCCTGCAAGCTTGCTGTGGCCCCACCAACCCTATTCGGGTCCCCATCAGCCCCTGCCCATGGGCGGATTTTTAAGCAGTCCCCAGGGAAAGCAGCTACAAAAACCTACCCCTACCCCACCAAATCCAGCTCCAGTCACTGGGGCAAGGACATATCCCGCCAGCTGCAGCATCTGCGGGGCCGACCGGATCACCCCCCACTGTCCCATGTCCCCTGACTGGGCCCTACCAGCCCCCCAATCCCAATGCCCCCGAAACCCTATTCACTCCCCTTCCCCAGCCCACACTTACCTGAAGCCAGCATCTGCTGCAGGCTTTTCCTGCCCTGCTAAGCCCACATGGCTGGGCTGAAGAGGGCAGGAGATTTAAAATGACCCCAGTTCCCGGCAGATTCTCGCGGCACACTTTAGGTGTTGCCGTGACACACAAGTTGGAAACCATTGGTTTAGAGTTGCTAGAATAAAGAAACAACCAAATATTTTGTCCCTTCTCCCACGTCTCTTTAGTTTTCTTATTCCAATCAATTAGGGTCTGACACATTCCACGATGTCAAACTCGAGATGTCCTGAAATATAACAGAGTCCTTGCTCCATGCTTTAGCAATCTGCCTTAGGGAACTAGAATAGGCCAAGGACAGAACCTACAGGCATCCTGGAATAATAATGAAAGAATAGATCTAAACAAGGAAAAAAGAGGGAAATGATGGGCAATTATGCCGACTAAACCTGAGGCCTTTAAATCAGCCAGGTTTTGTCATGGCTCTATCAGCTTGTCTGTCCAGCTTTGAGGAGATCCAGTCTGAAGCTCTGAAGGAAAATCAATCTCTTTCTCCCTACAGAATTTTGTATAGATAAAGAGGACAAGGAAAGAAAACTGCTAAACTATTCAAATCCTTAAGATGCTGATGACTTCTTGAGGCAGTGAAAGAGCATTGCCTTCCAATTGTTCCATTATTCCTTCCTTCTCTGTATGGTTAGCAGAGCTTCATCTACACATATAATGGAAGAGCAGTCCAGCTTGGGAACCCAACAGGAGTCTCATCTGCTCCTTCATTGGTACTCGCAAAGTTTTCCTCCTTCAGAAGGCAAACTGTGTGCACACATTCCTCGACAGTTTGGTTTTGTTTTAAATGCAGCAGCTTCCCTTTATGGTGTTTCCTACATTATTAGCCTGTCTATAAATACTGTGTCAAACAGCAGGAAAAAGAACAGAGTCCTGTGGCACTTTTAAAGACTAACAGATTTATTTATCACATGAGCTTTCGTGGGAGAAAATCCCACTTCTCCCACGAGAGCTCATGTGATAAATAAATCTGTTAGTCTTTAAAAGTGGCACAGGATTCTGTTGTTTTTCTGCAATAACCTAACATGGCTACCCCTTTGAAACTTGACTACATAGAAGGAAAAAGAAATCACTAGTCACTGAGACAAGGTGAGTGTGATCTGTAGTCACTGACTGCTCAGTGAAGTCTCTCTCCAAAACAGAATTCTAACCTCCATTCACATGAAGCTCTCTGCACCTCAGTTCGATGGCTGAGATTTTTCCATTTTTTCTACAGAAATTGAAGGAAAAATTCAGGGAGGCTGCTGGATAGACACTTGACAGCAGTTAAAATAATTGGTCTGCTTTACAGTCCTTTAAAACTAGTAACTACCCCGCCAAGAGTGAAATAAGATTTCTTACCTGATCTGCTCTGTCTGCACAATGCCTTCTTTATGCCCCTCCAACCGAGCTGCCAGCCGCTCCTTGTCAAGACGCACACACTCTTCATCCTAGTAGCAACAGTGATGTTTATTTATAAAACAGTTTCAATACAATCTCTCTCCCCGCTCCAAAAGTGAATAAGATTGAAACGGAAGCTTCGCAGAAATCACCATGTTTAACTTTTTCTGACAAAGGGAATTCTTGGCCGATCTGCTATGGTTTTGCCATCATGCTGCATGGATGATTGCTGAGTGGTAGACTCTTAAAGAAAGCTACAAGTCACATATTGAAAGTCACAGTCAGACAACAGTTTAGAGAATGTCAAAATAGTAAAGGCTTTGATGGTGGCTGCTAGAACAAATTTCTTGAAATATGTAATTGCATTGATTCACTTTCCCTCCCAAACAATATATAAGTGGTATTTAAGATGCGCACAGATATTCACGTGATGTATAAGCACAGAGAAAGTCAGTTCTAGTTTATATCTTGATCTAGATCCTCTCCAAATGGCACTCGTAACTGAAATTGAATTTATCAACTAGCAAAAAAGAGTCAGATCCTCTGGTTAGTTGAACTGTGCTGAAGGCAGAAATAGGTGGCAAAGGTGGATTTATCTTTTCAATTCCAACCAAGGTCACTTTGGCTCAAATAAAAATTTAAAGCAGCCTCAAGCTGTTCCAAGTTGCCTCCCCCTACCTATAGCTTGAAGAGACCATTTTGGCAGCTACAGATCCCTGGAGCACAGTATACTCAGCCATACTCCTACATCAGGCAGATGTGGAGCCACTGCATAGGAAGAATTCTCAGGTAGCTAATTGAACAGACTTCATAGACTTTGAGCTGCCCAGCATTTTCTTTAAGAACTATTTACAAAGGAGTTTAGTTTATTTAGAAAATGGCAATCTCACTGAACAGTAGCAAAACCATGGCTTCATAAGATAATGCAATAAAGCTGTTGATCACTGGTACTTCATCCCCCTAGTGTCTTTGTTCCATACAAGCAGGGTGCTTCCACACTACTTACAGCTTCTCAGGCCACTGCAGCCAACCACAAACCATGCTTCAGTAAACATTTCTGACTATTGCAAAGTTACAGTGTTTGCAAAGACTAGCCCCTTCTGAGAAGCAAATCCAGAGTGACAGCTGAAAATTGAGGTGGCAGCTCCCTGTTTATTTTACAGATAATTGAAAGGCATAAACGTTAAGTGGAAAAGGGGCTCCCAAACATTAGTGTGAATTAGCAAGGTTGAACTGTATACACCTATTAGAAGGTGAAGAACTGAAGATAAATCTCTGTGACAAATGTTAACATACTGATGTGGGCCCCTGAGCTGAAGATTGTTATCCAAGAAAGTTAAAATAGAAACACAGCAGAGAAACATTAACTTTAACAAACAGGTACCTCTCTGTTCCCAGTTGATTTTAAAGTGCTTAATTGGTTTTTTTTTTAAAGTTATTTGCTTTCATTAAGTAGCAGCCAACAAAGTCTTTGCAGTGTCCACTAATCAGCATGTGTTGGCCTTAAATGTATTAGCTTTTAAGTATCTTGAAAGACTACCTATTACTCTATTAGTATATTATATATACGAATATATACATATTACATAATATATAATATCTATTCAAAAGACTATTGAGGGTTCATTAGCATGATAAGTGAATCGAGCAGTCACACACAACAGCTAGGCAGGGTCCATCCATACAAGAACCACTTGTCAGGGGACTTGGTTTCAGAGTTGTCTACAGATGTTAAAACATGGATGAACACACCAAGGCTATAGCATGGTTCAAGGACACACCTAAACCAGAGTTCAGTTTACACAAGCTGGATTGAGTTCATAAACAACTGAGTGGCTATATTGTGCCGCACTGGCCTTGGTTTATCCAATCTTGTTTTAATAATACCAGAACACACCTATGATGTGTACATAAAAAAAAATGGGCATTAGTGTGGCATAGCACAGACAAGCTCTTAAAGTGAAGCTTTGTTGTATGCTTTTCTGTATACACCTGAAAATAAAAGGAAAAAGGAGTAAAGAGACCGTCTGATATTAGCGCTGCTTGAATCACTCATTTACTAAGCAGCAGGCTAATGAAGAGGCGGCATAAACTGCAATAGCTTCACCAATGGACTAACGGTGAGCATGTCTCATCCACCTTATCAGCAACTTCATCACCCCCTCCCAAATCTTTGGAGGATGATTGTACTGAAAGACAAGTTGCTTCTTCTGGCAAAATAATGGACAAAGCCACTACTTTTCCACAGCTGAATGGTAAAAATAAGTCATGACTGTAGTTTAAAATAGGCCACATTGTAATTGTTTCCTATGGGAAATAATAAAAGTTAATATTTTCATAAAATAGTAGGAACCTTTAATAATATTTAACTGGTTTCAAACCAACTAAAAAAAAGCCTCCAACACACCGGACATATGTACACAGAGGAATCTTATGAGCAACTGAGAAA
Organism: Pelusios castaneus; assembly: GCA_007922175.1. NCBI lineage: Eukaryota > Metazoa > Chordata > Testudines > Pelomedusidae > Pelusios > Pelusios castaneus. Next base: position 12,938,803 of record ML685794.1, on the reverse strand, counting down.
AAACATCAAATCAGATTTTGTTATTGAACCATGGCCTTGACTATAAGTAATTCTAACTACCTACTAATTGAACAGATGTAATATATTATTTTGAAGATGCATTTGTGTAACTACACCATTAAATGAGCTGCCAGGAGGTTATGCAATAGTAGCAATGGGGGATTATAGGTTATCAAGAACATGAGAAGGATCCTTTGTTAAAGACACCTAGAATAATGATGGAAAGAGTGACATTTAATTTACAAGGCTAAGGTCTAGAATGGCGAAGTAAGAGCAGCTAGAAATTAAGGTAATGAAATGTGCCTAGGATTTTTCTCCCCTGCCTCCCCCAGTAAGTAGTATTTAGGTCCCAACCCTACAGCCCTTACTTAAGCAAGTAAGCTAACTTTCAGCACATGATACACAGTATACCTCCATGATAAATAAATGTATCTTAGAAGTGTGTATTACAGATTTCTTCTCCTACACTACAGACCACTAAAGTGTGTTAGAATTTCGAGTCAGGAAACCAAAAATCAAAGTTCAAAGAGGCTGAAATTCCTATTAAGTACTGGAGTACAGTCTCCCTTTAATTCACATATACCACTCCCGTTCACATATATGGGAGGAGTAGGGAACATATAGGAAAGGAAGTTTAAACTAGAATACCAAATAAAAAAATTTAGTGAGTCCCACAAGAAACTAAGATGGATGACAGTCACTTGCATTACCTCTATTCTTGGTTTCTTTGCTTCTGCTAGTATTTCATCTGCTGCTCTTTTAACTACAAGAAAAAAAGTTAATTAAAAATGCAGGACTGTGGCGGACTTTTATAAAATTCAGACCAAGACTGCTTAGCAGTTAAATCATACCTTGAGTGGATCGCTGAAGACCAATTTCAAGTGGTGCACTTCTGTCTATACTTGATGATGTTGCTAAGGTTCAAACACAATTTTATGTAAGTAATGGAAGATGTGAGCACATGAAGCAAACAGCACCGCAAAGGTAATAAATATTTTGTAATTTGGAATTGTAACCTGAAAGCAAGTATCTCTCCAAGTTCACCTACATTTGGAAGAGAAAATTAAACTGCTGGCCCCCATTTGAAATAAAAGCATGATTTTCATATATATTACAAAAAGAGACTAGCCTCAAATTCCAATTTACTAAAAAGAAATTGCCAGAAAAAATGCAAAGAAAATACCTGAACTCATCACATGCTTTAGTATTCACCTATAGACATGCTAACAACCACAAGCACCTCTTCTCTGACTGCTGGTAACCTAGATTTTAATGCTGAAGACCAAACAAATTGCTATGCTCGTATTAAATGTTAGCATGTAATACATCATATTTTAACAGATGTATGACCCAACCCCACCCCTACGATACCAAAATTGAGATTTTTACTGAATCAAAGTACACACACAAACATAACTCTACTACATAACTTCATCAGATGTTAATGCTGCTATCAACACAGCTGTCACAGTTCGTGTTATGCTACTAATGACACGGAGAAATATAGACAAGTGAAATTTAGAATAAAGAGGAGGAAGAATATCTGTAAGCTCATTTGAACAGGCCTCATGTACTCAGACATATACATAGGTTTCATATGTCCACTCTTGTTTAATTTCCTCCTCTCCCACACAAAAGTGAAGCAATAAAATGCACTATAGTCATGTTAAAAAGGAAAAACTTCACTCACATGTTTCCCCATTTAGGTACGCAAGAAGATCTTTTCTATCAGGTCTTCTTACCACAGGAATGTTTTCAGTCTGAAAAGAATTTAAGATTTGATGTTAGGTAGATCACACCCTAACACATCATGCCTCAGAGCAAAACTAAAATAATATGATGCATAAAGTTTGTGGGGAAGCCATTTCATCTATTTAGAAATTGCTGTTCACAGACATAATTTAGTTACCAGGTAATTTGAGTAAGACTGTTCGAAATGGAGAGCCGGAGAATCCTCATCTACTAGGTTTTCTAACAACTTTACCCACAGTGCTTAGTAACTACACAATCACAGGAAGGCCATCATCATAAAAAACTATTGCTGGCAACACATGACAAAAATGAACCCTAAGTTTCACAACTTTTTCCTTTTAAATTGTTCACAAGAATGATCCTATTTTTCAACACTTTCTTTTAAAGTTAATTTGTTGAATGAATTTAAATTAAGCATTTGCACATAAAGCAGCACTTCATCAGGAAATTAATTTCATAAAATGAACCAAGTGAAGAATGCTTTTCTCTTAGCATTTGTCATTGTTCCTGCACAATTAGACAATAAATCAAACTAAAGGAGAGAGAACAAAAAGGAGTATTAAGCTTCATCCCCAGCCTACCCAAACACTTCCAATAACCCATTAAACATACAGCTGGCTCCACTTAAATGCATAATAGTGCACATTGTTCAGGTCAGCCACCAATAGATTGCAATTGCTTCTTAAGCATCCAGGAATGTTCTAGGTAAATCACAACATAAATATGAGTGAGGTAGCTGCTCTACATTGCTGGATGCATAATTCATTTAGCTGCATTCAAAATTCAAGGTGCACATGCAATTCTCACTTACTTAAAATGAAACAAATCAAAAGCAAAACTGGGCATGGCATTTAACATCTTGGCTCATTTCTAGGATCATCTACAGCTATGTCAAGTACCAGTCTAGTTTATTTCTAAATCTGTTAACATTTCAGACTAGCTTATTATTTTACCCACCTGCACTCCAATTTACATCATAATAAATAGCTACTATTTGGATTGGATAGTGCATTTGCCTGCAGTATATGAAGGTATTTAAGCAAAGTAAAGAAAAAAGTAAATTACCTTTAAGTAAAGCCTACTAGATGGAGATATGCTAAAGATAAGCAAATGTTTAGCCTAAAAACCTGTATAGTATCCCTTTCGCTTTAGTTGGATTTGTCACAAACACAGGCTATCTGTAAAAACATTCCTGTTATTGCCACTCAAGAGTACCTATCTGATCCTACATTTTTGCAGAGTGAGCCTTTCCCGTTTTCATTTCAAGTTAAGAAACAGCATTTGTATTTCTCCTCCTAATTCAACTGCAAGTTATAGTTAAGCTGTTCAAAAAGAAACCTTAAAGTTCTAAGTAAAAGACAGATCTCCAAAGGGGTAAAAAAGTGGCTTTCTATGTACAAACATTAGTTTTTATCTGCTTCTTTAGATGTACTAAATAGAAATCTTCTGAAAAGATAAAACCATATGTGACCAAAAATCTTTGTTTTGATAATTTTAAATACCTAGGTTCAAACTATTGCTAAGCACTAAACACACGGTAGGGATGCTATGCTTCAACTGAGACATACATTAATGGACCAAGAAAACACTCCTTGTCATGTCTTTGTTAGTTTTCCTATTAAGAACAAAATGCTTTTTAATAATCAAATATACCAAAGAATTCCTGGCTGAAAGATTAAGAAGGGCAAAATCTTTTTTCGTCTCCTGTTTTCAAACTTACAAATAAGTAGTAATAGATTATTTTATATTTAACTCCCTCTTCCCACCTGAATTCAGAATAGCAGAGGCACTTTCAAATGTACATCCTTTTCCAAAGAACGTATGTCGCTCAGCTCCCATAACCGGCATTGCTACTGATTAACAGGCAATCCTTTAGTATTGTGCACACTTTTCCCCAGAACTTTGTAATGCTTTCTCCTTCTCTTTTTTCCAAAGAATATCAAAGTCCACTTTAAGTCTAGTACTCAGTGTGTTATGCATTATTATTACAATGAAAGTGACTCAATGTCAGTTTTCTTATTGAATGAGTAGAACAAGAGCAGGTTAACCTAAAGATTTGAGAGACCAGGTGTGTGAGGGATTGGTGAAAAAGACAAGTTTCTGAGCTACACAGCACCCTTTTTCAGGTCAAAGGTTTTAGTCAATGCAATATTTCAGATTAGCTAGAGCAAGGGTGGGCAAAATACAGCTCGCGGGCCAGATTCAGCCCGTCTGAAGCCTCTATCCGGCCCGCTGCCCCTAGACTGATCTTCGCCACCCCCTGTTCCCCCCACCCACCTGGCCAGGACTGGGTCGGCACAGCCACTGCGCCGCCCCCTTCCACTCTCCTGGCCAGTGCTTCAATGTTCTGGGACCAAGCAAACAAGGCCAGTGCTGCCCCCTGCCCCCTACGCAGCCAGCAGTGCACCCTGCTCTGGGGCCAGGGCCAGTGCTATGCAACACCCTTCCACTCCCCCCGGGACAGGCTGCCCCTTCTGCTCCCCAGGCCAGCACTGCACTGTTCTGGGGCCCAGGCCAGCACTGTGGTGCCCCGTTCTGCCTCCTCCCCATCCCCAGCTGGCTTCCCCCCACCCCCAGCCCTTCCGCTCACCTCCTGCTAGCTCTCCCCCCTGCTACCTTCCCGCAACAAGCTCCCCCATTTCCTCCCCTGCCAGCTCCCCCCAGCTTGCCCCTCAGTCTGGTGTCCCCCGCTTTCCACCTGGCCCCCTGCCTTCTCTCCCCCACCCCAACTGGCCCTCTTCAGAATATTATTGCCCACCCCTGAGCAAGAGAATAGAAAAATATTGTAGTAACTTGGATTAATCTTGATATTTATGAAGCATTCAAGAAAAAAGATACAGGTCACAAAGTGATTTAATTGTACTGTCAACACTGAATTATTATAATACTGATAAATCCACAAGATTTTTCAGCAATATAGTGACAATGTTAAAATATTTACTATGCCAGGGGTGGACAACCGTTCTGGCCTGAGGGTCACATATGGGTTTAGAAATTGTACGGCGGACTATGCAGAGGGTGGGAGTAAAGGGACAGGACCACATAGGGGGAGTGGCTCCTGTGTGGCTCTGTTTGCGGCCAGGAGCAGCTCCTGTGCCCATGCAATGGGAGAAGGGTGTGGAAGGGCAGGGGGAGAGGCAAGGCTGAAGGGGGGAAGTGGCCACTGTGCTTTGGCCAAGACACCACTGGGCTCATGGGGTGGGAGTGGAGCTTGGGGAAGAAGTGGAACCAAGGCGGGGAAAGGCCGTTGCTGCACCACACACCTTTTTCCACGGACCACTGATAGAGCTGGAGGGCCTGACAGAAAACTCAGACAGGCCATACTTTGCCCACCCTTCTTCTATGCACTGTTTACTAGCCCTGTATTATTTTCCCTCCTCCTACCCCAATTTGGATCAGCAAGTGCTTTTATAAAAAAATAACTTCAGGGGAAACCTCTGACTAGGACTTAGGCTATAAACAAATTAGCTCTTCACTGGTGAAAAAATATACAAAGCATTATAGGAAAAACCGAGAGCAGTAAAATTAGATTGCACAAGTTTGGAGTGGGCTTTTTGACAGAAAATGGTGGAGATGTTTCAATATGAAAATGCAGATGGTTTCGATTTTTCAAAGGGAAGGAGACTATTACTGAAAACTCCATTGTGCCTAAAATCACAGCATGGCAATACCAACCAAGAAACAACTCCAGGCAGGTGATGAGTGCAAACACTAATGCAAATAATTGAAAGCTTCATTTATGAAAGTTAATATGTTTTTACTGTTCATGATTAAAACTATGATATATCATGTTAGCCAAATAACTATCAAGAAACAGCTTAGTGTTAATATTAGTTAATGCTATACTTTGATAGAGATTTCTAACTATTCCCTAATTTCCTGAAAATACTAACGTGAGCACACAGAATTATTAGCTGTCAAGCATGCACTCGCCAAAGAACAAAGTTCCATGTCATCTACTTACTGCAGCACGCCGGACGTAAACAGGATGTGAAAGGTGCACATTATTTAGCAGGAACAAGATAGAATCCAAAGTGTAGTATTCCCTAGGCTGGCCCTCTTTTCCTGTCCTGTAACATCAAGAAACAGATTTTATTTATAACCATATTTCCTTACACAGATACGCCTCATCAATCTCGTTTGTTTTATCAAGCTATTTTCAAAAAATAAATTAAAAAGCCACCACTCATGTTGATAAATTTGAATACAATAGATATTTTATCAATGGTTACCCACATACTTATAGCCTTTACATAGAATGGATTCAAAACTCCAAAAGCAGCCAAAATAATTAGATGCAAAAGAACAGATCAAGTAATGAAAACATATTGATGTCAAGAATTGGAAATAAAAGACCCAACGTTTGTTTTTCTTTTAAACAGTTTTGAAAAACAAACACCACTTCATGTTTATTCCTCTAATCTTCAAAAGAACTGCACTAACTTAGACTCTTAGGGATAGGGATGGGGAGATTTTCAACATCCATTGGGGAATAATGTAAAGTGTTCCCCAGATGTTATGATAGACACATTACTGTAAAATCTATAAGAATGAAGAGCGCAGAGACTTCACAGTCTGGTACAAGCAAAAGTTTATCAAGGGATTCTCACAAGGAACATAGTAGCAAATTATTCAGAAGGTAAACCAGTAAAATGGAAATAGATTTACAAACTTATGCTGGACTCACAGATTGCTGGTATCAGCCCGTGTCATTTTTCAGCAACACAGCTGTTAAAAACACAAGTTCGGCCTGCTCTTCAAAGGAATGTCTCTTTTGCACAAACGTAAACCGCTTTTCCAGCCTATTTAAAAAACCTAAATAGCTATTTCTGTGCCTCGTGACCAACTATCAGTATACGGGCTGCACCTATGGCTTGAAAAACTCCCCTCCCTCCCCACCCCAAAAGTGGCAATAATGTGGTTCCAATGCTGCAGGCATCTGTGCCTGGACTATTACTTTACTAACCAAGAATAGAGTGAAATTAACCAAACTGGTCATTTTCAATAATACTATCCAGAACCATAGATCTTCACCTAAGCTATCAAGAATCATGTCACGGAGGAGGGAAGAAGGAGGAGAGAGAAGTGCATAGCTTCAAATCAGTTAGATCCATACTAGCTAAAAGCTGGTTTTAAAGCTAGACCCCAGAAAGCGAGGGGTTGGGGTCAGCACAATAGTAGAAATCCCAACAACCTGCCATCCCCAGAAGCTGATACTGGTGAGAGAGAGGGAGAAGGCCCAAGTTACTGCCCCGCCCATTTCCTTCTTTCCCATAGGCTGGGATGCATCTAGAAAATGTCTTGAACCCAATAAGTAATGAAATCTCCTCCTTTAATTAACATCCCATATTAGGCATCTTTTGCGGATGACATCAGTTCATGGGGAAATAGTACTACCACATTTTTTTTTTAAATCATTTTAGATTGCCTCATTTCAGAGCAAGTCACTGTTTCTTTGAACTACTGCTTGCCTACACTATGTGATCAGCATAACAAACCATTTGAGTTTGAGTATGCAAATGGTCAATAAATAGACAAAAACTGCAGGATCCCTATTACTGCTCTGGCTGAGTATGTGGTATTATGGAGACATATTGACTGACTGACTATTTTGATCACTTAACACCACTAGCTTGCGACAGTGGACTACTAGTAATTAATTTGTTAAAAACCTCATGGAGCAAGGACACTGAGAAAAAGCACACTATGTGGAGGTAGGAGAAGAGAGACATTTAGGTAAGATTGTGAGAAGCTGAGGAAGGAAAACCAATCTAAACAGCACACAGGAAATGCAAAACTGCCATTCAAGAAGCAGTTCTTAGTCCTTTTAGCCACTTCAGACTCACTTTGTGGCACAAAAGCCAAATGGGAGCTTGTTCAATAAGCAAAGTATATACATTTTAAAAGGAACTGAAAGTGACTATTGGGTCATAAATTGCTGCTTGAATGGGCAAGTCAAAACAATGCAGGGACCTTGAGGGGGAAAAAAATTAAATAAATATACTCAAAACAGTTCAGAAAAGTAATGTATAACTTTCAATACCTCATCCTTTATTATAGGCACAACTTCTCATAGTAGAAGGATGTTATGTAAACCCCACAATGATTTTTCAAAACATTTTCTTATACGAACATCCAAAGCAGCACAAGAACTACTGCTGTCTCCTACTTTTAATGTTAGTAATATCATGACATATTTCAAAAGAAACAAAATATCCTGAATGTAGGCCTGCACCAATAGAAACTTTTCATTTCACCTTGTGCATTTCTCCACTGAGAAGGGACTCCAGATTAACAATTTCATGCCATATTGGTAAAATAGAGCATTAGCATTAAGCAAGAGCAAAAGTTTTTGTTTGTTTGTTTTTTAAACCAGACACTTGTATTTCTAGTTCATGCATGCACCCTCAATCTGCAGATAAGAGATTATTAATCCATCAGACTATTTTCTATTCCCTTTCTCATTGGAAGATGTGAAAGATACTGATTTTTACAGGAGTGCTGTAAAAAGTTCTCTCTCATGCACAAGAGAAAGCAATAACTTAGACAACCCATTACCTGAAGGGAAGGATCTATCTTCAGAAACATGCACATACAAAAGAAACATATACACTGTCCATCACACAAATTATAGCAACAGTGAACTAACTAGTTGTTTGCTATTCACTAACTTCTCAACCTAGAGATTGTCCCTTCTGATGAGTCAACGGACTGCAAAAAGGTCTTTCTCTGGACATTCTTGTCTGCCTGTTGGCTTTTTAGTTGTCTTCAGGAGCAATAAATACCAATTCCCACACTTGCACTGTTTACCAACCCTGTGAGTGTCATCTATTTAGCAGTGAAGAAGAACGGTAAAAGTTATTTTAAAATCTTCCTCAGTCCACTGGGGAAAACCACTCATTTGACGTCAGAGGACAACAGAGGATTTCAGAACAAATGTAATCGTTAGGAAAAGAGCTGAACTACTGGAAGGGAAAGCATACATAGAATCCCCAGAATATATAGAATAGCAATGGAAGCTTCCTTACATTATCTTGAAAATGTACCTAAATTTAATTCTAGAGGAACTAATTACAGGATAGTTCTGTCTTCAGAGCTATGCAGTCTTTGACCCCTCTTCAGTTTGCAAGGAGGGTTGTCAGTTACAAAGAAGTGAGGAGAGACACTACTAGGCACTGGACTGAAACCACACACACACATACTATACAAAAAGGCAACAACAACTATGAACAGAGACTAGATTCTATCCAGTGATCTAGCTATGAAAAGCTTTGAATCCTATAACCAATTTTCTAAGCCAGGTGGATCCCACTCATTGAGAAGAATTGGGCAGTTACATGAATAATTATTTAGTCTAAACTAAGATTTGAAAGATTTACAGGACTCCTTCCACCAAGGCCGATATGAAAGAAAGGGAAGGAACGTCCACCAAGGAGGTCCAGCAGTAAAATCCAACGCTTAGACTGCTAAGAAAAAGAGGGGATTCTCCTCATGATGCTATCTTTGAACCCTGACCAAAGCAGCTTCTTTCAGATCAACCTCCGCTCCTAATCCTTCTAGGTCCCAAAACACCCACACAGCCAAAGACTCTTAGTTCTCCCTTCCACACACCCAGAGAGCATCTTGTCCACAGCTCTTCTTCCCTCAGTCCCATAACTGCAACAGGAAGTAAAACTTTACTACTAGGAATCTCAATTTATTTTTGAATCCTCCTCCCCTGTGAACAGTTCCTGTGCTTGTCTTACCACTTCTCTAAGCAGCAGCAGTTACACAGACATAATGTAATTTACCAGCCTAGGGGATGATGGGAAGCTGTAAACATGATAGCTCTTTATTTTAGTAAGGCTTCTGTATAGTCCCATATGTCATGCTCATAAGCAAACTATGGAAATGTATTTCAGATAAAATTACTATAAAGGTGGGTGCAAAGTATGGTCTTTCAACCAATTTATCAACAGGTTGCTGTGAAACTGGAGAGAATGTATGTAGTGGGATCCAGCAAAGGTCAGTCCTGGGTCTGGTACTATTCAATAATTTCATAAATGGTTTGGAAAATGAAGTGGTGTTTATAAAATCTGTGGAAAACAACAGTCTGAGATGTTGCAAGCACTTGTGAGGAGAGAATCAGAATTAAAAACAACCCTGACAAATTGAAGAACTGGTATGAATTCAACAAGATGAACCTCAAAGACAAGTGCAAATTACTACACCTGGAAAGAAAAAAAATGAAATGAAAAATTACAAAATGGGAAATGAGTGCTACTTCTAAAAAAGTAGAAAGTGGATCATAAACTGAACATGAGTCAACAAAGCAGGTGTGAAAAAGGTTAATATCACTATGGGTTTATCAACAGGAACATTGTATGTAAGGCAAGGGAGGTAATTGTCCTGCTCTGTTCAACACTAGTGAGGCCTCAGTTGAAGCATTGTATCCAGTTTTGGGAGCCACACTTTAGGACAGATATGGACAAACTAGAGAGAGTCTGGAGGAGAACAACAAAAGTTAGAAAACCTGATCTGTGAGGAATGGTTAAAAATACTGGTTATGTTTAATGTAGAAAAAAACAACAGAGGGACCAGATAAATCTTCAGCTGGGATGGTGACCAATTGTTCTCCATGTCCACTGAAGGTAGGACAAGTAGTAATGGGCCTAATTTCTACCAAAGGAGATTTAGGTTAGATATTAGGAAAAATCCTGTACAATAACTATCATGAGAGTTAAACACTGGAAGAGCAAGGTATTAAGGGAGGTTGTGGAATACCCATCATTGAAAGCTTCTACACACAGGTTAGATGAACACCCGCTCCCAGGGATGGTGTAGGTTCACTTGGTCCTGCCTCAGAGCACATGACCATCTGGGCTCCAGCTGGTTAGCTCCCCAGGGAGTGGGGAACAGAGAGCGCAGACAGTAAGTAATTGGGCTCTCAGGGGGAGGGTGTGTGTGTAGAGCGGTTGGAGTCTCAAGGGGGGGGCACCCACACCAAAGTAAAGGAGGAGCTGGAAACCTTTCTTTCCAATTTCAGGGCTGTCTCAAGATCAGAACAGCATGGGCTTACAAAGGAAGCTGTGAAATTGACAAGAAAGGCTGACAGGCTTCCTACTGTGAAATTGAGCCTGGCAGGGGCTCACTGATGGAGCTGTTACACCGGATTGGGAGATGGGTGCTCCAACTGTGAACCCAATACCCAGCTGACAGCTGAGGAGAAGGGGGGCAACTGTGAGCCTTGTGGCCAGGCTCAATTTCATTGTATGGAGCCTACCAGCCTTCTTGTCAAATTTCAGGGCTCAAGCAGTAAGCCCCCCTGCTTCAATGTGAAGCTGTGAAACTGACAAGAATGAGCTAACAGTAAGTAATGCAGTGTCTACACTGACTAATTACACCAACATAAGCACTATGTCTCCTGTGGAGGGAAAATTATTATGTCAATGTAATAGGGCACTTACATCAATGGGAGCAAGGCTCTAGTGTAGACAAAGGCATAATTAGGTTGACTTAAGTTGTTTTACCTCAAGGTAACTGTATTGCAGACCAGGCCTGAGAGTACTGTCATCTCCCATTTCCCTGTCTAGGAAGCTTTCTTTGGAAAAATTATTTGTTCCCTTTCATTTCCAGCTTCACTTCTTTGTTTTTGGAAGCAACTAAACGTTTTACTACAATTGAATGACAGTTAATGAAGTAAAAAAATACATGGCAGACACTCATTTTCAAGGAGTTTAAGACGGAAGGAAAAGCACTCCCTCTGCTTTTAGACAATGCAACTGCTGAGGTACACAACATTTATCAGATACAAAGACTAACATTTTGAAAGACCGCTTTAAAAACTAAACTCATCCTCTTTCTATCTGGATAGGTGCTTGCATTGTGAACGTACTTGTTTACAGTGTGCTGTCTTCCAAAAGAGTTTAGAGACAAACTACATAGGTACTACAATAAGGAAGGGGCGCCACTAAGGATAGGCCTGTATGGCCTCACAGACTGCAAAGCTGACTCCTAACTTCCACAAAGTTCACAGGTGATCAGATCAAGAGTCTCTATCTGGACCCGACTGCACTCCCTACCCAAGGACACTAGACTAGTCTGGAAAAGAAAACCTCATGAAAAGGTAAATAAAGTGAGCAAAGGCTACTGAAAACTTAGTACCTCCTACAGAAAGGAAACCAACCGAGTGCCAACTAACCTAAAAGGGGTTTTACTGCAAACCTTCTAGGGAAGTCAGAAAAAAAACAAGTCTCTCGCCAGCCACCCAGTCCGCCTCCACAACGTGCCCTCTTAGAGGAGCAAACGAGCACAGCCCTCTCGCCAACTCCGGCGGCAGGAGAGAGCTCAGGGTGAATGCCCTGCGAGCTCGGGCTGAACCTCAGAGCTGGGCGAAGCCAGGCTCCTCCCGGAAGGACACTTCGTTGTCTGACTGGAGATCAAAGCTCCCAGGAGGAGCGAAAAACGCCCGGGACCCCCCACGCCAAGCGGCACCCGCCGCCTAGCGCCCTCCCCCACATGCTCGGGTTTTCCCCCCACCCGCGCTCTGCCAGCCAGGACGCGCTCCCTACTGGACGCTGGAGCAGGAAACAAGGGGCCACCCGGGAGCCTCCGGAGGAGCAACAAACCAACCAACCACGGCCGGCCCGGGGAGGGGACCGGGCTCCCTCAGCACATGACGGGACCCCCGGGGGAGACGGCGGGGGAAGCACCAACTTCAGGGCGGCTTCCGCTCCTGCCCGCAGGGGGGGACACCTGCCGCGGCCGCGGACTCACCCCCAGATGACATAGTTGGTCTTGACGTTCTTGGGCCAGGAAAACTCGCCGAAGATCACCTCGTCCCCCTTCACCACAATCTCCTTCTTCTGCGTGTTGTACTGCCGCAGCACGCTCAGCACGTCCGCCATCTTCGCACCGAACCCCGGCCGCCGCCGCGCAGCGCCTCCCGGCCCGCTGGTGGCTCCAGCAGCCGCGCGAGGACCCCGCCGCCAGCCGCTAGGACCCCGCCAGGCTGGCCGCGCTAAATGCCTGCGCGCAACTGCCACCGCCGCGCGCCGCCAGGGGAGCCGCTCACAGGAGCCGCTTGCCCCCCACTCTGCGCCCCGCCCCCTCCCGGCTCCCACTGCCCCTCGTCACCCTGCCCCTCCCCCACCCCACCCTACCCTGCTGCCTTTCTCACTCAGTATGGCCAGCCCCACCCAAATGTTCAACGTCATCATGGATCAGGCTCCCCAGAAATCATGAGATCAGGTGACAGTCATAGGATTCCGTATACCAGAAGAGATTTGTGTTTGCCTTCTGCTTTTTGAGCCTTTAGGGTCCACCCAAGTCCCACTTAGAAGCTTTCTCTGCAGCCAGGAAGACTAGAAACTTACTTTTTCTCTGAAATGATTGTATGTTCACTTGACTCCAGGAGATGGGGCTTTAAGGAAAAACAATAATTAGTAGGCAACTCATAACAGAGTCCTGTGGCACTTTTAAAGACTAACAGATTTATTTATCGCATGAGCTTTTGTGGGAGAAAATCCCACTTCGTCAGACGCTTTGAAGATGGGAAACTTTCCCATCTTCAAAGCATCTGACGAAGTGGGATTTTCTCCCACGAAAGTTCATGCGATAAATAAATCTGTTAGTCTTTAAAAGTACCACAGGACTCTGTTGTGTTTCTACAATAGACTAACATGGCTACCCCTTTGGAATTAGGCGACTCATGTAAGTGGGAAACAGTGCATCCTCTCAATCACACCTAGAGGCCTGCAGGAGAGGGCAATTCCTCCTGCCTGACTGTTCAGCCTGGGGGCCAATTTCAGGTTTGTATAAGGTTGTTTTAGTCTGTCCAGCTGTAAATTCAGTGTCTGGCTGGGGAACATGTTCAGCTTGTGTTACAGAAGGGCTATAGGTGTAGTGAGACCAGAGGGAGGTGATACTTTTTACTGGACCAACTTCTGTTAGAGAAAGAGACAAGCTCTTCAAGGTGAGTATGTTTGATCACCCACTCTTGGGTTCCCAATAAATTGATATAATAGGTTTTGGTGGTACCAGTGACAAGCCTATGGCTTCAGCAATTATTGCAACCAGGATGGAGTTTTAAGATTCTAGGGGCCCTTTTCTGAAGATCTTATAAAGTATCCATTGTAAGAGCATATTCTCAGTGCATAGTTAACCATATGCCTTTAAAAAAAGGCTATCTCTTTAAGAGCCCTACTGAGGGTGGGTTACTGTTCTTGGGCAGATTAGCTACCCACCACTAGAAACTTCTAGAAGCAGGGAGTGTTAGCATTTTTGAGCATGCTCCAGAGGGTGCCCTGCTGGTGTGATGTGGTCAGGTCAGTCAGATCAGCTGAGAGCAGCAGTCTGTGCAGACAGCAGGCAGGAGCTGCTTTGAGAAGAGCCTATGTGCTTTTTCAGAAGAGAGGCTGAGCCAGGAGTGAACAAGATGCTTTCTCCCTCTAACGGAGTCATCTGTGACAGATTTTGCAGACATGCATATGGGACTGAGGGCTGGTTGCAAAGGAGAAGGAAAAGCCTGCATGAAATTCTACAGAAGATTCCTGCAAAGAAAGAAGAGGACAACCGTTTCTTGCCACTGAAGCCTCTACACTTGAACAAAGACTGTAGCTGAGAGTTGGATGAACTCCACCTGGACTTTGGGACTCTTGGGTATCTTTCATGCAGGGGTTTCTGTAGGAATTGTTCTTGGTTAATTGTATTTTGCTTTCTTAGGATAAGGTTTATTTAGTTAGTAGTTAATAAAGTTCATTATGTTTGGTTTTGTGGGAGGGTAACTCTGAGCAATCTTTGCTGTGAGTCCTATACAGACTGGATCCTGGGTCTCCAGCTGCTTTCTCCATAGGGAGTGGGGTTTATTTCTGTGAGGCACTGGAGAAGGGCAACATTGAATTAATTTTAGCCCACCCGAAGGTTACACATACATGCACACCAAGCACCTTCTGACTTATGTACATGGTGTGCAATGTATTTTTGCATTGCTCAGGCCTAGGGCTTTGTTTGGTGTAGTGCAAATTCCATAGCTGCACATCTAATGAAGCATCACAGTCATTAGACAATCGTTCTATCAGTATAGGACTACAAATCATGAATTGCAGCTCTAAAAATAGAGGCCTGAACCCCAAAATCTGAATGAATCAATCACTCAGGCCATATCTATGCTACAGGAACTGCACAGCTACAATGCCTTAGTTATGCTACACACTACACACACACACACACTATGGTGGTGTTTTCCCATTGCTGTAGCAACGCTCCAGTGATGGTAGCTATGTCAACAGAAGCAGTCTTCCATTGAGCTAGTCATGTCTACATCAAAGGGTTCAGCTAGTATAGTGGCGGTACTCTAAGGTGTAGATTTTTCCCACCCAATTGCCATAGCTAGGTTAACCTAAATTTTAAATGTAAACCAGGCTTCACTCCAGTAAAAGGAAATAAGTCGCAAAGCAAAATTAGCAAATTTACTGATCAATGACTAAAAAGAACTGACGAACATGAGGAAGTGACATTCCATCCAGTGGCAAGCAGTAGTATACATATTCAGGTCATAGAGGTGTCAAACTCATTTGCTATGGGGGGCTAGATTTGACTTAAATGTACTTCAAGTGGGCTGTACATGTCATAAATCAAAATACTAGGGCACTCTTGTGGCATTGAGGAGCACTATGTGTGTAAGACTGCACTCTGCAAGACCTCTCTCTCTCTCTGTTAGGGAGAGAGTAATAGGGAGAGACCTGACACTCTAGCAGCATCGCACAGCGCTGGGTATGTGAGACCACTCTCCCTCTCTGTCAGGGAGGAAGTGTGGTCCCGCAGCGCAGTCATGAGCAAGATGGAAGAGATGCAGCCCACAAGCCACATGTTTGACACCCCTGCTTTACAGAAAGTACTACATAGTACACAAATAAAGTTACAGTAGGACCTCAGAGTATAAACACCGAACTTAGTAGTCAACAACATACCTCATTTGGATGGGAAGTATGCAATCCGCCAGCAACAGAAATTTTTAAAAATAATAAAGCCAATTTAACAAGTTACTAAAAAAATAAAGGAAAATATTTTTAAAAAGATTTGACAAGGTAAGGATATTGTTTCTATGCTTGTTTCATTTGAATTAAGACAGTTAAAAGCAGCAATTTTTTCTGCCTAGTAAAGTTTTAAAACTGTATTAAGTCAATGTTCAGTAGTAAACTTTTAAAAGAACATCCATAATGTTTTGTTCAGTCACCAACATTTCAGAGTTACAAACCATCTCTATTTGTAGGTGTTTGTAACTCTGAGATTCTATCATACATACATTTGATGTGGGTCAGGTCTCATTGGGTTGACAATTTGGTACATTTTCTTTAACCTACCATCTCATAGTAGTTTGTGCAAACCATCATCCAACTTCAGAAAGTAAGCTTTCATTTTAAATAAATTAGTGACCTGATTTTCAAACTCCTGTTGAAGTTGATGGAAGCTGCAGGTGCTTATTACTTCTTAAAATAAGCCAGAATTATCTAGATTTTATAGTTGAGAAGATATCCTTTAAAATGTGAACCAACTGTAACTGATGCAGTAATGGCTGCATGAGTCTGCAGTGCTACAGAAAGCTCCCAAAATCCTGAGATGTGAACTGCCTCATGTGTCATGACAGTGTAATATAACCGGGAATCACTAGATGGCATTATAACAGATAGCTTTACAAAATCTGTTGAGCTGACTGTAGGCTGTATTATATTGTGAAGAAATGCTGGTTGATAACTATGGTGTAGTTCTTTTTATTGAGTTGTGCATATTAGACAACATTTTTCAAAGTGACCAGTAATTTTGGGCATATCAACTGAGACACTCCAGAAAAAGGCCTGATTTTCAAGTGCTCAAAAAATTCTGAAAAATCAGGCCTCTTTAAGGTGTCTCAAGCTGGGCACCCATAAACTGAGATGCTTACAATCACTAGTTACTTTTTTAAATCTCAGCCATTACAAATAGAGTTGGTTCTGCTGTAGTCTCTGTGACTGGAATCATCATGTGCAGCAATACTTAGGTGACCACAGTGTTCCAATAAATCCTTTGACTTGTGTAAGTAAGTATTACCAAATCCATTCATGCAAGCAAAATTGCATGGTGTCAAAACTTTACAAGAAACTTAATGATGATTTAACAGCATGGTTGCTGTTTCACTACTAATCAAAGCACACAAGAAAGAGGAATGACCATATGCTGGTTTACACACTCTATTGACTGGCCTCTCATTTATGCATCACAAGTGGATAGTTTGGGCTGTGAATAATCTCAGAGCTTGATGTAGCATACTCTCTCAGTCAATATTGTTGTATTGCAACAATAACCTACACTACTTTTATTGTTAATGGCTGTTCAAAATGACTGAACTATTAGTTCGCTAGTTATAGTGCTTAGTGAGATGTCCCAGTGTTAGAACCACTTTGGGAGATATGTACAAATGCTTTTGGACCCACAACATTTTTCCAAGTATTTGATCCTGGATTAGAGAGTATGGTATATTGACAAATGCATTAAAA
The DNA here is from genome assembly GCA_007922175.1 of Pelusios castaneus. Classification (NCBI taxonomy): domain Eukaryota; kingdom Metazoa; phylum Chordata; order Testudines; family Pelomedusidae; genus Pelusios; species Pelusios castaneus. The sequence continues at coordinate 12,921,539 of ML685794.1, read as the reverse complement.
TTATGATCTGTCACTTTAAATGGTCATGGAAGTTTCTTGATCCTGCTTGCAGACAAAGAAGCTCTGTAAGGAAGTGTGTGATCTGGGCCAAACAGGGTCAATTTGAAGACTGCTTGCCTGGAAAGAAGAGTACTGTGGGGTGACTGGTGCCTCTCTGTTTTAAGGAGCAGCCTGGTGTCCCTCTCTCTCTCTGTTTTGTGATTCTTGTGTATTACTCTGAATTATAAGAAGTAATATTGTGTTATGTTGCAACTGTAGAGATGGGCTTTGGGCAGTCAGACCTAAGAATTAAAGTCAAATCTCTGGAATCAGAGCTGCAGTCAGTATCACGTTCCAAGCCAAAGCTCAGAACTGGAGTCATAGTCAAGAATGAAGGCGAGAGACAGAGCCAGAATCAGGGTTATATAAGCAGAGAAGGAGGAACCTGATGCGAGGCAGAAAAGCAGGAACTGGGAGAAGAAAGGAATCTAGAAAAAAGAAAGGCAGGAAGAGGAGGGAACCAGGAGTTGGAAAAGCAACAATACCCAGGGAGTCACCTAGTTGCTCAGACAACTTCCTGTACCTCTTTCTGGCTTAATCAGTGTCCCAGCCAGTTGGTGGGGCTGAACACCTCTTCAGGTCAGGAGATTCTTAGATTAGACTCTTCGTGAACTAGAGCTTTGTTAGTCCCCATCTCCAGTCAGTTGATGAGGGGAGATTCGATAGCAACCTTCAACTACTTGAAGGGGTGCTCCAAAGAGGAGGGAGCTAGGCTGTTCTCGGTGGTAACAGAGGACAGAACAAGGAGCAATGGTTTCAAATTACAGCTGGGGAGGTCAAGGTTGGATATTAGGAAAAACTTTCTCACTAGGAGGGTGGTGAAGCATTGGAATGGGCTACCTAGGGAGGTGGTAGAATCTCCATCTTTGGAGATTTTTAAGGCCTAGTTAGACAAAACCCTGACTGGGGTGATTTAGTGGAAGAGGTCCTGCTTTTTAGCAAGAGGTTGGACTAGATGACCTCGTGAGGTCCCTTCCATCCCTATTATTCTATAATTCTATGCTGCAGCCACAATCAGAGAACTGCCATCCTCCACAATCTTCCAGCAAGGGTAGTCGATGTGTTTATCTAATTTATGTGTGTATGTCATGAAAATAACAGCAAAAAAAAATGTTTTGAGATCTGGATACAAGGGACACATTTGTGGCATAGCTGCCTTGGCACTGTTCATTTAAAATTAAAGGTGGCCTCAATAATAATACACACATCACAACCAATACAATAAAAAAACAAAATGCTAAAAAGTCAAATACTACATCATTAAAAGAGTGGGAGAAAGATTGAATATTTATTTTTTCTTGGAAAATACCATAACAACAGTAACAAAACTTCATGCAAACATAACTATCAGGTATTTACTGCCTCTACCTAAAAAAAACCCACAAAAAAACTATGTTTCACTTGTTGCACGGGGTTTCATCTTGAAGAAATTAAACAGTAGAGATTGTGGCAAATCTCCTTTGGCATATTTATCTCTTTTCTTATGATTGCAGAGTACAGTTTCTTCCATTGACGTATATACACACTAGAAATCCTTTGTTTTATGTTTGAGAGTGACCCCTGAAAATGAAATTCTTTTACCTCCTCAGGAGTAATACTATACTGAATTGTTAGGCCTGCAGAACTGTTCAGTAGCTGTTGCTCCAAGGTTCCTTAATGTTTTTCAAGACCAACAAGAATGGAATGAAAGAGGGACTCACGGAATTTATTCACCAAAGCAGCATATGGTGAGCATGGTAATATGAAGAGAAAAAGGCATCTTTTACAACATTTCCTGTTTTCAGTACTAGAAATATTACCATTCATGTTAATTATGTAGCACATTTAATATATATTATACACACACACACAATGAAACACATATAATGTAACATATGAATAACCTATAATACATAATATAATAAATTACATTACTTATCAAAATGCTACCAAGTCTGAGCAACTGTTTAACATGTATAATGCAGCAGTGAACAACTATTTAAGAGATGAAGAATTAAAATTAAGGATAAGTTTAGGTAGGTAAAATGTAATTACCGAATTGGAATTTGCTCAGGTCACTGGCTCTAAAAGCCAAACGACAATGGAACTTTCAGAGTGGTCAGGACCTTCATTTTATGTCCCATCCAAAAATCAGCAATTTTTGCAACATACTGGCTTCAAACTGAGTTTTACACTCCAGGCGGGCTCATACATAGATTTGTCAATACAAAGTATACCTAGAATAGATGTGGATTTGTATGGCACATCTCTAGTCTGTATGTACAACCTTCCTTTATCCACCAACCACAATCATAATTCTGATGAATGAAAAAGTATTCAGATTAATAATCCCTCAATCTGTTGATAGGTGAGCAATGCCTGCCACAATAGTCAACTATACGCAAGGCAGAAAGAAAATTTAATGTATAGCATTTTTCCTGTTGACACATCTTAAGTAAAAATTATAAATACTGGAGGTTATAAAGTACATACTGCCATTTGTTTTGTGAGTTTCTTTGTGTTACACTTTAATCAAAATATATGTCATCAATTTAGCTTTCTATTAGTTACAATCTGTCGATAGAGCTGAGAAAGGTAAGTAATGAACACTTCATTCTTAAAAGTTTCATCACAGGGGGCTAGAATATCTTCAGCATTAAATGGATGAAATGCATGAAAACTACTTGCTTTTTTTAATCACAGCTCTGTTTTTATTTTTTTCTCCTTCTTTGCATGAATGCTGGCATTTCCTTTGTTTAGATCTCATAGATAAAATTTTGCTGCTGGCGAGTTGGAGTAGCAACCAATAAAGGAATGTATCTTGCAGTTTGATCTTTTTTGCACATATGTGAGCACAAGATTTTCAACATCAGAAAGATAGTCTTACCAAGTGATAAATTAAGCAACAAAGCAAACTGTAGCCGTTTCTTGCACTTATACATTATTTACCAATTCTCTTTCAACTGTGGAAGAAATTATCTGAAATGTGAAATCATATTAATATTGTACCAATACTAAATACAGTCTTGTGTTGCTAGAACTGTACTTTATGAACATTATATAGTTGTTTAGTCTAGCACATTATGTTTATTTTGTAAAATCAATATAAAGTTGCCAAAACAGTTTGTTAGTTTTACATCATGTGTCAGGTCCAATTGACTTGCAAATTTTCATAATTACCAAGTATCAAACAGGTAATGCTTGTATTATTTTGTTGTACTTTAATAAACATTAGCATGCTGGAAAAGATTATTAATTTGTTTTAGGAAAGTAAGAACAAAATAATACTAATTATTCAATTCTCACTTTTCAGCTATCCTTTGGGGGAAAAAATATGAATCACTGAGAATGAATCTGAATGCTGCATTTCTTACCACTTCCAAAAGAAGTGTGAAGGTGCTATTAGCTCTACTGGACTAATGCGATTGTAACCCATATGCCTGAAAAGGCTATCTCTGAGAGACCTGCTGAGGGTGGATTACTGTTGTTGGGCAGATTAGTGACCCACAACTGGAAACAACTGGAAACTTCCAGTAGCAGGGAGTGGTAGCAATTTGAGCATGCTCCACAGTGTACCCTGCTGGTGTGATCAGTCAGATGACTGGAGAGCAGCAGCCTGAGCAGACAGCAGGCAGGAGCTGCCTTGGAAGGAGACCATGTGCTCAGTGTTCTGGAGAGGAGCTGAGCCAGGAGTGAACAAGATGTTTTCTCCATGTAAAGGAGTCATTTGCAACAGACCTTGCAGACATGCATATGGGACTGAGGGCCGGTTGCAGAGGAGAAGAGAGAGCCTGCATGTAATGCTACAGAGGATCCCAGCAAAGAAAGAAGAGGACAGCTATTTCTTGCCATGCAAGCTTCCACACTGGAACAGAGACTGTAGCTGAGAGTTGGGTGAACTCCACACAGACTTTGGGACTCTTGGGTATCTTTCATGCAAGGGATTGTTCTTGGTTAATTGTAGTTTGTTTTCTTAGGATAAGGTTTATTTAGTTAGTAGTTAATAAAGTTCATTGTTATGTTTGTTTTTAGTAGTATTTTAATGTGTGAGTGTAGCTCTGAGCAAGCTTCGCCGTGGGTCCTGTACAGACTGGATCCTGGGTCTCCAGCTGCTTTTCTCCACAGGGGTTGGGGTGTATTTCTGTGGGGCACTGGAGAAGGGCAATTTAATTAATTTTAGCCCACCTGAAGGTTACACGATGCTAGTACAGAACCTGACTGGCAGGCTCAGAGGGCCTGTATGAGTATGGTTATCCAATGGGACAAGAGCTTGCACATTCCAATACTAGCATGCTGGAGGACCTTTCATGACATAGCTGAGACATGAGTATATTACAGAGCAGCAGTTACAAAATGTACTATTGCACAATACTCGGGATTCTAAAACAAAGAAAACCATGTTAAGATTTAGAGGAATATGAAGCTGAATGTTTCACACAAGTAAAAACATCTGCTTAATTTGTATATTTTATAGTTGTAAATATAATATCCCAAAGACATATCAAAGTCCACTGCCTGTCTCTGGAGATCTCTTATAAAGGCCACAAGAATGTGCAATACAATGAAGTTTTCTTTTCTATAGTCTCTTTTCTACAGACTGTATCTTACAGTTAAATATAGTACAACTTTGATTATCCAAATGTCATGAGAGACATTAAACATGTTCAGATAATTGAAGATTCAGATATTGTATGGATTTTTCATGACCGTTTCATGTAACAAGGAGATTTTGTATATCTGAAGTTGCATTGTAATACAGTTACAAAGATAAGTAATAGCAAGGGAAGAAGTAAAAGGAAGAAAAGTTTTCTTTACAATGGAGATTTAAAATGAGATAGAGAGCTAATAAAGCAGGGGTATGAGGAAAACCATACCACTGTTCTCTACTGGTTAGCTGGCAGGAATAGAAAACAGCATTGTTGGCTTTCTTTCTCAGCTCTGAAATTCACTCTTGTGACCTTGGGAAAGTCACTTAATCTTTAAGCCCCTCAGCTGAATAATATCTATTTCACAGGAATGTTCCAGAAGGTGCTATAGAGCAAACTTTACCACAATGCCCAAAATTATTTTCCCATAAGAGGAATTACAGCATTTCATTGCTATTGCCCTGGTAAACAATATTGTAACACTCTTGGCTTCAGATAACATATGACAATCTCAAAGCTTGCTTTTTAACCATAAAATATTTTCACAGCTAATGAATATTTGTTCTTGAGCCAGTGTCTCTTGATTTCTCTCTCTCTCTCCCAGTGCTTTTGAAAATATTCCTTTCTTCTCCTTGATTCCCTAAACTCTGGTCTTTTCTCTAACTTCTCTTTCTGATCAGCTTCTCTGCCTAAATGGCAGCAAGTCTTCCATTATAACCTGCTTCTTCAATGGCTTTGGCAGTGGAGGAGTTGAGAGATATTAGTGTTTTGTGGGCTACTGCAAGCACCTGGTATCTAGCCTCTCCTCTCTAAATTGGCTTCCCATAGAATGCCAAATAATGTTCTAGACAGGGTTGCCAAACGTCCGTAAAGTTACAGTCAGTAAAAAGTGTACAATTTTAACAGTCTGTAAACACATAAATAAATGAAAATGTCTGTGAAATTAGGTAGAAATAAAACATATTGTATTTTGAGTTTTGACACTGATTGTCATTGTTCCAAATCACTTCTTGCATCATAAAACTATACTAACCATGACTTTATTCATACACCCAAAGAACCTGATTAATCAATTAACTGCAGCTAAAACAATTGAGTAATTCTGAACTCCTGTGTATAGGCGATAGCATGTAGTGAGTAAGTACACATTTTTGTGATATTATTGTATTGTGTATAGTATTTTTAGTGATGTCAGTAAAAAGTTTACCATGTCATTAAAAAGAAATCCAACTTCAGATCTTTGTTTCAGTAAAAACTAAAATGCGAAGTTGGCAACCCTATTAAAAGGCCTGATCTTCAAGCTACTCAATGGCCTGGTACATCCAGAATATCTAAGGCCATGTACACACTACAGACTTATCCCGCAATAAAAGTTATTGCAGGACAAGCAAATATTATAATTATAATGCTTTACCCCGTCCACACAGGACTCCATTTAGCAAAAGGAGCCTTCATACACTCCTTTGAATTTTCGTTAGAAGGAGCAGTGCATGGTGGGTACCTATTCCACCATGCACTGCCCTGCCAGCCAAAAATGCTCAGCAGGATTCAGGCTAGAGGCTCAGCTGCTGCCCAGCTGAGCAGGGGCTGACACTGGAGGGCTGCAGGGGCTCCACCACTGGGCAGCCAAGCCGGGCTCTCCCATGCGGGAAGTGGGCCCCGCCCCCCACGCTGGAGGGGAGCGTGGCAGGCCCCCACCCCTTTGGAACTCATCATCTTCTGCTCCCTGTGCCAGGGGGTTTCTTTGCCCTCGCCTTCCCTAATACCAGTAATAACTAAACCCTTCCAAAACAAGTCACACCACTGTGCCCACCTCTGCCCCAGGGGAGAGGATGATCTAGCAACTATCAGCTGCCAGACCTGCGGTGCCTCCCACTGCCTCCCCGACCAGCAGAAGGCGGCTCTGGTACCGCGGTGAGTCGAGCGAGGCCGGATTCGGGCTGGACGGGAGGAGAGCGGTGGATCAGGGACTCCCGAGCCAGCATCCCTCGCTATGCACGCCCCAGCGCGGTGCGAGGCGCTCTCGGGACACGGCCACCCGAGCAAGTAACGAGAGGCGGCCGCGGGGGGCGCTGCTGTCCGTGCGGGGACTGGGGCCGCGCTGGCAGGCAGCGCGGCGGGCAGCCCAGTTGGCGCAGGCGGTCGTAGCTGGCTCCTCCCCCGGCCGGCGAGCTCATGCTGTCCCGGTGGGGAGTCCTGCGCGCCTCCGGCAGCTGGCTCAGGTCCGTGCGGGGTAGCCTCGAGGCTGGTCCGCTGCGGGAAAGGGGCCCAGCCGGTTCTGGGGATGGGCAGCTCTGGCCGCCAAGGAGGCGCCGCGTGCTTCGTGGCCGCCCCGCTGTCACCGACCCCGCGCCCAGCCTCGGAGCAGGGCATCCAGGGGAAGCCTGCTCAGGATCTGCTCCCCCGGGGCTGAGTGCTGTTGTAGGCCAGGAAGGGAGCGAGCGGAGCTCGCCAGCTGCTGGTCCGCAGGACGCCGATCTCTCCTCCCGTGTCCGCTTGTCCCCCGGCGCCTGCCACAGCGCGGCGGCCAAAACACCCGAGCCCAAGAGCAGCTGGTGTAGTGGGTGTGGGTGATGGTTAGCCGGGGGTGGAGTTCGGTTGTTGTGTCTTGCTGGTAAAGTGACACCCTTGGAAGCTCTAGCGTGGAAACCAGAACGAGTCTCTCTCTCTCTCTCTCTCTCTCTCTCTCTCCCCCCCCCCCGCTCTCTTGGGGGTTGTGGGCTATGGGTAGACTTAGTTGCATTAAAAGTGGGTGCTGTTCCTTTTGTTAACTGCTTGCAATGTGGCTTAATGTGTTCAAATGTGACATTTTGCCACAATTGTATATCGTGGCACATGGTTGTTTTTTCTCCCCATTTATATTGTGGTGGTGCCTGAAATTCAGAGTCAGGCTATCTCTGTGCTGAGCGCTTTGCAGATATCTAAAAAATAGCAGCCTTTGCTCCCCCCAAAACTTTCAGTCTTGAACTAGGCCTTAGATATAACCATTTAAAAAACGAACATATAATGAGGTGGGGCGGGGGAAATGAAGTTGTTTTGACAGCCTTTATATCATATTTGAAATAATTTGAGAACTATAAAATGAGTGACTCTTTTTCCAGGTTTTATATGTCTCTCTCTCTCTAATATTTTGTTTTTAGAATGGGAAATAGTCCATCTAATCCAGTGGACTTGTCTAATGCTGCTACTGTGAACAAGATCCAGGTAAATAAAGAGGTCATTTCTTATTCAGAAAGAATAATTATTTCTAGCCTTTGAAAAAAGGAGTAGTTATTTACTAGCTTCCTTTTTTTCTAACCAGTACTGCAACTGTTTTTATTACATCAGCTTATGGAATCTGAACTGTAAGCTTCATAAATAATGTGTTGTGTTATTTTTGATCTCTTGTTCTGCAATCTGATCCATGTGGACAGATGCCTATATTTTCCCAGTATCTTGTTCAAATCAGCTAAATCCAGCACTAGTATCATTACTGAATGAAGATGTCTTGGGGATTAAGCCCAATGAAGTCAGTGATTTCAGCAGTGAAAGATAGAAAATACCTCAAGTTTAGCTGCAGTAAATTAACAGTGTCTTTCTAGAGAGAACTTTATCCTTCTTTCCACATTCATCCTTTTGACTAAAGAGCCTGTAAGATGTGCTTCATTTTTATATTTAGGTGACTAATCACAGCCATGTTACTCACAGCTCTATTATGCTTTTGGGGATTCTTGGAAGGGTCAGTCTCATCATGCCAGATTCCTACAGTGTCCTTTTCTCTGGGATTTGTTATGCCCTTTCTATAGTCTGTCCTCAAATCTCTTTAGAAGCGTCTTCTTTGGTCCACCCTTGCATTTTATCACCCAAACAATTTAAAATTAAGCCTACCCATTGCTGCAAGTACATTATTAAGATTGCAAAATCAAGAACTCTAGATAGGAAATGTCAGAATTTACATACCCTGTCTTTCTAACTTTTAAATGTGTTTTAACGGAGAGCGTGTTTTAGTGGTCCCAAATCCTTCTGCCCATTTCCCTGCTTCCCCTCAAGTTGGGACCTCCTCCCCCACAACTCGTCCATGTGCCAGTCCTCTCTCTTCCACGCTCCTGGCTTCTCCTTCCAGTCCCATTCTCCTCACCTACCTGATCTCCACTACTCAGGCTTCTCATCCAAGTCTCATTCTCCTTGCCGAGTCAGTCCCTTTGTGTGAGGCTGTGTACACACTACAGACTTGTCCTGCAATAAAGTTGTTGCAGGACAAGCAAGTGTTATTAACTATAATGCTTTCTCCCATCCACACAGCACTCCTTGTAACGAAAAGGAGAGTTCACACACTATTTTGAATTTTCGTTACAAGGAGCAGTGCATGTTGGGCACTTATCCCACCATGCACTGCCACAGCCAGCCTTTTGGCTGGCAGCTGGGCTGCTTCCCCTTCCCCCACAGGTCTGTAGAGCTGCCCGGAGGGTTCCCTGGGACTGCCCTGCCCCTCTGGAGCCCCACAGGGGAGGGAGAGGGGGGGCAGACTGTTCCCCTGGGAGCAGGGCTCAAGCCACAGGCGGCAAGCTTCCTGAGTGGCAAGCAACTGGGCTCAAGCTGCCCGTGCTTGGGGACTCCCAAGCGGGAGCCCACAAACATGGGTGGCAGCCAGTGGGGCTGAAGCCGCCCAGGCTTGGGTGCTCCCACTCAGGAGCCGCCAGCCAAGGTGGCCAGTCCCCAGGAGCCACCAGGAACCCTAACAGCCGGAGCTCCTGTGGCAGGAGCTCCGCTACTTGTCAATTTCACTGCTCTGGTAGAGCAGTGAAATTGTCAAGTGTGACAGCTCTCATGTCCCAGAGTGGCCTCGATTGGCACTCTGGGACATTTCCGGAGGCTGTGAAAAGCGCAAAGAGCGTACACACTCGCTGTACTGTGGAACAGCTGTTCTGTGGTAAGCCTAACGACTCTTGTTTAGGTGGTTTGCTGGTTGCGTGGCAAGAGGGCTGTTGCCACGCAACAAGCAACATTGTAGTGTGTACGCTCACAGCCTTATTGCGCAGTAAAGCTCCTTACTGCATGAAAAGGCTGTAGTGTGTACAAGCCCTGAATCTCCTAGCTCAGCCATCTTGCTTCACGGGTTATAAGGCCAGGCCAGAAGGAGCCATTCTGATCATGATCAGTTAGAATGATCTTCATAACACAGGCCATACAACATCCCTGAATTACTTTTGTGTTTGAACTTTTAGAAGGGTATCCAATGGGGGAGAGCTACCACACCCCTTAGTAAATTGTTCCAATGGTTAATTACCCTCACTGTTAAAAAAGTATGCCTTATTTGCAGTCTGACTTTGCCTAGCTTCCACTTCCAGCCTCTGAATTGTGCTATGCTTTTCTTCATTAAAGAGTTCAATATTAAATATTTATTCCCCATGTAGGTAAACTGTAATCAAGTCACCCCTTAACCTTTTCTTTGTTAAACTCGAAGAGTTCATTCTATTTAATTTATCACAATAAGGCACGTTCTTTAACATTCTCTTGACTCTTCTCTGAACCCTCTTAAATTTGCCAATATTCTTCTTGAACTGTAACCAGAACTCGACAAGTTCCAAAGGGGTAGTAGCCGTGTTAATCTATTGCAGAAAAACGACAGAGTCCTGTGGCACTTTTAAAGACCAAAAGATTTATTTATCACATGAGCTTTCGTGGGAGAAAATCCCACTTTGTCAGACAGTATTTCAGCAGTTGTTGTACCAGTGCCAGATACTGAGGTAAAATAATACCTCCACTCCTATTTGCTATTCCTCTGTTCATACATCTAAGAATCGCATTAGCCCTTTTCCCACGGTGTCTCATTAGAAGCCCATGTTGGGCTGATCATCCACCATGATTCCCTAAATCCTTTTTGAGACTCACTGCTTCCTGGGTAGACTCCTTCATACTGTATTACAGCCTACATTCTTTGTTCCTAGAAGTAAACTTCACATTTGGCCATTTCAAAACACGTTTGCTTGCGCCCAGCTTACAGAGCTATTGTGATTGCTCTTGATCAGTGACTTGTCCTCATCTTCATCATCATTTGCTACTCCCTCAATCTTTGTGTCACTTGCAAATTTGATGAGCATTTATTTTTCTTTTCTTCATTATTATTGATAAAAAATGTTAAATAGCATAGGGTCAAGAACTGATCCTTGAAGGATCCACTGAAAAACACCTGCTCAGTATGGTATTTATTATAATAAAAAGATAAAACTTTGCTTTTGTCTTTTAGAATGTGTTAAGTTCAAATTAAATGTATTCATATGTATGCCAAATACATTGACTCAAATGTTAAAAAATATATACAGGAAACCATTTCGGACAACTGTGTAGTGATTTTCTCCAAAACAACATGCTCCTACTGCAAAATGGCAAAAAAACTGTTCCAGGATATGAATGTAAATTACACAGCAGTCGAGCTAGACATGTATGAAAATGGAAGCCAGTTTCAAGATATTCTTCATCAAATGACTGGTGGCAGGACTGTGAGTACATCTTCTTAGATATAGTAACTAAAATAGGGAGTAGGGGATGCGTTGAAGCAATAGCTCACGGATTGTGACCTTATCAGGTCTTCCATGCTAGCAGGGTTGAACCTGAGCTCCTAAGTAAAACAAGATGCTACAGGAAAGGATTCTATAAGGTTTCTCTCTTTCCTCATGGTACTGACCTGCCACTCCAGAATCATGATAGTAACTGTACTGCTGATGATATTGTCTTTCAGATGAGACTTTAATCAAACCTCATATTGAAGATCCAAAACTGAAATCTATCAGGGACATTAAAGAATGATGACACTTTTTGCTTGGGTAGAAGTGTTAGTTCCATTGTCCTGGCAACTTTGGGAATAACATTCTACTTTCATAGCAGTTTTTTGTAAATTCATTTGGATCTCTATTATTTTACTAAACAAACAAGGAGTCCTGTGGCACTTTTAAAGACTAACAGCACTTTGTCAGATGGTTTGAAGGTGGGAAATTTACAGAATGGGAGGAAATTAAATGCAGTGGAGTGTATGACATAAGATCAGGTCAGGCTGTAACAGCAAATCAAAACAGTTGTTAGGATTTAAACACTGGGGAACAGCACATAGAGGAAGGTGAGGTAAAATCACCTGTTTTAATGAGAGAAAAATCCATAGTCCCTGTTTAACCCCAAGGCAATGGAGTCAAACTTGCATATAAATTCCAGTTCTGCAGTTTCTCTTTGAAGCTGTGATTTGTTATTCATCTCTTTCAGCAAAGCTGTTAGCACGTGGTCAATGGAGTGAGCAGAAACACTGAAGTGTTCCCCTATTGGTCTTTTAGTGATTGCAATTGAAGAACTGCTGTTCTAAACCCATGTGCAAGTGATGTATCTTACTTTTCAGGAGAAGGTGAACCAATGGCTATGTTTAATATAAAGCATCTGGGACCCCTTTTATAATAAAGTTAATATGGAAATATAAAACTGTCTATGATGTGGTGGGTAGAATAGCAAGAACGTAAAAGCTTAAAATTACTAAGTTTATATGGCAATATGCATGGCCACTCTTGGTTTTCATCCTATCACCACAAAATAACTAATGTAATTTTTATATACTTAACAGGTTCCAAGAGTGTTTATTAATGGAGCTTTCATTGGAGGTGCTACAGATACTCAAAGGCTTCATCGGGAAGGCAAACTGCTTCCCTTGGTTCATCAATGTCAAATGAGAAGAGCAGAAAATTCCAGTCTGGCATGTAGCCTGCCTTAGTTACAAAAGTACCAGTTATCTAGATGTTAGGTACCTAAACTCCATCTCTAGGCTGCTAAATAAATGATCTGACTTTCAGATGGGCTGAGAACCCACAAGGTCTAAAACTAGGCCATTTATTTGGGGGAGGCCCTAACTATGGATGTAAGTGTGGATATTTAGTCACCCAAACTTGAAAATTTAGGCCTACGTGAGCAGCATGGTCCAGTAGACTAACCAGGGCTTGCAGCCAGTAATTCATTAATTTGAAATCATTTCTATAACAGAGATTACAATCTTGGTTAGCACTTCACCCCCCTCCCTGCCTCAGTTTCACCATTGTTAAAATGGCGATTAAAAACCAATGACCTACCTCACAGGGCTTTTGTGTGGATAACAATATTTTTGTTATAGGGCTTTGCAAATGTAAAGGACTATATACATCTTAGTAAGTTAAACACTATCCTAGGTTCTGTGAAATAAGTGACAACTTGTGAAAACTTGTACTGCTTATCCCTTCAACACTTTGTAGGATCCTGCTGATTGCAATGCGAGTTGGTTTGCTACACTTTCTAGCTAGGTTTACCATAATTGTGGTAGAACAAAGGGTGACAGTGCAGTTTAGTGTTTCCTATAAAATTGTCAGTGCTGAAGATTGATAATTTTCTGTGTGTCAAATTATGTACACTGAAGAAACTAAAAGGAACCACTTAATGTTTTTTATTCATATATAATTAATTTCTGCAATATTTGTGCCAGAGTAAAAGTTCTGTTATTAAAGGCAATATCATGATGAGCTACAGTTGTTTTACTTACAGTTCTGTATATACTCTCAAGTAGCAGTTGGAAGTTTTTCTTTTAGATACAACATTAAGTACTAATCATGTAGACAAGGTCAAAAAAGCTAATGAAGTTTTAGAAAATATAGTATAGATAAAACAGTAAATATAAGGTCAGCATATAAATCCTTAGTATGCCCACACCTTGAATACTGAATACCGTTTTGGTTACCCCATCTTAAAAAAGATATTAGAAATGGAAAAGATACAGAAAAGGGCCACAAAAATTAAAGATATAGAGCAGCTTCCATATGAGGACTGACTGAAAGGGTTGGGACAGCTTGGCATAGAGATAATGGAGGTGGATATGATAGAGGTCTATAAAATTATGAATGGTGTGGAGAAAGTGAATAAGGAAGTGTCATTTACCCCTTCACATAATCCAAGAACTAGGTATCACTTCATAAAATTAATAGTCAGCAGGTTTAAAATGAGCACAAGTAAGTACTTCTTCATACAACACAGAGTCAACCTGTGGAACTCATTGCCAGGGCTAGTTATGGTTATGAAGGCATTAAAAAAAAATTAGATAAATTTCTGGAGGATAGTTCCACCAATGGCAATTAACTGAGATGGCCAGAGATGCAACTCCATACTGTGTGTGTCCCTAGGCCACTGCCACTGGAATTGGATGACTGGGTGGATCATCCCATTGCTCTATTCATTCCCTTTGAGGCATCTGGCATTGTTCACTGTTGGAAGACAGGATACTGGGTTAGATGGACTATTGGTCTTACTCATTATGGCCATTCTTGGTTTGGGAATAGAATTGGTCAGTAATGTACTTATGAAAATAGTTCCAGTGGAACTAATCCAGTGGTTCAAGCTTACTTTAGAATAATAGTATTCACATTTAGCATTTATCTAAAATATTTTTAACAACTCCCTGATCACCTAGCTGTTATTCCAGAGTAAGTGTCCACTATTCCAGAATGACTAATGCAGAAAGCTATTCTAGGCAAAATCCCCACATAGACAAGTCATATAATTTCATTAAAAATAGTGAAAAGTGCCACTTCTTGGCAACATCAACAGATTGAAACAAATGTGGAGGTTGTAGGCTAACTTGTTGTAGGAGTTTATCTGGGGCAATTTCAAAAGTTTGAAATCTTTAATTCCCATGACTGATTAACTTAAATTTGGTCCAAAAATTCTGTTTCAGAAATTTAGGATAGATATGGTGAAGTTGAGAAGTCAAATCATACTTGCTTAAGTATGGGGATACTACTGTCTCAATGGTTGGCAGTGGCTTCCATTGAAAGATTTAAAGTGCTAAACAGCAAGTGATATAGCCTCACCAAACACCTATAGGTAACTAACATTACTAACTTTGGTTTTACAAAAGTTAAGTGTGCGATAAAGCATTGCACTTCATGCTAGAAATGTAATTATTAAGCAAGATATAATATTCTGCATTGCACATTTTCCATGTAAATCAAGATGAGGCTGGTATTTTTATGGATTTTGAATTAATGTATTCTGTGCACCTTAGTTTTCTTATTTTCAAATGACTTTAAAAAAAATTATCCTTAATGGTGACGTCCCTGGTTCATAAACGTGTTAAAATAAAAAATTACAACATTGTCAGAAATATTACCCCAACTTACTGATACGATCCTCCTCTTAAAAGTTGTGTCTCAAAAGGCATGATCAGTTGTTTACATTGTCCATGTAAGAAGGTGGTAATGTGACTGGTTGTGCCAACTGGATATGTCAAAGTGGTCTCCCTTTTCCTAAAGAGCATTCTTCAGTGAAGTCATTAAGGGGGCTCTTAGGGGGTTTGATCAAGTTTTAATTGTTTTATACAATTATTTTCCAAAGTTTTGAGAGCTCATATAAACCAAAAGTCTGACTGTTTATTCAAAGCTATGGAGAACTCTCCACAAAGAGTCTCAATATGCAAGCAACTTCTCCTAATAGGCTGTCTGTAAATAATTATCTTCTGGAAGAGAAGTTCCCATGAATTGATTTTACTCTCAAGCAACCTTACAAGAATCAGAAAAGTCTGTTTTCCATCTAAACAATGCAAACTCCTCTGATTACATGAGAGGTGGGTATGAGGCTTCTGACTTAATTGCTGCTTCGACTTAAGGTAGATTTGGGTTTTGACTTCATCTTTCTGTATCCTCCTCTCCCATCAGCCTGGCCCTAGGATGTAAATCCAAGGCCTTGAGAAAACAGAATATACATTCTTGTGAAATCAGAGGGCAAGTGGTTGATGCCTCTGTCTCTAGACTGGACTACAAAGTGTCTATTTTTCCAGCCCGGGCTGAGCAAAAAACTAAATGTCTTCCAAATATAAAATCAAAGGTTATCTTAGAATCTAAGCTGATTTTTCCTCACACCAAAATGCACAGCCCTAGATTTGTTTAAACTGAAACTAAACAACCAAACAAAAAAAATTGTCTGATATGCATAGTTTATTTAGCACTCATATCAAATTCTACAGTCATAATGCAGTTTGCTAGCATTATTTCACTTGCAATTAAACATCTAAAAATAGTAATTTCAGTATAACGTATATCCAAGGCCAGGATATGGGTAACAGAAGATCCTGAAATATTTGTGAGAAGCTGTTAACATTCAAACACCAATGTACATCTTTCTTCCTCAAGATGGACCATTACACTAAGGTATTGTGCACTATTCACAATTTAAAAAAGGTTTACGGCTGATGAATTATTAGTCACTATTTGTATTAAAATAGTGCTTGGACTCTTTAGTTAGGACTGTGGCCCCATCCTGTAGTGTACAAATCCACACTTCCTGCCCCACAGAGATGAAGTATAAAATTTCTCCTCCGAGTAAAGAAGTATCTGATTAGAAAGAGACCATCTGAAATTGAAGTCCTGCATACTTATTCTTACAATATATTCAATCAACCTGAACTTTTTAGGTTGCAGTAATTTTTCAGTTTAAATATTAGTCTTCACAGTTTCTGAAAGGCATAGTGCACCTTTAACATACATAGAGTTAGTGACCCACACTGATCCTGGTAATGTATTTTATTATTATTGCGAAGTTTACTACATTTTGTTAAGTTCTTCAGTGCCCTGTTAAGTTCTGATTTACAAGTACATAGCCATCAAATTAAACACAGAGAAATGTATACCTCTCATACTAAATTTTATACTATATAGTTTTGCACAAATTCTGGTAAAGATTTTTCTTCCTTTTTCTATATAGATTACTGAGCCAGTTAATTAAAAACAAGACTTCAGATGAAGACTGGTAATTCTTCCCATAGTGTAAAAGAAAAGAAAAGGCATTCAAAGGAATTTTCCCAAGACCTTAACTTTTCATTTTATTAACTCTACATTTTAAAAAATCTTCCTAAAATACTAAACTTTTGAGTTCTATGCTCCAGAAATCTGAAGGAATTGTTAAGGCAAAATTCCATTAATTGTTCAGGAAACATGTTGTATGCCTATCAATACTAACAAGTGTCCAGTTATTCAGTCAAGATGTACATGTTAAAGCACTCACAGGGTTACTGGTCGTTATTTACCAAATTAAGGCTCTTCCTTCCAAAGATCTTTTCTCATATGAATTTGGTTTTATTCTATAGAAAGCAGCATTCATTTTTGGGTGGCATGAAGCTAGATTTTATATATGTATGATTTGGCTTCATACATATATAATTTTAAAGCAAGGTTTCTACTTTATAATATATATTTTAAAATGAGGTTTCTACTCTAAAACGTGGCTCAAACTCTAGCCTTATGGGTGGATTCCATATTTATTCTTTATGAATGACTTCTGATCAAAATGGTATATCTTACAATTACATGTTTTTCTAATTGCAAATCTGCTAATTCAATTTGGGAGCTGGAAGTTGAACACATGCATCATCACCATTAATCAAGATTCTGCAACAGGAACATAGTTGTTAATGTTGATGGTGGCTGAATTAAACGGAATCAAGATTTTCATCTAGATCAAACTATGGATTGCTAAAGTATGTAATAAACTGTGGAAGAAACATTACTGTAAATCAGTTAAGTAGCATAGAGAACTTTGAACATGCTCCAGGTGCAGAACTACTGCATAAGAAAGTGACGTTTTAAAAAAAAATTTCAGCACCATACTTTAAAATGAGAATATAGAAGAATAGTCATTTTATGTTATCTTTTGTGCTCAACTATAAAGAAGTTGGTAACTATTATTTCTATTCATTATTTGTTAAATGACACGTTTTATATGTTCTTACCTTTAAGCGTTACAATATTATTTTTATATATATAAAATTCAAATTGCAGAAATATTAAATGGAAAAAGTTGTCAATATTAGAAACTATAAACCCACATAAAGGAGGAGTCTTGTGGCATTTTTAAAGCCTAAAATTTATTTATAGCATGAGCATTTGTGGGAGAGATCCCACTTCATCTCTCTAACGAGAGCTCATGCAATAATAAAGTTTGTTAGTTTTTCTTTAAAGTGCCACAAAACTCCTTGTTTGTTTTGCTGAACTAGACTAACATGGCTACCCCTTTGGAACTTTTAAACCCACATGTAACACACAGGCATACATATTTACAGACATCATATCTCCTGCTGAGATTTGCTAATCTTAACCTCAATTTTAGGTATGAAAGGCAGCACATATACCATTTTCTGACTTATCTTTTCCCTGTATTTCACACACAGACAATACTGTCAGTAATGTTATCTTCTATGCTATCTTATGGTATAGTGGAAACATGAAAAAATGTCTGTTGCAAGAATAAATCTGTTCCACAAATGTATTTAGTGTACATTTGTCTCTATGAAAACTTTGAAAATAGCTAGCATAAGAAACCTGTAGAAAGGCTGAAACCTCAAATCAGAAGCATGTACATAACAATTGAATCAACCTCCTTTACTCAAATTTCTCCCTATATTCTATATGCAAGAAAATTCTAACCAATATTGCAAAGCTGCTTATCTACCCCTCATATTAATTTAACAGGTCCCCTTTATTATGCAAATAATATGAACAATATTTTTAAAAAAGACTAGAGAGAGCATAATCACTATACAAACTCTAGAAATAAACTTAAAAATTGCACAAGCCAATTTAAAATAATTTTCTAAAAAATAAAGCCTATTAAATCATATAGGTAGGTGTTGGATCATCTTTGAGAAATCTTTTCCCAAATGAAAAAATAGGAAGCAGTTTATATCACTGTATTTGATTTTATGTGGAATGATATATTTTCTGTATTTTACAGATCAGACTATACTATCACAACGGTGCCGCCTCTGGCTTTATAATTTATGAAAAAATTGATCTAGTTGGTCACAAATGACTTTTTCTACAGCTTTTCATGCTAAAGGAAGGGAAATGATTTAAGTTTTAAAATATTTAAGGCAAAATGTTATAAGAAAAAAAATGCTCTGGTGTGAGTTATTAATGGGCAAAGACAACCAACAATGATCTTACTAGTGCACAATGAGATTATAAGCACAAAGCAAAGTTAGAAGTTAAATGGGAGTAAAAATTAAAAACCAGATCAGAGGTGGGGAAGAGAAAAAAAAAAATGAACAGTATCAATGGGAGAACAAAGAGGAGAAGACAGATAGAATTGGCACAACTATTGCCCCAGCCTGGGCCAGATGGCCATTCACAATGGGGAAAAAAAAGGTTAGCTGAAGACAGCACCTTTATAGATCAAATCGAGGTTAAAAATATTTCCAGATTCATTTATTCATTATTCTTTAAACCAAGAATATATGATTTGTGCTGTGTAGTCTTTTAAGGGCTTAAAGGAATATAAGAACGTTGCTTAACATATTGAACTGTATCTTTTCTACAAGCTAATGGACTTAACATGCTTTAGGCACCAAGTGATTTTTATGGCCAATTACTATTATTGTTCTTTTACCAAATCGGCCCCCACAATACATCCAGCAGCTGTGCAGATTTATTTTTAAACTATCATTTCCACTGTTAGGAGTATGGGTAACTGGCGCTATTTATCCTATATTTAAAAAATGCAAATGGATCTCAAATTCCCCTTGCCTATTGTAAATCCAAATTTCTCAGTGCAAAACCCAATTCTTTGACAACCTATTAAGTTCCCTTTTGCCACTTTTAATTCACT
Organism: Pelusios castaneus; assembly: GCA_007922175.1. Classification (NCBI taxonomy): domain Eukaryota; kingdom Metazoa; phylum Chordata; order Testudines; family Pelomedusidae; genus Pelusios; species Pelusios castaneus. The sequence continues at coordinate 12,902,244 of ML685794.1, read as the reverse complement.
TTTATATAGTTTAGATTTTATTAGTGTTTGACATCTAATTGGTACACAATATAAACAAACAAGATGGAATGGGAGACAGAATGTGTTTTTAAGAAATACTTTTCCCTCCCAATTGTCTTAAGGAGCTACCCAAATTGGAATCTTAAATCTGGGGGTTTGGGGAGGTGATGTTGGTGTGTTTTTTTGTTTTGTTTTGTTTTTTTTTTTGATGTCCTAAATCCATATACATCATCTTCTAGCAATGGGTCTAGCCTTTGGGCTCCCTTGTCACTGCTCTGATTAAGGAAATATCCTCTCACCTCCTTGAGGCAAACTCTTGGCATATAAAGTCCATGAACACTTTATCACCTTTTCTGGATTTTAGCTATGTATTATACATGCAATTCCACCACCTGCCTCTAAGTATAAGCCTCTCACCATTACATTTTTCAGTACACACAGTAGTTAGATGTTACTTTCAGACATTAGGATGTTAGCTATTTCTGAAATGCTTCCATACCCCAGTAGCCTCATGCACAGCACCACTTTATACTATAAACCCAACTATTCCTAAACATTGCTCATTCTTTAAAAAACTGATGTATGTATTCTGTAGCTGTCAAAAACTCAGTGAAAATCTAGGACTAGCAGATGGATTCCTAGTGAAATGGAAACTGAAAGCCTATTGTTTATTCAGACAGGTATCAGGAATCTAACCACACTCCTACCAGACTTTTATCCTCTGCAGACATTTGGACATATTTGCTTTGAAAAAACTTAATTCAAAATTAGCTCTTAAATTTCTCCTTTCTGTAATAAATCTCAATACACAATTTATACCTTAGTGGTGTTTTGTTTTTTTTTTGTCCAATGCCAAATGGAAACAGTACCAATGCAAACAATATTAACATCCACAAATACATCCACACACTCATTTGCCAATTATTTTGGCCTATTCATTCCTCAGACTAGAAACTGTTGGGTAATTGGATTTAAGACTAAAGAACATCACCACCACCATGACAATCATGTTATGCTCTATGTCCCCAACCTTAGGGTTCAGAACTATACGTAAGAGGAGAATGAGGTGAGGGCAATACAATGTCCTCCTGACTTGCAGGATTTCAGCCTGTATGCTAATACTGACCTTGTCAGCATGGGCTTTCACTCTCAAGGGAAGGCTTAGGCAGCAGCAGTCCCCTCTGCATTGCCTCCCAGCTCCTGGCAGAGGTAAAGCCTTTGTGGATCTCAAGTAATCTGCTATTTAGGAAAAGGACTCCTCTCTCTACCACTTCCATGGAAGGAAGGGGTATTCCCTACTCTTTCACTAATGGAAACATTTAGGGGAACAGCCCATAAAAGGGACAATATTGTCCCATCAGTACAATCAAAGCCATTCAGAAGGTAAAATTGTATTCTATTAGTATCTTTTAAGTAGAGAGTAAGGTGAATATTTAGAAGCACATTCCACACTCCATCTGGTTAGTAACAAAGAGAATACGACTAGGAGTGGTACACAACTCTAGGAGACAGGCTTTATGTCCAGTAGACTGTACTGAATGTTTCCCTTCACTCTGCTTACCTAGTTCAATGATTTAGGTTTTAAACTGAACTTCTTTCAATGAAACAGTGTTAGTATAATTCTCCATTCTTAATCTGTTAGTAAAGTCATTATCCAAACAAATCCTTTTAATTATCATAGGTTTGTGAAAAAATAGCATAAGGTCATTTCACATTTATTTTCTAAATTTACAGCTTCCTAATTTACCAATCCATTTATACCAAAACACTAGACTCTTTTCCCCGACAAGAAACTATACTTAAAAACACATTCAGTTTTCATTAACGTTTCTGACTCAGCAGTAAACATTTTTATTAGTTATGTAACTCTTGTGTGATTTAGAAAAAACACTATATTTTAAAAAACAAATGAACAAACTCAGTGCCTTTGTTTGAAATAACTACCACCATGTCTTGTTCAAGTGAACATAGTCTCCACTTCACTGTGCCTTTTTTTGCAAGATACTTGGAAATGTGAGGAAATTTCTCATTCAATAAGAATAGGTTACAAGGAGAAAAACAAGATGGGGGAGCTGCCTCTTGAAATTTCTTTTGCAAAAAAGGAACAAAACAATAGAGCTGCTTCTAGAGGTGTCACCTGAAAAACTGTTAGTCGCCCTCCATTTTGCAAACTTTATTCCACTACTACACTATCATGATCATCTGCAAGAAGTTCCATTCACTTTGACTGAAAGCCACGCTCCATTACCACACATTCTTTAAAGCACATGATTTTAAAACTATCCATGTAAAATTAATGAAAGAATGGGCTTCTTCACTGTTCTGATTAATTCCTTGAAGTAGGACATAAGTATTACACCTTGAACATCAGTCTGACAACCTGAAGCAGTCTGCATGGAGCATTGTCTAATATTTTAAATATTATCAGAGTCTAACATATCCGTCCTACAAACACTAACTTTCAACTTATTTTCTTTATACTTATACTGAATGAGGTATCGAGTTTAATCTGTTATTCAAATGAAAATAACTGCTTTATAGCTCAGTCTGTTTTCAGCACCGTAACAAAGTCGGATATATTATTTACTATAATTAGTTATTTTATAATTACTATCATTTTCAAACAAACACCAAATTAATCCTTTAAAATAACCACATGTAGCAGGACACATGGTTGCCACATGCACACAGTTTAGGGAAAGGTGTCAAGTATTACTAAAAACCTTAAAGATAAAAACTTGTATTCTTAAACTGACATTGAAAAGACCCTTTGGGGGGGGGGGGTGTAATATATATATTACACACACACACCCACACACCCCCTATTAATTCCTGCTCTAAAACAGAGTCAAGGAACGGTTTGTGGACATAAATTTCTCCTCATGCCTTTTGTCCTCTCCTTTTTTGTTGTTGTCATGCAGAAATTAAGACTCACTTGCAATCCATTGCTAAACAAGTAAGATTTTGAGTATGAAAGGGGCAGTGATATAACACAGAAAGATCACCATAAAGTGTCACTATGAAATGGAAGTAGTTTTGAAAAGAGATTACTGATTTAATTTCTTCTGCAAATCACAGGACTAAAGTTAAACTTTAAGTAGATTAAATAGCATGAAATACTCTGCTTGTTTAGGATAATTTCTGTATAGTCTGCACATTCTTTTGAAGAAAACTTAATAGCTTTTTTTTCTGATTATGATAACCAAATTTTAAATTACACAATCAGTTGCATTTAGCCTTCCTCATAGAAAAAGCACTTGAAACCTCAGCAAATGTATCACTTTGGAGGATGGGACTTCATTTAATGACTTCAGGGATTCTTTCCTTTGCTAAAAGAAGTTTGTACAGATTTCTTACAAAGCATACAAATTCTACAATAGCGCTCCTGAAATTGTAATGTACAAAAACTCCCTTTCAATTTACCAAAAAAGTTACATATTTTATTCCAGAAGATCAGCTAGGAATCTGTTCAGAAAAAGTTTGATTATCATAATTTAACCACACACATTTTCACTTTCACTTTGTCAGTATAAAATTTGACAAGTAACTTTTACACTCCATCACAGTTACAGGGTCTAGTGCAATCCAGAAAATATTTTTCTTTTATAGGTTTGAAACTGAACAATGCAAATGGTTGCATCTTACTTACTCTTTTCAAATACAAAGATTTAAAAAACCTCAAGTAAACTGCTGTTAAACTGACATTATTTAAAAACATTAACACCATTTCCATTTCCTGCCTCCCACTCCCAATACCAGAAGTAACTCAATTTATTATTGAAGACAAAGACATCGTACAATGACAGAAAATCTTAGTATTCTTAAGCTATTATAAATGGAATTTAATCATTCATTGTGTACTCTTGCAGCTACGTTTAACAGACTTCCCTTTTGTTATTTTTAAACTATGTGCAACAGAAACAGTTATTTCTCATCTGCTTTTCTTGGTTTCCCTTTACAAAAAGGTATCATTCTGATACGTGCATCATGTGCCATATGTTAGTATAGTATATTTGGCTGGGAGTTCCCAGGGCAGAGTCTCTTGTCAGCAATGGACCCACTGTGGATAGCAGGTGCCCACATATCAGATCAAATCCAAAACGAAGTTTTGAATGACATCTAGAGCGCCTGTGTCAAAGCCACATATATCCAACATGCCTCTATCATCTGGGTCTGCGATGGTAAAGCCATTTGATGTCATTCCACAAACGATCAGTTTAGATGGAATACCCATTTTCTAGAGGAAGGAAGGAAAGCAAATAAAGTATTTCCAGAGCTCACATAAATACCACAATTTATAAATCTTCTGGGACCTAATCATGCATTCCTTACTCAGGTACTCCACAATATACTGATTTAATGCTGTGGTAACATGAGATTTCCTGAGTAAGGATTGCAAAATCTAGCCCTTTAATATTTTTAAAACCAAAATAAAAGTTTCAGGTTGACTTATATGCAAATGAAATAATCACAATCAGTTGCTTTTTAACACCACTGAAGCCTATGGACAGGAATACAGAATCAACCCACTTTTCAGGACAGACTATTTGAAATGGAAACATTTCAATTTTTTATGGACTACATTTCAAATGATGACACTGTCAATAATGACCATCCAAACACCTAACAGAAAGGACACTGCATTTACGGGTAAAGCATAACTTTTGCAGTCAGGAGATCAGGTCTCAGCTCTGACACAGATTTCTAGGTGTCATTGGCCAAGTCATTCAACATCGCTGCCTCAATTTTAACCAACTGCAAAACAGAGAATGCTTACCAACCTCAGAAAGGTGCTAAGAACTTTGAGGTTCTCACAATAGTTATATAAAGTACAAGGTATTCTACAAGGTAGAATATGAATACAAATTAAATCCCTCTCCTGCTGAAGATGTCTAATAGCTGTTATGTTCAGAACTGGAATACATTTTTATTACAGTGAAACATGTTTATAAGAAAATAGTTCTTCTGCAGTTTGACTTCATTGTAAGTAAAGTTTTATTTCAAGTCGATTTATAGAGCTTACAAGGTCAGCTCAAGAAAAGCTACTGGAGACTAGTAGCCTGCAGATCTAGTAACTTCAGTAGCTTTCTTCCTAAAACCCAAGATCTGTATTCGGTGGCTTCTTCACTCTTTGGATCTGCCTTTTTTGCACACTCCACTCCCATAACCTCACACTGGCAGTATTTCTACACATGGTTGTGCTTCATTACTGAAAACAGCACCATCACAAACCACTGAGAACTATCAGAACTTTTTGTACAAATAGAATTTCACTGATTTATCAATTATCTATCAAACAGAAGGGGTCAAAACGTCACTAAATGCTAAGTATATCAATTTTTGTTACAGAAACTTTAAACACAGGAAGTAGTATCAGGCAAATAATTAATTAATGACAATTTTTTATCTGAAAATTCCTTTAGTCCTCTGTTCCGTTCAAGATTTATTTGCAACTTATGCCACTTAATGTACAAAGACTCCAAGAATATTTTCTGCAATACAAATGCATACATGTATGCTTAAAACCACAAATTCTTATGTCTCCCAAATAAATTTCTGAATTAATACTTTTGTTCACCACTGTACAAGAGAACAATTACACTGTATTATCAGAAGATTATTTACCTCTCTGTACTCCTTCAGAGCAATTGCAGGATGAATATTTCCAGCAAATGTCTCATTATCAGTGAATACAATAAAGACATCAGCAGCTGTATGTGTCTTTTGAGCCCATATCATTGGAAGAGAACAATCAGTGGCACCCATTGGAATCTAAAAATACATAATATTATTAAGAATTGAATGGGCCACTTTACTATAAAATTCTGGAAGTATTAAAGTGACACCTTAGACATATTATCCTTTTCTATTAACAGCTGTGATTAACTATCCTACAGCAATCTGGCCCTGAAGTAGGGTAGTGTATATATATTTAAAAAAAAAAAAAAAAAAAAAAAAAAGTGGGGTAAGGGATGAGGGGGAGGGACCATGAGAAAGTTAATGACTTCCCTTCAATTTAGCATTCATGGGTTACTTTTCCTTTGATATTAATTGCACAGGAAACATTGAGCATAAATCAATCACAATATATTTTATAAACAACAGGTAAACACTGCCATTTCATAGCTTAAATTTATAGAAACTATTTAAATGCAATGAGGTTTATTTATAGAGCTGGTTGAGAATATTCCAGTGATACAGGTTTTTGTCAGAAAACACAGATTTATCAAACCTGAATGTTTTGTTGAAGGGGGTGGGGTGGGAGATACTTCTGATGAACTACAGGTAGGGCTCTAAAAAATGAAACTAACAAGAATCATGTCAAGTTCAGTTAGCAGCTGATGGATCCTGAAGAACATATTTCCTTTAGGAATCTCAATGTGGTAAGGTTTCTAAAACAATTTTTTCCACCCAGAATTTCCAGCTTGTGAAAAATTTCTAAAAATTGGGTTTTACTGCTACTTGAAACTAAACCAAATTTCAAATACGGAAATTTCTAAATAAAAAACTTAAGTGTCAAAACATTCAAAGTCCCCACAATCTGGAAATTCTGAGTTTCAGCCAGTTCCAGATATTTAGAAAGTAGTCAAAAAGATCCGTGAGCTATGATGGATAAACTGAATGTCATTTCTCTGAGGATAGCGCTTTTAATCAAAATGATAAAGGACTTGTGTATAGCTTACAAGCAGCTCAGTACACTGAATTTAGCCTTAAAAATTATGTTTAATCCAAGTGGGTTTGAAGTGGATGTAGAGGAAATATATCCCTCAAGAATATGAATCACAATTTTTACTCTTCAACAGAACAGGCCAATGTCAACAAAACTGAAAACATATAAAAAATAAAGAGCAGCAACATAAAAGTAAAAATTAAAATGTTTAGTATTTAAGAAAAGTCCTTCTGATGGCAGATAGACAATGCAGTTTTTTCTTAACAACTTAATTATGATGACAAACTCAGCAGGCCTCATTCTGCAATATAACATGTATGTCCACTGATGTCAACAGAGTTCTAGATGAATGCACAAGTTTACTTGTTCTCATCAAATTGTATGACTGGGCTTTGAATGTTGGCTTTTTATTTTTTTAAAAACTCAATATCGCATTTAATTGAAAGCTAATCCAAAAAACCATTGATATCAACTGTAGTCTTTCCATTTACTGCATTGTGTTTCGGATAGAGTCCCAGAAGAGTTTATTTTCCAGAATTTGATAAATTTGATGGCACATGTGTTGCTGTGAAGAACAAGTTAACTACACTAAAAAAATATGAACTAGACCAAGGCTCAACAAATCCTGGGTACCAGGTCACCAAAGTGCTCTGGATTTTGCCCCTGGTCCCTAGCAGCACCTAGCAGCCAGGGAGGCAACGCCCCCGGCACCCAGAGCCAGTGGCGCTGACATTTCCAACACTACCTTCTCTCCACCTACCCCTCCCCAGTGCCACCAAAAGAGGCTTTTTTGGCAGCTGGGGGGGGGCAGAGTAGGGAGGGTGTTGTATGCTGTGTTTGCCACTGAAAGGAACCATGGCAGTTTTTCAAAGGTAGGAGACTGCTTCTCTGTGGGACACCAAAGGGCGCCTCAGTTTTTTGGGCTGGCCCCTAGGTGTCCGGCAGGTTTGTCGAGGCCTGAACTAGACCAATGCTGTGGCTATGCAGAATTGAAGACATTAAGATGATTGTTTATATGTGTGTTTTGAAAATGTAAAAGCACTTTATATCCCTAATATGATATGCAGAAGATTTTTTGGTAATATTACAAAAAAATTATGCTAGTTTGCCTTGTAGAATTTATTCTTCTCATCTTTTTTTTTTTTTTTTTAAATGTATGCTAACATTACTTCTCTAAAATGAAATGTAGAACTATTTTGGTAGTACAGTAATATATTTTGCTTGACACAGCTTTTCAGTAACACTCAGATATATTAGGAAAAGAAAAACTAGAATATTTTACTAAACAAATATGGAATAAACTCACTAGTAGGATTAATTACAAAGCAAACAAACAAACAAAAACAAACAAAAAAACAGAATACAAGTAATAAGTCACCCAAATTATTATTTCATTTTTGGCAATAGGTTCATCAAATTATACACCAGCTACAGTGCAATAAAACAAAAGTGTTCACATACTTCATACATTTTCACTAATACTTGAGGTAGTGTCATGTCTTTCGTCACTGGGCAGGGGACCATTTCATGTGAAAAGGCAACAATATGTGAATTTTTCTCTGTGCGGGCAACGACCTAGGAGAAAAAGAAGGTGGGCGCGAGGAAGGGAAATAGGTCAAGTATTTTTATTATATTACTTTGCAATAATCTGTAGTTTGTTTGTTTTGATAATTCAATATATTATCTACTGAAAATACAAAGAACAAAAATTAAAATAGTACAGATATGGCAGACCCAAAAAAGTGGAGTTAATATTTCAATTGTACCATTAATTTGCACTGTTTCTTGCCCCAGAGTGCATAAAGATTGCAGCAATCTCTGATGAACAACTAATAGACCTAATCACTATTACAAAAAGAACTTTCTTCCAATTACAAAGTTTCAATTTTTTCTGCTCTCTCTTTCTTTCTTTTCTGTTATAGGAAACAGACTACATTTTGAGGACATTTCTTTTTTCTATATTCCTGCAATTTAAAAAACAAATTGACTGCTATTTGAAAACTGCACTGAAATATTTTTCTAAATTACTAATCCCCAGAAAACCACTATTAAAACCTAAAAAGGAACAAGGTATGTATTTTTCTCCCTCATCATTTATGACATTATCATCCTTTCTAAATTAACTTTCCCGCTGGGAGAACACATTCTTCAAAGCACAGCTTGATGAGATGGATTCATGTATAAACATTTTCCTAACTCTCTTTCAATTCAGTGTAGATTGTGCTCTTAAGGAAAGTGATTTTACATATTTTTTGATACAGCAAATAAAAGCAGCCTGAAGACTCCTTTAATATATGCTGGGAACCAGCCTAGTATTCAGGCTGGTCTTATTGACTCTGGTCAACAACAGCCTGCAGACCTTTCTAGCAACCATGTGTAAGGGTGTCCCAGCCATATCTCCTCTGCCAGAGGGGCGAGAGGGCCATGAGGAGCGAGGGGAGAAAGGGGGGTTGGCACAGAAGCCATTTTTGAAGGACCTATGCCACCTACAGATTTCCACCATGCTTAGGGAATCGTCCAGTTGCAGTTTGAAAGCATCTTTGTGCCAGAAGAGCAGTGCAACACTCACTCAATGTTCTAAATAATCAAGCCTAAAGAAGGAATTCTGGACAGCTACAAGAAGGAATCCATTTCTTACCATACACATAGCAGCAGCAACTGTACTAGCATTGAGCACACTGCCCAAAACTCTTTGTGTCATGGAAGCGCTGACATCAACGGCAAGCAAGAAACGCTTTCCTGTTGGTTCCACTGTCTAACAATGACAGGAAAAACATATATACACACACAACAGCAAAAATACTGATTTATTTAATACTCCCACACTTTTCTATTCTATCAGAGTATATTTAAAAGCAGTTAAAAAAAAAATCAAGTAAATTTCTCCTGTCTTTTAACACAATATTAAGTCTTAAACAGTCACTAAACGTTTACTACAAAAATTCAGTATTATGTTACACATTATACTTACACACTAACTCTCATGCAAAAAAGATTTCTAACTAAATAGGGAACTGAGTCTGACAGAAAGAAGTTACTCATGTTGAAAACTTGCCAAAAAATGGGGGTAAATAATAACCCTGGCTCTGGTAAAAAAAAAAAAAATTGTCTTGAAATCTTTATTGATGACAGGTGATCAGGAGCCCAGGTTTTCTTTTTCTCTGAAAGACTGCATCTCTAAACACAGTTACCCACAGAATCGTCAGTCAGTAAGAAAAGTGCTTCCCATAAGTCACCAAATCCACATGAGGTTCTCTCACAGGACAAATGAAACTAACCATATTACCAGCAGCTGAATTCAATTTAGACAAATAATTATTTTGGTATGTTTAAAATATAAGAATACTATAACTTCAAAATATTATTGACAGAACTCAGTGCGCAATGCAGTCTTTTAAGAACTACACACAGCTTATTTCAATCTTTACCAGCATTCTTTTCATAAACAGTAAATTAGTAATTAACATAATTACAGAGTTCATTAACAGGTGCGTACATATCTGACAGTCAATGGACATAAAAATGTAGTAATAAAATGCAGTCTTTACTTCATAATATTCTGTGCTCATGAAAGGAAAAGAGACTCCCTCACCCCCAACCAAAGGTTTTGGTTAACTCATCAAAATTATCACTGTCTAGCTTAGCTTCACTATTCATATATATTTCTCACCTGAAACTGTTGGGCTATGTCTACACTGGCAAGTTAGTTCGAATTGAGGCTTAATTTGAACTAACTAAAGCCATGGCTACACAAGGCTTTAGTTAGTTCGAATTAAGGGCCTCCTTAATTCGAACTAAAGTTCGAATAGGGCTTCAGAAGTAAGGCTTTAATTCAAACTAACTAGTTCGAATTAGCCAATGTGGCCATGTTAATTCAAATTAATTTCTTCGTTCGAACTAACCGGCCATTGAAATGAATGGGGATTGCTAATTCGAACTAACCAAGTGACAGTCATGGCACTTGCTTAGTTCGAACTAACTTTTTCTTGTTCGAATTAAGCTAATTCAAACTAACTAAAATTAGTTCGAATTAGTTCAAACTAACTAATTTTAGCAAGTGTAGACATAGCCTTGGTTATTTGAAAACATCATATGGTCTTTTATAAAGTGGAATGCTAACAACTGATGAAAGACAACTTTATTATGTAATAATTTCATAACTATGATTTAGTAATTTTATTTTTATTTTGTGTTGATACTATTGAACTCAAAAGTTAAAAGGACACTATAGTTACAGGTACCTAAGTAATTGTGGAAAGATTCACTTACGGGTAGAATACACTTCAGATATTAATCACGCTGATTAGAGAAAGCATATTTACATCAAGACCATAAACTTCTTTTAAAGTTGACAATTTCTTACGTGTAATAAAATGTACACCAATAAGTGTGTCCCTAAGTTTATAAGACAACCCTCTCTCCCCACACATTATGAAATGCTTAAACTTTTTAAAAACGAACAAAAGCAAACAAAAACAAAAACAAAAAACCCACAGTTTTGGGCCATCTGAGTTTTTTTTAAAAACACTAATAATGCATTGGGCAGGTAGAAACTGATCCACTTGCACTATAAAAAAGAATTAAGAAAGCAGGAGATGACAGTAGGTAAATATATTTGTGCACCTTTAAAACACTCGATATCTGCAAAACCAGATCTACAGATATGATCCTTGAACAAATCTTACCGTGAATGTTTTGTAAAAGGAGGCATCAAGAGCTTCCAAAATATCTTTGTCAGGAAGCCACCGAAGTCTTCCCATGTTTCCATGTCCTGCTTTGTAAGTTTCTAATGCAACCAAAACATGGAATGGATGTATTCGACCCTACAAGCAAAACATGCTTTAAGAGTATATTTAAAAGTACAAAAGAAGTTCAAGCAGTGCAGAAAATATTAACTACAATTTAGATTTTCTCTCTACATTTGCAATTATTTGTTTTATTGTATTGTTTCTTCAAATTTTTGAAATACAATCAGTCACCCATCCAGCATTCTGCACGCTTATTCCATAAGTTAAATATCACAAGAAAACAAGAACAAATGGCTATGCACAGATATATCCACTTCATTCCACACACCCCTTAACAACAATGTCCTTAACAAAGAGAGGGAAAAAATGGGTGTTATGGTTATGGAGCTGCTTGCACTTCCATTCTCCTTTCTGCTCTCTCTGAGTGCACTCTCCTCAGCTGTTAGGGTTCATATCTTTACTTATTCAAAGTATACCATTGCAATCTCCTACTCTTAGACTGGGACATGGGCACAATTACCCTTCAAAAATCAGTGATGTACTGTGACCAACAGCCTTCTTAAAACAAAAAGTATTTTATTCTGCAATAGGAAAAAGGCGCTAGAGAAAAAATATTTGAAAACAAAGGGTCCACCTGCATTTCTGTCTTAACCACCATTCCATGATGGCAGACCTAAACAAACCTTGCTTCTCCAGACACCACCAACAGGTTCGTGTGTCTGACACAAGTTTCAGTTTGATTCCCTGCTTAGGTTTCCTCAGAGAGTCTTTTTTAAAACCTGTTAGAGTTCTTTGTTCTCTTGTGCCTTGAAGGTCTGGTTAAACCAGTTTCATAGACTGGCAAGAGACCAGAGACAGAATAATTAAGTCCAATAGTTTTGGCAACTCTTAACTGTTTGCTGATAGATGCAATAATGAGCAATTCTTCTCCTTCTAGTCTATATTCCAGACAGTCCAGCTGAGTTAAATGAACCTACTAATACAGACAACACTATCCCAACAACCAGTCCAACACACAACAAATTATTACAAGGCATCTCCATAAATTTCACAATGAGCTTTACTGTATGTCCCAAAAGTTAACAAACCTGGGTTCTGGCTGGACAGGGAAGGAGCATGAAGCAACTTTAAAAAAAAAAAAAAAAAAAAAGGACTTTCCACAGGGAAAAAAATTTCCCCAGTAGCTCTCTCATTTATACTGAGAGAACTTTAGATCCACTGCTTCTCCTGATCTCAATTCTGGCAACATACCATAAGGAGAGAGAATCACTTAGCCAATCAGGTCCCCAAACATTTAAGGCTTTACAGGTTATAAGCAATACTTTGAATTTCATCCAGATGCCTACTGGAATCAATACAGACCACAAATCATTACAAGGTTCCAAGTAATCCTAATGTATACCCTGTGCACAGTGTATTACAATAGACTTGAGTGTTAACAAAGGCATGAATAGTTGCTAGCACTCATGCTAACACTAACAAAGGCATGAATAGGCACACCTACACCAAGCTGCACACTTCTGACCATGCCCATATGGAAAAAATCCACTACCAAGGCATTCAGGCATATCCCTGGATCTAAGAATACTTTCACGTTTGCACCTGTTTACAAATTGCAGTGACACTCTGTGAGGAACATAAGGATGAGGATGCAGGCCAACATTAAGGCTCTCATTCATGCCTTAAATTCATAAAGGCATTAGGTAACTTGTTCCACTTCTCCAGCTGGATCAGATGCAATAGAGTGGGTGTCATCAATCTACTGACTGCACTGCAACCTGTCTCTTCATTAACCCTCCTCACAATCATACACACATTAAGTAAAGAGGTGACAATATCAGTCCTTGCAGAACCCTGCAAGAGAGAACTCTTGGGACAGAACTGAAGTTGCCCATAAACACCTTTTGAATTTTTCTCAGAAAGTTAAGAACAGAATCACACAACAGCAGCTCCATCCATCCAAGCTTATTCATAAACAAACCAACAACAATCTCATGGGAAACTGTTTGATGATCTATTTAAAAATAAAAAAATAAAAAAAATAAAAAAAAAAATCAGAATGGGTACTTTCAGACCAACCCAGGATCAGATGAAAACATCAACAGTTTGAAGTAGTAACAAAAAGGGGGAAAACCCCCAAATTTATAACTGGGAATCTTCTCTTTGAAGATTTGAAGGACAGAACAGAACTTAGTTACGCATTCTCCAAATTAATAACTTAAAAGGGATTTATTTTAAGTTGACCTACTGTAGCAATTATATAGGGTTTCATCTCAGAGCCAAATGAGAAAAAGAAACCCTCTTTCAAAATTTAAAAGGCATGCCATTTTTATGTTTTAAACCTTAAAGTACTCTGCCAAATTCAGTTATTTGATTTTTTTCCCCCAAATGTAACATGTTAAACCGGTATTAATGTGGCTTGTTTGTGCCAGCAGGGGATTGTGCAGGTCCAACAGATCTGAATATGTACATGCCCTCTCCCCTAGATCCTCTGCCTCTTTTGCTTACTCCTTCTCCTGTCAGTTCTGATGCTGTAAGCTTTACAGAGGAATCTGTTAAAGAGAAGACTTTCTTATAACAGGGCTTCTGCTCTTCTCTAAAGAGAACCCGGGAAAATGAAGATTCTGGTTGCAATCTTCTTTGCTTTGTCCCCAATCCATGGAGGGCTCAAGGAAGGAGCCATACGCCTTCTCTATCTGCTGCTAAAATCCAAGTTACTCATCCTGTAACAAGGATCTACCCACTTTCTCCCTTCTTCTTATCACCAAGTTCCTCAAGAGTCTCAGAGAGCATCTCTCTCCCACTCAAACAACCTTGTCCTTCCTGTCCTTGCATTGTGCACGCTTCCTCTGTTTGCTTTCCTCAGGGATCCTTGGGAGTGTGGATATACCCTCACAACCTCACCTCTGCTCTTTCTCAGTGCAGGGGCCTGAAAATGGAAATATACCAGGCTGCTCTTCTATTTCACTTCCACTCCACTGGCCTCCTGCTAAACTTATACTTAATTATTGTTAATGAACATTTTACAAATTCATAAATTCCAAGTATTCTAATTATATAGCAGCATCCAGACAAACTCTGAAATAGCAACTGCTGCACTTTTACCCCAGTATCGGAGTCAGTCATAAGAGCACGTACAATTGATTTCTAAAGCAGAACATGAGAACGCTTATGCTATAATAATAAAGCATGAGAACAGTAAATGAAACCCAACATGGTGCCAATTCAGGAAAAATTAAGCACATGCTTAAGAGTTTAAGTACATTATTAAGTGCTTTCCTGAAGTGGACTACAAAAACAAAGCAAAATAAAATGTAGAATAGTAAGAAAAGGACTTCCACATAAAATGGTTATCTTGATTTGCAATGTCTCTCTATGTAATTGGATTTAACTATTTCAACACACATCTATACATTTCTCAACAATACACACGCTTCTGAAGCTTCTAAGAAATGCAGTTTAGGAAGAGACTCATACTAGAAGTAAAAGCACTGAGTAATGGAAAACAGTTCTTACCTTTTTTAACAATTTCTCATTTCTCAGTCTTTCACACACTATTGCTACTTCTGGGCTTGTTGGTTCAAGTACTGAATTTGCAGTCATCTTTCCTAGATTCCTCAACATTGCTGTAATGGGCATCTCCTGCAACAATGCCTTCCACACCTATTACAGTAACATGGAGGCAAGGGAGAGAGAGCCACCGAGTTTCATCATGCTGAACTATTTATTTAGGAAAAAAAAAGTTTCCTTTGCATAAAAATAAATTTTCAGCAATCAATAAAAACATACCTACCTCTTTAGATTTCAAATGATTTGTCTGGAGATGCTCCCTAACTAATCTATATTCTTCTATCAAATGAATAACTTCCAATTCGTCCTTCGTGTGTTTCACTTTCTCCACAGCCTCCAGATATTTTAACAGTTTTTCAGTCTCAGCAGAAAGTTCCTTGTCTTTATATGCCTCCTGGAGTTCCTTCCACCCCTTGGTGATATACTTAGTGACTACAGCAAGTCCTATTAAAAGACAAAAATATTTTCCAGTCAGGATTCCAATCCAGATATCACACAGTGTTTAGTAAGTCTTACAGGAGAGTTGGTTAAAGGATGCTTTTAACTATGGTTTCATTCCCAAAATTGCTAGTCAGATATCAGTAGGGTGGATCTAAGTTAGAACGCTATAGACAAATACATTAGGATGCAGAATTCAGAATATTTTCCAAAACTGATATTATTCATTCCATCACCTCCCTTTGGAAGGCTGAAACCTAACACACATGGTTTCTTTACCATGTTTCGTCTCTTCCCTATGCCATAGCAAGTATGGTGTTGTGAAAAATAAGGGGGAAAAATGAGCCAGAAACTCAGCTATGAACAACAGAGCTACAAACAGACGAGTCAACCACACACCTCATTTGGAACCAGGAGCATATAATCAGCTGGTAGCAGACTGTCCCCTACCAACCTTCAAAAAAAAAAAAGCAAGTACAGTACAGTACTGTGTTAAATGTAAACTCCTACAAAATAAATGAACATAAGAAAGGCCGTACTGGGTCAGACCAGAGGTCCATCTAGCCCAGTATCTGTCTACCGACAGTGGCCAGTGCCCAGGTGCCCCAGAGGGAGTGAACCTAACAGGCAATGATCAAGTGATCACTCTCCTGCCATCCGTCTCCATCCTCTGATAAACAGAGGCTAGGGACACCATTCTTAACCCCTTTCTGGCTAATAGCCATTTATGGACTTAGCCCCCATGAACTTATCCAGTTCCCTTTTAAATATTGTTATAGTCCCAGCCTTCACAACCTCCTCAGGTAAGGAGTTCCACAAGTTGACTGTGCGTTGTGTGAAGAAGAACTTCCTTTTATTTGTTTTGAACCTGCTACCTATCAGTTTCATTTGGTGACCCCTGGTTCTTGTATTATGGGAGTATTTTATCAACTTTTCCTTGTCCACTTTTTCCACATCAGTCATAATTTTATATACTTCTATCATGTCCCCCCTCAGTCTCCTCTTTTCCAAGCTGAAGAGGCCCAGCCTTTTCAATCGTTCCTCATACGAGGCACTCTCCAAACCCCTAATCATTTTAGTTGCCCTTTTCTGAACCTTTTCTAGTGCTAGAATATCTTTTTTGAGATGAGGAGACCACATCTGTACACAGTATTCGAGATGTGGGCGTACCATGGATTTATATAAGGGCAATAATACATTTGCAGTCTTATTTTCTATCCCCTTTTTAATGATCCCTAACATCCTGTTTGCTTTTTTGACCGCCTCCGCGGAAATGTTAAAAATGGAAAGTTAAAAAAAAGATTTGACAAAGTAAGGAAACTGTTTCTGTGTTTGTTTCATTTAAATTAAGAAGGTTATAAACAGCATTTTTCTTCTGCATAGTCAAGTTTCAAAGCTGTATTAAGTAAATGTGCAAATGTAAACTTTTGAAAGATCAACCAGAGTATTTTGTTCAAATTCAGGAACATTCAGAATTTCAAACATCTATTATAATGCTGAAGGACTACTGAACAATGAAAAAATGATAGTCAAGCTGCTATGTATGAATATTTTGGTTACCCCAACACACTACAAAGCATTAAAACATTCTGAAGTTATCTGCATTTTTTTAAACACATAAAAATAGGTTGTTTGAGGAGAAACATAAAACTGGGACCAAAGATCAAATATAATGAGGAGACAACAGATTCAGTTGAATAACGACTAAGTAAATGTATCTGCCAATTAATGGGAAAAAAATCAATTAAATGATTTTGAAAGCATTATTCAGCCATCTCTTGATAGCAATGACAAAAAATAATGAAGAGACCATTTTTATCCTAGTGAGTTAAGATAAACAAGCCATATTTTCTAGCTTTCTCTTTCTATATTATTTCTAAAGTTTAACCTGCAGGATACAGGGATACTGAGAGATGATTACTCCATCATGACCTTTAGACCTCCAAGAAAGAAATATACTAAAAGTGAACGGCTTAATCTGATAACCATATTTTCTAAATTAGTCCAGTCTTGAGACTAAAAAAACATTACTGTTACCTTCACTGGCAGGTTTTAAGTGGGACAACCTCAGCAGATCCTTATGAGACCAACCATTTCTTTGTTTATATTTTGTAACTGCTATTGCAACAGCCATGCCATTCTTTCCATTGTACCAGTCTGCAACAGCTTTTCTCAGGGCACGGCCCCACATGCCACACTTCATGCCATCCTTCAGATCTTTTTTAAACTGGATGAAAGTAAACAGATGAGTTGGTATGCGACAGACTTCAGAAACAGCTTTAAATGCTGCTTGTTTTGTTTTTACATCAGAGCATTGCGAACAAATTGCAAGAGCAAAAAGCATGGGCTCCTGTTTTGCTGCCCTGCCTTCTTGGCTGAATGTCTTTATTTCCTGTACCACATCACAACCTTTCCCATCTTCAATCAGTCTTATTAAAGCTTCAGCATTTTCAAAGCCCAGTTTCTGCTCCTTGATGTAGTACGTACCACCTTCTGAACCAAAACATAAGAAACGGTGCAATCGATTCATATCAGTGACTTGCCATACATATCCACCTTCAGAGTTTGGCACTTGCTTGTCACTCAAGGGTTGCATTTGGTTTGCTTCTTCATCCATTGCTTAGTTTCAGGAAGCCTGTTGAAAAGGAAAGAGTACAACTTCACTATTAAAAAATGTTGATGTATGTTGGATTTTTTTGCTAATTCGCCACCATCAGTTTCCCAGTTTGATCGAGGAATTTGTGAAGACCCACTCATTTGATCAGGAAATCCATTACTGAAGACCACCCTCTCAAGTGGAGTAGTGATGAGTCAAAGGGAGGGCATTTCCCTTCAATTCAGCACAGTGGAGCCGTCAAGGTAAGCGAACATTAGGAAGTCGAAGGAAGATATGCAAGTTATTTAAAATAACTTCTGTATCTCCCTTCGACCACTGCCAAGAACAGAGTCAAACGTAGACCAGAGTAAAAATTAGTGGGCTCACTATATCCCTACTTTGCTAGAAGTTGTTTTGAATCAGTGGAGGGCGAGCAACTGAATTAGGAATCCTAGTCTTATTCATCTTCTATTTTCAAATGAGTATTTCTCACTGTAAGTTTTCAAAGCAAATGTGTGCACCTTTCTTTTAAATGTCAGTAACTCTAGTCTATATTAAAAAACTGCTTGCAGTCAAATTCTAATTTTAAAACATACGACGACTTCTGAGACGCACCAGATTCCTTGAAAAAAAATTTTTTAGGTAAAAGGAGTGCATCTATATCAGCAACAAAGTGTTTTGATAACTGAAACATGATATTCCAACACAGTCTGTTTTGTCAAATAGCAGCTATAGTTATATCATGCTTTCAAAATACAAGGCCACATTAATCTTTGAAGTCAAGTGTTACAGAAGAGATTTATTTAGTCAATGAATTTACTGGTTCAAGAATGTATGGTTCCTGCCAACAGCAGAAAAATTAGGAATAGCTGCTGCTGCTGGAAACTAATACGAAGTTAGAACCTGATTTCAATTAAAAATATTAATTCAAATATTTTAAAATCATGAATGTTATTCACTCAGTTCATATATTTTAATGGATTTTTATAATGTCATTGGTACATATTGTTATTTTTAGTCTTTTGTATTTTTTTTAAACGTTCACATAAATTTCGTTATTTACAGAGGTGACTTTTATTCCCTATGCAGACCTACAGGATAGAGCACCTTATATACAGAAAGAATTTATAAATTTAACTTTCAAACTACATTCAATTTCATCAACCTATGAAATACAGTTCTATCTGGAATGGAACCCAGCAGCTGTTAAACAATGCATGGAGACACATTAGGATACAAAGTGCAGAACACTACCATACCGTATGCAACTGAAATTTAGGAAGAAAACGTTTATTCTCTTCATTTTTTGTTTATTGGTATATACATTCAGTTACAGAATATGAACATTATAAAACATAAAATTCTAGTATGCTACCTATTCCTGATCATTATGCAGGTGCCTCTCTTCTAAATACAATTTCTATCCAGGCAGGTGCCTATCATCTAATCTGATTTCTAATTACATCACAGCATCACATGCTGATTTGCCCCACTGCAATCTCCCCTGTAATCAAATCCTTAACTCTTTGTTCAGTCATTTTTTCATTCTGCACTTAAAAAGAAAAAGGAACATAGTCCTGACTAACACACACATAAGTTAGTTAACTACCATGTGATTTTTGAAGAACCTAAATAATCAACTGTTAGCCTCATCAGAAATACAGCACAAGCAAAAGAGTACTGTGCTCCATAATGCCATAGGGGTGAAATAAGCAAGGAGTCCTGTGGCACTTTTAAAGACTAACAAATTTCAGCACTGATTCATAGAGCAAAGTTTGAATCACCCTCACCTTCTGAATCATCATTTCCCACAAGACAAAACTGAATAACTGTCTCAGAATAACTTTAGCTATATTTGTTACAGCTACAATTGGCTTTGTTTTTCCATTTGTTCTCTATAAGTACACCAGTGACTTAGAAAGGAACATTTCAATTTAATCTGAATTTTAAAGGTTTATATAAAAAGTCCATTTAAAGAAAAGTGGTAATAAAACCTAATTTTAACTTTTTGCTACATTTAACAGGTAGTTGGATTACAGCATTGATGAATTAATTTGAAATTAAACTTTGCTTTTATATTGGCTATGCAATAAAGATACTATACTGGAAATATCCAATGATTCATAGTACCTATATTTGTCCATAAGTCCTCTGAAACTATATCTTTTCTGTTCTGTAAAGAACTGTATTCATCTACAGTCTTTTTAAAATGTTAATACCATGCCTCAGCCTGCCTCTACACATCCCCCCCAGCCTGCAGCACGGTTCAGCTCCCAAAATTGAGGCCAACAGCCTAGCACGATTCCAAAAAGGACTAGATATTTATATACTGAGAACATTCATTACCAAATTAGATATGATTAGTTTAAAAAGTACTATAAAGCATAGCTTTGGAGCAATATAAACTTTTATTCCTCAAGAGAAAAATCTTGAGATTAATTAATTAATTAAGAGATTAATAAAAAACATCCCGTTAACAGGTTGTTTCATAGTTGCCATTGCAGTTCTTATGGATCTGATGTGACATATAGAACAGTGGATAGACCACTAGTTTGATTAAATATAACAACTCCTACATGCCTATAAAAAAAAAATATGGTCACCCTCTTAAAGGAAGATTGGATCGGAACTTTTGATAAGGAAATTGGGTTTGATAATATTACCACTTAGCTGATATGTAACAGTTTTCACTTTCAGAGCTCTATTTTACAGATTCAGAAATGAAGGCAGAGGGAAGTGAAGTAACTACCCAAATCACCCAGTAAATCAGCAGAACCAGGAATATGAATCACATTTCCTAAATCCCAGTCCAGTGCTCTTCCCACTAGTCTACACTGCCTTCCTATTGCACTCCTCATTCTGATATATGGGATGTTAAAGAGAACACATGGTTTGCAACTATGGAAGGCAAGAGTGTGAAAGAATATCCAAGCCAGGGACCAAAAAACAATGCATTTTTATTGGACGATAAGCACTCTCTTCAACAAGAGCTGCACAATCATTTTCTGTAAGAAAATATTTTTCCCCCTTCAAATGTGGTTTCATTTTTATCAGGAAACGATTCCTCAAAATCGTGTGGAAATCACATCTCCCTTTCAGCCCCATGCAAAACTTTGCGAGGCATCCTACCAGAAAAGGCTGCAGTGAACGAATACCAACATCCCAGAGCACCAGAATCACGAACACCGGTGCCCTGCGCTGTGCTCCGCCGCCCACCTCCGGTTTGTTTCTACCCGTCGTTTGCACACGGGATGGATCGCGGCCACTTGTCCTGAGGGGGTTATTAGAAGCCCCTGCCCGGGGAGCGCGCCTCTGCCAATCCACCAGAGGCCGTTCGGGGGTCCTCACCTCACCCCAACCAAGACCAGCAGCAACGGGCCGGGCGAAGGCTTCTCCGTGCTCCGGCCGTGCCCCGCCCGCATCACTCTGCCGGGACCTCTCCTCCCAGCCCAGCCTCCAGCTCTCGGGCGGCTCTTGGCACCTCCTGCCCCGGGCAAGCGCGGACTGGAGTCGGAGGGGCAATCCATAGGGCGGTGTGGTAATGGGTGCCCGGCTACGCCACTGCCCGGAGGCCCGGCCCGGCCCTGCCCACAGCTCCGAGCAGTGGCGCAGCCCAGAAGGGGACGCTCTGAGGCGGCGAGGGAGGCTGTTGCCGCTCAGGCGGCGCTAGGAAAGAGACCGAACTCTACCTGCCCGCGCGAGCCGGGGTCGGGGACCTGGCCGGATGCCTGGGCGCAGCAGGAGGCGCCGGCTCCGCAACCCCGCGGCAGCCGGCTCGAGGTGTCCTTTCTCCGCCGGCTTCCCTGCAAGGCAGGCAGCCCCCCACCTCCGTTAGGACGGATTCCTGCCAGCCCCGCTGGACCCGGATGATGGAGCCTCCCACTCGCGTTGGAGACAGCATCGCTTCTAGGACCCGGATGGAGCCGCCCTTCACTCTTTCGCTTCCCTTCCGCAGCGACCAGGCTGCGAGGACCCGGATGGAACCGCTCGCTCGCTTGTCGTCCCCCCCAATGACAGGGGCCAGCGACCGCACGCGTAGCTTCCCGCTTCAGCATCCCAAGCCAATAGTGAAGGGAAGACCATTAGGACCCGGATGAAGCTCTCTGTCCCGCCTCCCCCAAGTCCGCTGTCTTCTATGGTCCCGATGCTAGCTAGAGCGCTCCCTTTCCCCCATCAGGCCTAGCGGCCGGAAACCTGGCTGGACAGAGTTCTCTTGGGCAGGTCTGTAAGGCGTGGTCTGCGTCTAGTTTCGCCATTGACTGGCACTAATATCCCGGATGTGGTGCTCCAGGCGTCCTCGTGCCTTACGTCGGGGCCGGCGAGCCCGCCCCCACCTCACCATAGAGATGACAGCGTGGGCCGAGGAGCCTGCCGGGAAGGAGGAGACGGCGGCGCGCGGCGGGCCTGGGGGATTGCAGAGACGGCTTCAGTCAGCCGGCGGCTGGCGGCAGCGGCTGCTGTGTGGGAGCCTGTGAGCCGCTACTATGTCGGGAGGAGGCAGCGCCGGGGAGTGGTGCCTGATGGAGAGCGACCCGGGCGTCTTCACTGAGCTCATCAAGGGCTTTGGTGAGGGATCGTATGGGGTTGGGGACCGGCGCTAGGCTGGGCGGGGGCTCTGGGCCTGCAGCTGCCTCTCCGCCTTTCGCGAGAGACCTCGCTGAGTGACCCTCGCCTCTTCAGCGGGTGCGGATGGGATTGGACGGGACGAGACGGGCTGTGGCGGCAGTTTTGCTCTGGTGGGATCGGGCAGTGAGATGCTCAAATCCCCGCGGGCCAGAGCCGTCCCCTCCGCTGGGAGGGCGCAGCGCCCAGCAGCTGCAGCGCCAGCGGTTCTCCTGAGAAGCCCCAGCTCGCTGTGCTGCTCCCACGCCTCAGCCTGCCTCGACACATCCCAGCCTGCAGCACGGTTAAGCTCCCAAAGAAGCCCGGTCGGGTCCCAGACTCCTAGCTGGGCTGCAGGATGTGACCGTGCGGTTGTTATGGGGTGGCTGCGGCCCTCAGGTACTGAGCTGGTGTTGTTTCTTTAAGGCCGACCTTGTCCTCGCTCAGTAGCCACAGTGAGGCCTGCTCACATGTTAGTGTCTTGAGACAACTCCACCCCTTTCCCCCCCAAAAAAAATCCTGAACGAAGAAACGTGTACACAGGTTTGCCTGAGCATGCACCTGCTGCTCTGGAGAGGTTTTTTGTTTTCTTTTTTGATATGCATGTTGTATTTAAGACATAATACTTACACAGCACACTTGCATCTTCCAAGAACTTTATAAATGGTAACTAATACTCAGGAAACTTGTGTGAGGTAGGTAATATCTTCATTTCACAAGTAGGGATGTTGCATAGCAAAGGACCAACCCTTCATTGACTAATATCAAATGCAATGGCATTGGCACTATGGGATTGTATGAATTATACATCAACATAGAACTTGGCCCAAAGAGATTTATCCAAGGCCACACAGTAGATTAGACATGGTAAGTGGGCTATTTTTATTTATAGTTCCAAGCATGCTTCTTGCTCCACTTTTTCTTCCTCAGTTAGCTGATCCAGGAGTGTGTCTGACTGGTTTGTTACACTGGGATTTGGAAAACCCATTCAATATGACAGAAGTGTTGGAGTTTAAGCTATCAATTTTTGCAACCCATAAACTCTTTTTTAAATAATACATTTTCATCCTTCATACCTGTGAAGATGAAACATGAATTGCAAACCACTGTTCCTACCTTGGAATCTTCAGACACAGATCTAGTTTTCCAGTAGATCTAGTTTTCCAGCTTGTTCATGCTAGAAAACTTCACAAGCTCTGTTTTATGCAGTCTAATTGAGTAAAATCTTCTGATAGCTAACTTAATTCCTTCTATTGATAATGGGATAAAGCATGTTTTTTTTATTTTACATTCGTATTAGGGTCAAATTTGATCTTGTTAACTGATGACCAAATTTGAGAGCTGTTCAGGAGCCAATGCTGTGTGAATTGTATTGGTAGTGCATTTAATGTGAGAGCAAGAAACTTATCAAAAGCTGTATCTGCAACCCCCTTCACTAGAGATAATTTGACTATTTGTCTTTGATGGAATTGGCTCCTTATACACTCTTCTGGGCATAAAGTAGGCTTCCTTATTCTTTTGCAGTATGTCCTACAGATATTCATCAATAAAATATTCTGTCAATTCTTGGAGGATTTTTTTAAAAAAAAAAATTGGACTGGACCCTAGAACTTCATTTGAAGTCTGAGGATTGAAACCAAAAACTTTGAGACACATGTGGGACTAGGTTTGATTGATTTAATATTGTACTATGTTATGAAAAAAGATTGGTTCTCTTTCTCCTGGTTAAATGTCCACCTCTTAATTAGCACAATTGTTGTCAGTGTTATCAAAGTGAAAGACTGAAAATGGACTATGAAGACTGAACCATTTTCATTCTTACTAGGTTAAAGCTGAGGCATCTTGGCAAGCGTTATAGGAAGCTTATACTCACACTTGCTTTATGGGCAAATTGAGAATCTTAGTCTCTGGGATTACCTTGTTTGCATCTTTCACAAACATTGACGAGTTTTATAAAATTATTTTGCAGTAGTTAAATCTGAAAGATTATTACTTAAAATCATGCTTATGTAGTGTTGCAAAACCATCAGGTGTTCTTACGTACTTTTAGTTACTATATCTTAAAATTGTTTGTCACGAAGTGAAGATTAGTGACTTTGATATTCCTGCAGTTCTCCATTAAATTATTTGACTAACTATTGACTGTTCCTTATTCAGTCAGCAGTGATTTCTTTTTTCTTCCCTGTCCCCTTGCTTTGCTTTTGTGCTGTTGCTTACCCTTCCAAAGAATAGAAGATTTTTGTGGCTAAAGGCTTAGGTCTCATATTTCCTGGGGTTATCTTCCTGGTTTAGCCCTAGTCTACACTTGCTGCGCTTTTCTGCAGCAGCCGACGGGAGACACGCAAGGTACGTAAAATACCTTGTGTATCTCCCGCTGACCTCTTAACTGCTCATTACACTAAGCCGACCGGAAATGGCGTCCAGTCGGTGTAGTGTTACTATAGTTACGGAGCTGGTGTTACAGCTCCGGTTCTGTGTTCGATGGCTCAGTCCAACACTCAAGATCGCGCTGACAGCAGCGATTTTGCCACTGTCAGTAAGTCATAGACTTCCTTAGTCATAGACTTCATTTGTAGTGAACAAGTCACTAGATTTTCTTGTACCCAACGGTGCCTCTTTTAAAAAATGAGGCTAATAATTCTACTTTGGCTATATGATGCTACAGTAATGTTTGCAAAGAACAATTACTTCTTCTGATGGAAGGTGCTGCTTATGCAGTAACGGTAATAGCGGTTGTGATTAGTATTACTACTTATATATAGTTTAAGTGATACAAACACTAATTGCATTTATAGATCTTGAAAGAAATAATGATTTTAAAAGAATGCTGCTAACTTTGTTTACTCTGCTTTCAGAAATGTTTTGTTTTAAAATTCCTGAAACTTGTGGCTGTGAGTTGGCTTTCCGTTTGCTATGGTTTAGGAGAAAAGTGTTTGGTACTCCTGCTTCTCCTTGCTTACATATAACAATAAGAGAATGAAAAATGAAATTAAAAGGCAGGAAATTCAAAACTGATAAAAGAAATTAATTTATTCACTGAATGCATATGTAATTTGTGGAACAAATTGTCACAAGATATGTTTGATGCAGAGACCAGTCGGATTGAGGGGTGAAAACAAACACAGAAGAATATTTGCCACTGCATTTTAACAGCTGTATTCTCCAGCTTTAAAAACAGACATCTACCCCTAACTTTTTTGGAGTAGGAAGAAACTTTCTGTTTAGACATATTGGTTATCCATTATACATCTAGTGTGGCATCCCCTATGTTGCTAGGATTTGAAATCAGGATTTCTTTATTCTGTTCTTGGCTCTGGCATTGACCTGTTTTGACCTTAGTTGGGTCACTCAACTTAAGTGTTTGTTTTTTCCACTTCAAATAATGTGTAATCTCCTTCTTACTGGGTTGTAATGAGATTTAATTAATATTCACAAAATAGTTTGAGGTCCTTGAATGAAGGAAGTCCCCTGATAGAGTTGCTTAAAATTTTGAATCTTGCATAACTTTAAATCAGGTAATTTGAAAAATAAAAGTATAAATACTTCCGTATATTATACTTGATTCAGTATACCTTCTGCTGATTTTTGTAATTTTACAGTCCTGTTATTTCTTAGTTAAAGACTGGAAAATCAAAACAAATGATGGAAACTAACTAATTAAAGAGTGACATTTTGGTCATTTGGTATGAGTGCTTTCTTTATAAAATGCACACAAACTGGAATAAACTAACTTTTTCTCTAATCTTTCATCTGTACCAGTCGTAGGCTTTTCCTTTTAAAATCTGCTATTAGTTGTAAGTTTGTGTGTCCGTCCTTTTTCAATTTAGCATGGTTAAAACGATGTATCTTTGCTCTTTCAGGTTGCAGGGGAGCACAAGTTGAAGAAATATGGAGTTTAGAGCCAGAAAATTTTGAAAAATTAAAGTAAGCTATTAAATCTACAAAAGCAATCTATGCTTTCATCTGTCAGTCTCTTTAGATAATATATTATTTATTTATTTATTTATTTATTAAGTTCTTTGTGAACTCACTGAAGACCTATTGCATTTTTATTTGTCCAATGCACTGTCTGACTTTTGATTTCCACAGCAATATAGAATTTTAAGCATTCATTATACAGTATGTTCATGTTAGTGACCTTTCAGATGTCTTTTTCTATTTAAACTGGCTTCCCTCTATGGAAAGTGACATAGTCCTGTGTCTAGAACAAGGGACTAGGAATGAATCAGTATTGCCATTGATTTATATGTTCTTAGGCAAGTCAATGAACTTCTCTATTCTTTGGTTTTTTGCAGTGCTGTTTAAAGCATCTACCACTTTGAAATCATTTATTGCAGTTATGCACAGTTACGAACTCCTTCTATTCAACACTAATTTTGTTGTGATTCTGTGTGTCTGATTAAGAGTCTTGTATTTGTTCACCTACAGTTTCCTTAAAAGCAAAGTGTAATTGATCTACTTTGTCACTCCTGTACAAATATCATAAATCTATATAACTTATTTCCAAAAAAGAGGACAAGAAAGTACAGAATGTATGGTCCAAACTGCTCTCTGACTATAGCTTCTTAGATAAGCAATATGTTGGGGCAAGTTTGACAGCATTTAGTCCCATCTACAGTAGCATTTTTAAAACCTGCTAGCTATCATGTTTTTAAAAGCAGTAGGATAAAATATTGTGTATTCGAGCTGCTTAAGGAAGCATCTCTTATGACTTCAGTAGGAACAAAACACCAATAAATATGAGCCCGGACTACAACTTTTTCATTTCTATAATTATGCTTTTATGGTCTTTATTTTAAACTGATGCTAAATTCAAATTACTGTGATGGGGTCAAAAAAATCTGTCCTGATGCTTTTTTACAACATTTCCCAAAATATTTTTAGAAGGACGCTTCCCTCCCTAAATGTTATTAGTGTAATTATTATGGTAATACCTGAATGCCCCAGCTGAGATCAGTGTCCCGTTGTGCTAGATAATGTACAAATATAGTAAGAGAGTCCCTGTTGTGACAGATGTAAACTTAAACAGACAAGGAAAACAAATGATGGCTGAAAAGAAGAATTACCCTCCTTTTACTGTTTGAAAACTTATAACATGAAATCTTGACAGGGGATCTTTGCTTTTTGAATTTTTCCTTTTGCATGCCGCAGGAATACCATACTTCTAGTGCTTGTTGACTGAGTCTGATATTAGTTTCTAAAGAAAGCATTACAAATAGTGTTACTGATGAAATCACCCGGTACATTGTGCTCGGAACTGTGTATGTGTCCTGTGCTGGTGGTGAGGAATGGATCCAAGATTAATATATAATGGATTTCTTTTACCTCATTGTCAAAATGTGTATTCGAGCTGAAGCAAACTGGCACTTAAAACCCAGTTTACCAAATGACCAATAAACCAGATTTTGACTTTTCAAAAGTGCTATTTGACTAGTGACTCCAATTGTAATTGTGGTAGCATCTCTGAAAATCTTTAATCATTCAACGTTAAAGACAACATCTGGAAGTCTGAGCCTAATTGACTATACTTAGGAAGGGTTAACTGAGTTGTTTTATCAGATGATGATACACTTAGATTAGAAGTAGTTTGCACAGTTCTTTATCAACACATTTTTTCTGTTTTGACCTTTTATTTTATAGACCAGTTCATGGGCTGATCTTCCTCTTCAAGTGGCAGCCGGGAGAAGAGCCAGCAGGCTCTGTTGTTCAGGATTCTAGACTAGACACAATATTTTTTGCTAAACAGGTACAGTGGCTTTAATGACTTCCTTAGATGTCCCAAGAAACAGGCTTTTTAATGCAGAAAAACAAAAAGATAACTGAAGGATGCATGAAGGTGAACAATTATGTACAAGGTAGAAAAGTACAGTTCTGTTGAGAGAAGGAACTTGAAAATAAATGAGAACAATGCTTTTGAAACTTCCTTTCAGTACCATAAAGGATTATTTTGAAGGATTTTTTTCCTTAAAGTCCTCATGAATTAATGATATTTTGAAACCACTTTCAACAAAAGATTATGGGGGAAAACTGTTTCAGTCCATAAAAGCAGATCTATTAACATTACATTCCTCAAATGCTCTTCATTATGGAAATGTTCACATCCTAGAGTCATATTTACTTGTCTTCTGTACAAACTTGATCTGAAAGTTATTCCTTTATATCAGGAATACCTAAGGTTTGAAACTCATTACTAAAAACTTTTATGTTAATCCCTGCACTAATGCAAAAATCTTATATTTTTGCATTGGCAGGCAGATCAATTTATATCAATAGTGAGCTATAAAAACAAGGAAGAGTAACCAGATCGAATGTATATTTTCTAACCATTAGATGATAGTTAAGTAGTACTTTCATTTTTTAAAAATGCATATAGGTATGCATGATTGGCTATTACTGGTCTTTGTGGCTCCCTACAGGAGGCTCTGCATCCTACTCACCCCAACCCAGCAAAGAAGCAGCAAAAGTGGATCCTCCAGGCCTGCCTAGAGAGGATGCAGAAGCAGCTCATCAGAACCCAGGAGGCTGAGATAAAAGGGGTTGTAGTGCCTTATTAGTAGGTCAGTTTTTGGCTGGTATCAGAATCAAGAAGGTGCTCCTCTCTCTGACCAGAGGATCTCAAGGGGTAACTGGAGCTTGGTTCTGGCTGTATTTGCTTAAACTGCAGGGAGAGGGGACCTGAGAACTTTTATTCTAAGATAAGAGGTGAAGATAAAGGAACCAGGTGGGAGGTGGCCCAGGGAAGGAGCAGCAACGCATCAAAGAGAGCAGTACGGGGCCATTGTTAATAGGGTTCCTGGTTGGAACCATGAATAGAGGTTGGGCATGGGTTCCTACACCTGCTACTGGCAAATTTGTGTAAACCCCGAGAAGAGGACAAGACATTTTGGTGGCCCAGTGAAAGGGCCCAGAGCTGGTACTGAATACCCTGGTGAGGGCAAATAGACACTTTTGGTTGTGGGTGGGTTGTTTGTTTGTTTTTGTTTACTCTGGAAGGGGTTCATTTTGATTGTATGACCTGGCTAGAAACACCTCTCCTCTCCCACCAAATGAAATTGACAAACTATAGGGAGTGTCAGGAGTTGGAAAAGGACCATGGTAGCATATCTTGCCGCTAAGAGGCACTCAGAAGATGGGTTCGATAGTTCGATCACAACTTGGTATCACAGGTGGGGTTATGAAACTCCCTTCCCATCAAGGACTAATGTCGTTGTGTGATGCTTACTCCTGTTTCAAATGCTGGAGAATTGCTATCCTATCTCAGGCTTGACAGGATGCCTGACGGCTATGACACTGTCCAAATAACCCTGGCTCTCAAAGACTGGGAAGGGAAAGGAGGCAGAAGAGCCCACTAAGCAGATGCAGGTATTGTCGGCAAGAAGGAATGCTTTTGGAGTAACAGTCAAGAAGGATTATTAGTGGACATAGTGCACTGAGACATCTATGGAGGTCAGAGTCACAAAGGATGTCAGAGGCTGAAGTGCTATTAGAGACTAATAAAAAATGGTTTGGTACCAAGAAGAGTGAAGTGTGTTCCAAGGGTGTCAGCTGCTCAGTCAGGCTCACAGTGAGTGGCAGAAGGCAGTAGCTAAAGCTAGAGGAGCAGCAGCAATAATACCTGCTGCGGATTCTTTAGGAAGGAAGCATCAACAGCTCCAAGTACTGGGTTAGATATGATCTAATGGCCTGATGTCTGGCTGAGTAAATGCTATGGTTGTGGACAATGCTTGTCTTTCGGTGAACTGGGAGGGACAAGACTGGGTTGCTGGGGCGAACTTGGGAAGAGTGACATACTCCGCTGGTGGAAGAGAGCTTAGTTGTCTTTGGTTTGTAGAGGTGAGGCACATAAAGGTTTGTTCTTTTGAAGATGGACTTGCTGCAGGAAGAAATGGAGGATCCCCAAGAATAGACAAAATAAGAAACTGTCTGACAAATGCCTGTGAGTTGGGTGCATCAGAGCTGGCAATGGAGACAGTGTAGAATACAACAGCTCAGGAAACCCATTCAGTAGAGGGTGAAGGAGAGGGGTATGAAACATTTATAGTCATTGACACAAATCTTGCTGAGGCATCAGTGTACAAAGACATGCCCTGGGTGGCCAGGAGCTGACAGCAAAGAGTCCACAAGAGGAACCAGGTAATGTGACACTCTACTGGCAGTCCTCAGAAAACACAAGCTGACGAATGTCTTTTGGAGGTGGTAAAGAAACCGAAGCTTCTGAAAAAGGCACAAATACAGTTTTGAGAGGAAAGGATGTGAGAAGCCGCCTTTCTTTGCTGGAGAAGTATAGTGGGGAACTTGATGCTGTGAAAGAAACTACATGGAGGGCTCTGGAGAGAGAGGATCCTGAATTGCAGAATCTCTTCAGGCAGAGGTTCCTGAGAAAAGATCCTGAGTAAGCAGGGGAAAGATTACAAAAACTCTCTAGACAGTGAGGCCTGACTAACCCAACGAATCAAGGCAAGGACTACAAAATCTCTCCAGATATAGAGGCCTGGGGGAGAAGACCCTGAGGAAGTAGGGCAAAAGAGGGAACACTGCCCTCAGACTGGGCTGCCACCCCAAATTCTTTCTGTGGGGAGAAGTATGTGATGGGATATACTTTCATGGCTTCCTACAGGAGGCCATATGTGTGACGGGATGCACATCTGTGCAGCCCTTGGGCGTGACCTGTATAATCTTTCTGTTCAGTTTTGCAGTGTAATTGTGTTATTTGATGACAATTACGCTATACCAGGTTCCTCTGTGAATGCTCAGAACATGGGCCACGTGATTACCAGGGTGCCATGTTCCCTGCTGCAACATGTATGTATAGATGTGAAGCATGTTACAGGGTTCAGACTCAGGACTGTCTCTAGCACAATGGCTGAAGATTTGCACATCAAAGGGAATGCTAATGCCCTCCCCTGCTCAGGTAGAAGTGAAGAGAATCTCACAACAGGATAGTGAGGGGAGGGGCTGTGAGCAGTTTCTTAAAACAAAGACACAGAGACTGTGAGGGGGGAGGAGCTGCAGGCTTTCAGCCTGAGAAGACACCATCCTGCAACCAACCTCAAGCAAGATCGGGGCCCTGCCTAAGAACAGGCAGAGAATGGCTGCAAGACATCAGACAGCCAAACACCATGCGCATAATCTTGGACTCTGAGGTTAGTTTAGGTGAAGATGTTAGAGTAGTATGCGGTTTATACCTTTTATTTGATAGTGGTCACTCCTGACTCATTTGTAACATGTTGCTGCCTTGATTGGCCATATTCTCACTTGAAATCAGACTCTGATCAATAAACTAGTAGTTGTTTTACCTAAAGCTGTGTGGTCTTTAGAGGGTGTGGATGTGGGAGGCTGGGCACAATCCACTTCTTTGTTAAGTGGACGGACTGGAGACTAAGGTGATTGGGAGTGGGTCCCAATCCCTGTAAGGCAGTGGCTCCCAGTGTAGTGTCTGGGGCTGGGTGTGCTTGCTTGGGAACCAACGCCTGTGTGGCTAGTGGATTTACACCCACTGCCTGGGACCAATTACACGCTGGTGGCTGGTGTGGACTGACTCAGGAGTGAGTGGTCACCCAGCAGAGCGGGGTAAATTGGGGTTCAGGAGTGGGGTTCAAGCGGTCATAGCAGCACACCAGACTGGATTTGGGGAGCAGCCTGTCACAATATGGTCCTAGTACATTTTGCCATAGGAAGGAAGTGGCAACGGTGGATCCTCTAAGGCTGCTTAGAGAGGCTACAGGAGTAGCAAATTGGAGTCCAGCAAGTTCAGATAAAAGAAATTGTAAGGCCTTAGCAGGTCAGTTCTTGTCTGGGATCAGAGGGTCAAAGAAGGCTGCTTCTCTTTTTAATCAGAGAAGCTCAAGAGACAACCATAGTTTTGTTCTGGCTGCATTTGCTTAAGCTGGGAGAGAGGGGACTTGAGAACTGTCCTCTGAGGTCAGGGGTGAAGATAAAAGGGACAGGTGGGAGGAGGCCCAGGGAAATAGAAGCAACAAATCCAAAGGAGCAATACATGGCTGCTGTTTATAGGTTCCTGGGTTGAAACCTGGAGGAATGGGTGGGTTCATCGACTGAAAAAGTGGTGTAAACCTCAAGATGGAATCAAGAAGTGTTTTTGGAGGCCTGAGCAAAGAGTGGAATTTAAAGGGCCCAGAATTGGGAACAAAGACCCGGATGAAGGCAGGCACTGTTTTGGTTGGACTTTGGTTACCCTGGAAGAGGGTCATTTTGATAGTGTGACCCAGCCAACAGGCTGAGCCACTGAAGACCCACCAAGCAAGGTTGACGATCTGCAGAGTATATCAGGAGCAGGAAGAGGACTGTGGTACCACACCCAGCTGCTAGGAGATGCAGAAGAAGTGAGTCCTTGCATCACAACTTGCTTCTCAAACATTGAGATACAGCATTCAGTTTAAGGCAAACTTCATCTTTCCCACACAATTTACATTATGTTCTTATTTATCCTTGCAAAGTATCTGTATCAGGAGTGCAAAATCTTGAAATAGAGTTTATAGAAAGGTATCATATAGTGGAACACTCGTATTTTTGTTATAAAGTGAGACTTGTCACACATTTGCAATTTAGGAGATTGAAAAGTATCTGCATGGATCTATGTACATATAGAAAGGTTGGAATAAAACCTCTCCATTAAATGTCATGGCTCTTCTACATCTGCTTCTATTATGTTGATGAAAATTCATTTATGCTTTGTTCTTTATCAGATTATTTTCGTTTTTTACTCTTTTGCCTTTCTAGAGGCCCTCATTCCCTGGCCTTTCCTAGTCTCACTTTGTTCACTTTCTCAGCTGTTTCTTGAGAGTCCTATCAAACAACAAGTCTCAGATCCAATTATGGTCTTGTAGCAAAGTGAAGTAGCTGACAATTATTCAGCTAGTGTCTGTGTGAATGTTTGGTTGCATATTCACCATATGGTAGAAAGCCAAACCCAGAAATCAAACATGCTGTTGCTTCTTAAATATGCCAGACCACTTGTGTGTTCCTCAGCTTTATGCTTGCACATGTCTTTTCTCTTCCTTCACTAGACATGTGTTTAAAGCATTGCACTTGGTGTTTAACAACTTCTTTCAAATGATTATGTTTAAAGAAGCCTTATTGAAATTGAAGTATAGAATGCAAATACAGAGGCTAAGATCAAGTAATGTTAAAACTTTAAATGGGAAAAGCTAGGAAACATCAAAGCAAATGGTGATAAAGAGTAAGTGTTTAATTTCCAAGGCTCTTGGCATTCTCTGAAACTTGAAGATATAGCTCATCTGTGTAATGGAATAAAAGGAAGTAATTCGGCTTTCTTGGGTACTCTGATAGGCAGTAATGACTGCTCTGGAGTATCTATGGTCTACTCTACAAATATTGTATTTCTTTTAAATTGTGAAAAGAAGTTAATATACACTGGTGATAACTACTCTTAAAGTAACAAAGGGGTAGCCGTGTTTGTTTGGCTTTACTATTAAATAGTAGTTCATGATTTTTGCCATGTGATGGCACCAGATATTTTAAAAATGACCTACATGGGTCAGTACCTTTTTTGCTTCTATGGCTTTTTCTGTATTAGACAAATGCAGTGGTTTAACTAAATTGAATTACTTTAGACTGTTTAAAGCTTATCTTGATGTCTTTGTAAATACCTATTTAACTTTTGGTGATTAATATTTAGGGGAAAGTAAACCTGCATTAAAGAATCAGTCCCATTACTTGTGGTCTGAGAGCAACCTAATAAGTCTTCCAGCAAAAGCAAGTGAAGACCAAGGCTGATATTTATTGGTGGAGGGAGAGGATATAAAATTTTCTTTATATGCCTTAAAGAAGCAAAAAGGGACATAAGTGTAGGGTTGGGGGGTTTTTTGTTTTGTTTTTGTGTGTGTGGTGTGTGTGTGTTTTGTTTTTTCCTCTGCAGGTCTTCAGAACAGATCACTATTTTATAAAGTCTTTCCTCTGTGCTTGCCCTCCCCCACTCTTCCCCCCAAAAACAGTTGAATAAAGTATCTTTGTGTGTGTAATTTACCATAGTGTTAGGGAGTGTGAACAGATCTTCTGCCTAGGCAAGCTAACTTTCATGGCATTTGTGTAAGGCTACAGTAAGACAAAGGAGTTGTAAACATTAGGGATTGGTGACCTGTCAGTTTGCATGGTCTCTTAAAATTTTGGGCCATCCTCTCCTTCCATATGTTTTCTCTTTTGTGTGTGGGGGTGTGTGTGTGTGTGTGTGTGTATGTGTGTGTAAATTTAATAAAGACCTTGTATTCTGTGCTGAGAACTTTTTATAATGTAATGGTAAATCCTTATATTGACAAGATGAAGTGTTTGGTAGTGCTACAATGTGGGAACTAAATGAAGATGGTATTACTGCAATTCAGTTTGTACGTAAGTTTTCCATACATCTTCAAATCTTGAAAGTTTTTAAAGAAGATTTCAAAACAAACTTTACATGAAAAGTTCATAACTCTGAATAGTGTGTTTATAAAATAACTTAAATACCTCACAGTGGAATAATCTAAAAACAAACTTTGAATGCTTTTGAGCACTCTTGCAGATCGTTTATATGCACTGTAGTTATGGGTTAGTAATTTGAAATCTAACAGCTACTCTGTATTGGAGATTAAAACTTGAGTATTTTGAAAAATAAATTGAATGATTTGACTCTGTTTCATATGCATGCTTTTAAACATTTTATTATCTTGGTCAGTTTTATGTGTACTCATGTTAAATTTGGCCTCCCTGTTATGCCTAGGTATGATATGGTCCTGTATTTGGGGCCTCACAACTCTGGATGATCTTACATGCCATTTGAGCTAGGATACCTAGGCACAATGAGGTGAGTTAAGGATACGGTTTCAGCCTTAACTCTGAATGTCTTAACGTCTGTGTGTTGTTAAACCAGACCCTTAATCATTATTTTCCACAAAGTGGTTACATGTCTTAATGCTGCCATAAAATGTTCAAATAATTGTTATTACTGTTTTCCAAGAAAACAATTGCTCATAGCTTAGCACAAAGATCTAGGAGAATTAGACCCAGTTCTTCAATTACACCATTTGCACAAGTTCGCCATTGTGGCTTGACACAGTTATACTGATTTTTTTGTTTGTTTGTTTGTTTCTCTAATGTTTTACTGCTCAAATATCAGGATGACAGGTGAATTCTTACCGAGGATTCATTCGCCTTTTGCAATAACATGATGGAATGCTAAATAGAAACTAAGTACCTTGTACCTGGAGGAGAGGGTGGGTTCATTGACAAAGAATAGACTTATGCAGAACTGCATTTTACTAATCTGGGGAGATTTGTTGTGTTAAAATTCCCATTGATTTAACTTGGTTGAGGACCAAGCCCCTCGTGTTTTGTTTGCATGTTTAGCAATGCTAAATTACTCCAGGTGATTGTTGGTCCAATTTAAGAAGTAACCAGGTTAATGACTTATTTACAAAAAATTTGCAGCTCCTGGAACATATAATACAGTCATGGTCTTGGATGGATTCTCTGTAATGGAGTATAACTAATATAGAGGTCTTACCTTTGTTCTGAAGGGTAAAAGGAATAAACTTGTTCTTGTGTTGGAAAATAACAAGTCTTAAAACCCAAATGTACCCTATGGTAATATAGTTGCATTTGGCTGCAGATCTGCTAAAATCATGCAGGAGTTTAGAAGATAAAGCTACAAGATTCACAATGATAAAAACCAATGTATTATAATATAAAACGGTCAGCTCTGATCCTCTTTGCTTCTCCAGAACTCTTTGGAAACAAGAATCTCTGGCTATGTCTACACTGGCAAGTTAGTTCGAATTAAGGAGGCTTAATTCGAACTAACTAAAGCCATGGCTACACTAGGCTTTAGTTAGTTTGAATTAAGGGCTTCCTTAATTCGAACTAATAAGTTCAAATAGGGTATTCGAACTAAGGGGTTAATTCGAACTAACTAGTTAGAATTAACCAATGTGGCTATGATAATTCAAACTAATTTCTTAGTTCGAATTAACCGGCCATTGAAATGAGAGGGGATCGCTAATTCGAACTAAGCAAGTGCTTGCTTAGTTTGAACTAACATTCCAGTGTGGCCATGCTAGTTCGAATTAAGCTAATTCGAACTAACTAGAATTAGTTCGAACTAACTAATTCAAACTAATTATAGGAAGGGTAGACATAGCCTCTGACTTCCAGTTCACTGTTTATTGGATAGGAGAGAATACTGCAGTGCATTGTATATGGTGCTACACTTGAAATCCACCCAGAAACTGAAACTGATGTATAAGGCTTGTGCTCACTTATTGATGGAGATAATTACGGGAGGCACGTGACAGCGATGCTCTGGGATATGCACTAGCTGCATGTTGGTTTACAGGTGGATTTATGATGTTGAGTTTAAACAATGAAGCTAAAAGCTTTCTGCTAGTTTATTTAAGACAACCTTATGCCATACTGCATTTGCAATCGACACAGGTGCCTAAGTGAAAGGGCAGATACTTGGGGAGACTCTAGTAGAACCAAAGAAGAGACATATGGGGGGCGGGAGAGTTAGGTAACATAATCTTCCTTTTTGTTTTTGTGCTTCTACCTCCGGGTGTCATCTGAATTGCCCATCTTCAGTCACCATGTTAATTTTCCATCCAACTCCTTAACATCCTACCTCCATGACCTCCCTTCCTTATTTGACTTTCAGTCTGGGGTCAGCTTTCCTGGTCACCAGCACAGCCATTTTGCTCAACATTATCTTCATTGCCCCCTTTCAACCTCTCATCTCCTTGCCTTTCTGTAACATCCAGTTCATTTATGTCTGTGACTTGAGTCCCTCTTCTCATTTATCAACTTGGTCATTGAATCTTTTGCCCCTTATTCCTACTGCAAAGCTCATCCTACCTCCCACAGCTCTTTCCTAACATCCACATCTTCTGCTTGCTGAACTGTGGTGAAAGGTCCATAAACATGCAGACTTCCTCCATTACAAACTGTTTTCCTGCAGTTCCTCTAGTGTTCTGGGTAAGCAGAGCTGCTTCTCCACTCTGACTGATTCTAAGTTGGCAATCCCAGCTACCTATCTGCCAACATTTTGCTCAGAATTAGAAGAAAAGAAGGGTTTTACAACAATCTTGTCAACTTTTTTAAAGAAGTTTTCCCTTTTTCCTGTTTCTCCATAGTCATTGAAGTTTCTCACCCACTTTCCGGTTGCTTCCATTACCCATCACCTCTTGTCTCATGATTCTCTATGTCCCACACTTTTTTCCCCATATTTTTCTCAGTCTCTTGTTCTTCTCTTCAGTTTGTCATCTTCCAGTAAATCTGCTGTGGTCTCTTCTGATTCTGAGGTCCTACCCTCAACTTCATCTGTCTCTGCACCTAATCCCACCACACTTCTCCCTCTCTCTCTCTCACCTAAATTTCTTAAGTATTCCGTCTTCATCTGTTGCCTCAGCTTCTCCTCTTCGGTCTAGCTTGTGATTTTTCTGCTGTACTGAAACTGCTCTCACCAGTGCCTCCTGGTCATTCTCTGAGCTTTTAACCTCATCATCCTCAGTCTGCACTACCTTTTACACATCATGTAATTTTTAAAATCTTGTCCTCCCTTATCTTTCACAAACGTTTACTATTTTACACTTTCTGCCAGTCAGTTTGTGTCTTTTGATAGTTCTACTCTTTTTCAACTTCTTTAGTTAGGGGACATGATGGTGGTCCTGTGGGCTCCATCCCTTGTCTTAACTGTGTAACTGTGCATCTGGATGGTTCATGTAACCAGTGGTTACTGTCATTATGATTTCCTAATTCTACCATTGCTTTCCTTTGTCTTACACTTGCTTACTGCATTTTTATCTCAAATTTGATAGTACTTTCTTTGAAACCAAGACTCTTGTACTGTTTGTTTTGTTCAGTGCTTAGAATATTGGGACTCCAGTCTTAACAGATGGCTTCTTGGCATTTTTGTAACACAAATCAATTAATTATATTTGGCCTGGCATTCATTGTTAGAACAGCTGAGTCTTGTCAAATAGGTGATGTTTGAGGCTCTTTCTAGGAGATGAGGAGGGCAAGGAAAATTAGAAGAGGGTTGAGGGAATCAAATAATCTATTGATGTATGCAGTGAACTAGACATAATTATCTAAGTTGGCTTTGTCCTCCATACCAAGATGACTGTATTTAATTTGTGTATTTTGTTAACTACTCAATATAACTTTGTCTTCCCCTTGCCTCCCATACCTATTTTGAGGCATGTTGTAACACTGTAATTTTGGTAGCAGTGCTACACAATTTCCAAGAGCGTAATGCCACATTTTCCATTAAATAGCGGATCTAGGATAACTTAATGTCCTACATACAAAGCTATAAATGGGCTTGAAGGGGAGGAAGGAATGGCTGAGTATGTATTTTAATTTGCTATAGATGCAGTTTTCCAGTCACATTTATTTTTTGAAAACTAAATGGTAATGTCTGATCATGGAGCAATATACTTTCACAACATAAAGTACAAACCAAACACTTTCTAGCACCCTGATATCTTGTACGGTAGTATTTTTTCCTGATCTTGCCAAAGAGAAGTTATTGGTCTGTTCTGACTTGCTTTGACTAGAAAACTGATGTTGTCTGTTCACCTTTTTGTTGGAAGTGGTTTCATGTTTACAGCCTTGAAATATATTTCAAATCCTTGATATAAAATTAACCTCTTACATCGTCTTCTGTTAAAATGTATGTAAATCTTTATACATGATGCTATTCATGCAGACTGGAAAGTCTGTTAATTTTTCCTGGCCCACAAATTTACTGAATAAAACAACTAATAATCATTTCTCACGGTACTCCACATAGACCCATACCAATACAAAGTTATTCCTTGTCCAAATTCTGCCCTTAATTTTACAACCATGTCAAGTTCATTGGCTTCAGTGGAGTCACAAAAAGGTAACTAAGGGCAGAATATGGCTCCAAATCTTTTAAGATAACTTTCAGAAAGGTAGTAGTCACTCTGTCTTTCCACATCTATAGTTACATAAAACATTTTTTTTAAAAGGAGGAAGTAAAATGTATCTCTTTCTTTAATGTACAAAAGCCAAGACTAATGTTAAGGTTTTAATTTACTTTTTCAAAAGGTAGAGTATTTTACTACAAAAAAATATTTTGCAAGGTGAATTAAGACTGATACTTTAGCTTATCATTAACTGGCTTGAATTCTTTGGTGTTAGTTTATATAATGATTTCAGCTCTTAAAAATAAACTTGGAGTGAAGGAAAATAAGTGTTTTTTTGTAAAATGAGTGGCAAAGCAAAAGTTTCAAGTGCAGTTTATAAAATCTTTTAACATGGAGGTGCTCTGAATTTGAGAGTGGCTCCAATATATATATATATTTTTATAATATGACCATATTAAGTCTAGATTCCATGAAATACCTTCTTTTAAAAATTGACATTTTAGTATCCCTTTTCACTATCTAAGTCTACTGTTCATTGAATTGTCATAATATTTTTAATGGGGAAGTGGAAATACTTTTCTAGAAAACTAACATACTATCAGCTAAGTTCAATCAGAGTGTGCGTACGTGCATTTTTGTGTTGAGTAATACCTTACTCTACCAGTGGTCCCATTGAAATCAAGCAAGGTGCCAGTTGCCATGAGCAAAGATAAAGCCCTGAATCGATAGTAAAATAAGTGAATACCCAAAAAGTAACAGATGCAGATCCATCCTAAAAGTAAGCTGATTCTTTGCTGTGCTCTAGCTATCAAGAACATCACTACATCTTGCTTGTGCATTTTATTGCATTCTTCACTTTGTTTTAATTGTTCCTTTAGATGTGAGGGGGGAAATCACGGGGTTTCTAATATATTTATTTAGAATAATTGTACTTTTTGTCTATTTTGTCAGTTGCACCCATAAAACTGCCATCCAGCATCACTTTGTTTGTCTTTTAGAGCACAGGCTCTTATGGCTGCATAGACTAGATTTGCTACCTACAGGGTAGTATGTGTTTATCAAAAATTAGGTACAGCTTCCACACTGAAATTTTGCAACTGCAGTCAGAACCATGTAATGCATGGAAATAAGTTTCTAAAGGAAATATTGGCCCAATTTTAATTCTTTTTATGTCATCACCTGTACTGAACTGGTCCTTACTTTCCATACTTTTTTCTAGGTAATAAATAATGCTTGTGCTACTCAAGCCATAGTAAGTGTGCTATTGAACTGTATCCATCAAGATATCCATCTAGGAGAGACGCTATCAGAATTTAAAGAATTTTCACAAAGTTTTGATGCTGCGGTAAGTGCAACTAACTTCTGTATTTGGTATGTACTGATTTGAATAGTAGGCTTATTTGTTTAATTTTTATATATTTTAGATGAAAGGTTTGGCACTAAGCAATTCTGAAGTGATTCGACAGGTTCATAACAGTTTTGCCAGGTAACAAAAGTTGTGCATGTTACAGATACATACAAAGTCCAGGGAACCTTTTCTCTTTCACTTCAGAATTCTCTCTTTTGCCTTCTAGACAACAAATGTTCGAATTTGATGCAAAATCATCAGCAAAAGAAGAAGATGCATTTCACTTTGTAAGCTATGTTCCTGTTAATGGACGGCTGTATGAACTAGATGGACTAAGGGAAGGACCAATTGATTTAGGTAAGTTTTTAGTTCACAGTTGTTAAGTTAAGCATTGTATCTTGCTATATAATTAACAACCGTATTTGGTGGGCATATATGACCAAAACAAATTGTTTTGTGATAATACAGCTGGTTCTTGTTAATGCTTTTTCATCCTTCATGGAGAGATCTGTTTACAGAGTATATTGAAAAACATGATTTAAATAGACTGGGGCTGTGGGGTTGGGGTTTGGGTTTGGGTTTATTTCAGGCTTTGGCCTAGTTCTCCTTTCAGCTGGTTTTTGTGATGTCAGAATCACGAAATTGTGCTATTCCTCCCTTTAATATTTTAGTTCCAAGGCAAAATCAACTGGTACAAAGAGGAAGAATCTGTTAATGCTAGGTCAAGAAACTAATAAAACATGTGGTGGGAGAGGAAATACCCTCCAAAATTTGGAGAATAGAAGATAAGAATAGATTATTGTAATGCAGGGGTGGGCAAAATACGGCCCGTGGGCCACATCCGGCCCATCTGCGGCCTCTGTCCAGCCCGCTGCCCCTTGCCTGCTCTCTCCTGTTCCTTTTGGCCCCACCCGGCTTTTGCACTGCGCCGGGGTCGGTGCTGCTGCTGTGCCACCCTCCTCTGTTTCCCGCTGCCAGCACTGCGCCGCTCTCAGGCGAGGGCTGGGAACGGTGATGCACCGGCCCCTTTTGTTCCCTTAGTTGGCATTGCGGCGCTCCGGGGATGGGGCCAGCATTGCCCTCTTCCTTGTCCCCCTGCCAGCACTGCATGGGGCCAGCGGTGCGCTGTCCTCTTCTGCCCCCCTCCTGCCACCAGCGCTGCTGCTGCCCTTCCTCTTCTGCGTTCTGCTCCCCCCAGGCCAGCACCGCATGAGGCCATGGCTGGGGTCGAGGCTGGTGCTGTGGTGCTCCAGAGCTGGGCCCAGCGCTGCACTGTCCCTTCCGCTCCCTCCAGCTGGCTCTGTGCCGGGGCCATCACTGTGCTGCCCCATTCCAAACACTCTCCCTCACAGCCGGCTTTCCGTCGTCCCTGACCCTTTGCACACTCCCCTCCCCTGACTTTCCACCCTGGCCCCAGGCCGGATCTTCGTGGCCTCCACCAGATCCCCCGCTGAATTGTATTGCCCACCCCTGCTCTAATGATACAAAGTCTTCCAAAGTCCAAATTGCTGTCAGAAATTACTGGAAGAATTAAAGTCAAGCTGCTGTATATCTGCTCTGATTCTCTCCTCTCTCCCCCCCCCCCCTTTTTTTTTTTTTTTTGTAAAACCCAATATCTACCTTAAGAGACTTGCGCTTTTTCCCGCCTGCCAGCAACAGAGTAAAGGGTAGACCTTTTCCAGTACAGTCTAAATATTATTAATAGAATATTGAAAGGCATTAAAAAGAACCAGTGTTTTAACTTCCTATTTCAAAAAGATCATTTTGAACAATTTAGTATTGTCATTCTCCAGAAAAAATATACATTAGTAGCCTTTGATAATGAGTATTCAGAGCCTGAATTATCTGAGTGTTTTGAACTTGTAGTGAAACTGACTTTTATTTATTTATTTATCCTATTTAGGTGCCTGTAATCAAGAGGATTGGATCAGTGCTGTCAGGCCTGTCATAGAGAAACGAATACAAAAGTAAATGTCGAGAGTTTTTTTTAAAAAAGTGACATATACAGGTTACTTCAAAAGAAGCACTTCCTAACTTTCTTTGATTAAATGTGGAGTTTTCTTTTTTCCTGTTTACCTTTTTGAAAACAAGCTAAACCTGTCAGTTTTCATAACTACTTAATCTTCCTGCCCAAATCACAACTGTAAAGCAGCTTGTGCTAGAAACTCAATTTTTGTGAGCTCAGTTATGGAAGATCATTACTAAAGGGAATCTTCTCATATTCTTACATTTTATATTTTAAAAGTAATTAACTAACAGCTGAATTATATAAGGAGAAAGATTAACATTTAAACTCAAGTGGGGGAAATAAAGTTTGACACAGGTGCTTTAAAAGATACTGTTGAATTAATTGCTATATTGACTGTTTGTATTTCAGTGCAGTCATCTATAATGTGGCTTTGTTCTATGGTAAAAGTGGAACAGTATACCACAACTTTATTTCATAGTATGTGATCATTTTTTTGAAAGATGGTTTTGTTTTAGTTCGGTTTTCTTTTCTTTTCTTTTCTTTTCTTTTCTTTTCTTTGTTTTACCATTAAAGAAACCATAAAGAAGAGTGGTTTTGTTCTGTTTGGGTTTTTTTTGTTTGTTTGTTTTTTGTGAAGATGCTGTGCAAATGATTGTAATTTTGAAAACTATGTTCTCTTCTTTTAGATATAGTGAAGGAGAGATAAGATTTAATCTTATGGCCATTGTGTCTGACAGAAAAATGATATACGAGCAGAAAATAGCAGAACTACAGCAGCAACTTTCAGAGGTAGGATATAATAGTTAAATAATGCAATAGATCCATGCCACTGTCATTTTTTTATAACCTTTCTAAAAATGAAATTTCCAGCAATATTTATTTTGCAACTAACATTCTATTCCTAAAGGGGTGGGTGTGGTGGGGAGGAGAACAAAGCCCTGCCATGGAAAAGCTTTTATTCCACAAGGGGAGAAGAGGCTGTGAGGTTTGCTATGCACTTCCTATTGTTCTTGATTTTAGGTGGAAGGTGCTCATATATTACTTTAATAGGCAGCAGCGTATAATGCTAAAATAGACTCAAACAGTGAGATTACCATACTGCTACTGCTGTTCTTAAAAAAACAAAAACTCTTAATTTAGATAATAATAGTGTAAGCACTGTACACACTAGTCTTTTTATAAAATTTTAACTATGTCTGTGACACTCATTTTACCTTTTTAAGGAGGAGCCAATGGATACAGACCAGAGTGGTAATATGTTAAGTTCTATTCAGTCAGAAGTT
Organism: Pelusios castaneus; assembly: GCA_007922175.1. Lineage (NCBI taxonomy): Eukaryota > Metazoa > Chordata > Testudines > Pelomedusidae > Pelusios > Pelusios castaneus. The sequence goes on along the minus strand of ML685794.1, from coordinate 12,858,122 downwards.
GCAAAATATCAGCTACTTATTGAAGAAGAGAACCAAAAACTAAAAAGATACAAGGTATGTAGTTTTTTGTTTTCATAATAAAACTCTAGGTAAGAGAGTAGTGAAGAGCCAGCTTGATGTAAGACCTGGAAAGGAGGCCAGTCTTACTTCTTCACATCAGTGCTGGAGGAATTAAAGGAATTATTAGTAAGGCATTGCATTACATTATTCTTGTGCATTGACTTAGTTAATCCTGAGCTATCGCCTTTCTATCTAGACACCAGGGAAGTGGATGTTTTTATTCTGTTTATTTGGATCATAAAATGAACACATTTTCTTTTGATACATATTTTCTGAAGCTTTCCCCTATT
>ML685794.1:12773044-12852772 GCA_007922175.1 Pelusios castaneus | reverse complement strand
CTATTCTGGCATCTCCTCCCATTCCAGTATGCATATATAAAAGTTCATTGGAAATTTCTTTGTAAATAGTGAAGCATAGAATTCCTGGAAAGAGACAGTTGCATGGGCCTAAAAGAGTTAAAGCGTATTACCGTATATGCTTGCTTATAAGCCGACCCTGGCTTTTAAAGCCCCAAATCCAGGAAAAATGCACTACCCGTGCATAAGCCGAGGCTCAAACTTTATTACAGAAGATACCTCCAGGGCCAATCCCCTTGGGCCCCGCCCCGCAGCTTTTCCCTTCTATGGGTGCCCCCCCCCCCCCCCCCCATGGCCATTCCCTGCTCCTCTCAGCTCCCCCTGCAGCCTTTGCCTGCTCCTCTCCCACCCGCGGCATTTCCCTGCTCCCTTTGGCCCCCTCTCATGGCTTTTTCCTGCTCCTCTCAGCCTCCCCCCCACAGTTTCCCCACTCCTTTCGGGCTCCCTCCTGCCCTTTCACTGCTGCTCAGCCTGCCCACAGCTCCTTCCCCTGCTCCTCTGGCCCCCCTTACCTGGCTGGAGGCCTGGAGGTGCAGGGGTGGCCAGACCGGGAGCCGCTCCATGGCCAGCCGGTCGCTCCCGCCCTGAGCACGCTCTGTCTGAACGCTTGTTCCGCCCGAGTCTTCTGTGGCAGGAGCTCGTGGGCCGGATCAGGCTTGCCGTGGCACCGGATCTGGTCTGAGGGCCAGATCCGGTGCCGCGGCAGGCCCAATTTGGCCCACGGGACCGATCCAGCCCCTGGACAGGCCCGATCCGGCCCGTGAGCTCCTACTGGGAGCAGGAAACGCCGTGGAGGGAAGAGGAGCAGGGAAAGGCTGCGGGTGGAGGGGTGACAATGATACTTCCCTGTAAACCTAGTGCTGATCCGCGTATAAACCGAGACTAGTCTTTTAAGCTCATTTTTTCGGCACAAAAATCTCGGTTTATACACGAGCATATATGGTATAACCAGGGATTAACATAAGTAGTATTCCGGTACGAATGTGCGGTTAACATTTAATAAAGTGTACTGCAAACTTTCCCCAGCAGCGCAGATGTGTACAGACTCGGGGTCAGTAAGAGCAGAGGCTGTAGCTGGGCCCCGCCCCATCCCACCATGTGGGTCCATAGTGATTGGGCCAGAACACCACAGCTGTTCTCCCTTCCTCCCTGCTCCACCCTTCCCTCCTGGGCGTTGTAGTGGTCTTAAAGGGGAAGAGAACAGCAGCTCTGCATCCCCTGTACTGTAGTGATTACAAGCCCCAGAATTCCCTAAGGCTCTAGCCCGTGTATGCCCCAGAAAGCAACCTGTGGACTGTACCAGCTTGGGATAACAGAAGCACCATGCACAGATGGTCTTTGGATAAATCACTTTGATGCCTGTTTTAAAGTGAGTTGGATTTCTTCCTCTCCTCCTCCTTCCCCCCGGGCCCCATGGGAATTGGTGGATGGTTCCCCCTTTGTAACGAAATGACTGCTTTGTTCTGCTCAGCTAGCTTCTTCCCTCCTTTTCACTGTAAGAAGTGTTTTATCCTGACCCCTCAGGATTATGGGCCCTTGGCTCGCTCCTGCTGTGCTGTGCCTGAGCTTCAGGGACTGTGGTCTGGGGTTGGTGAGGAAAGCACAGTCCCCTCCTCAGCTGAGGAGACCCCCATTTCTGTCTCCTCCCAAGCTGAGAAGCCCAGCCCTGGCTCTGCCCACCTATCCGCTGTTCTCCCTTCCCGGCACACACTGCTGGCTGGGCTGAACTGGCCAAGCCTGGTTGGTCCAGGGATGCCCTGCTGGAGCATAGCAGCTTCTCCCCTGCCCCAGGACCCAGTGGGGTCCCAGCTGGAGCACAGCAGCTGCTCAACAAAAACCCCGTGGGGAGAAAACAGTGCAAAAACTCTCCCTCCCGGCTCCCATTCTTTCCCCACAATGCCAAGTTAAATAAATTAATTAATTAAATAAAAACCCCTGAAAAAAACAAGAACAGTGCAACCCACCCCCTCCCAGCTCCTTCTCTCCAGGTTCCCACCCTACCCCCGTGCTAGCAAAACAAAAAAGTATAGCAGTGTGGAAAAAATGAAAAAACAAGTGCAAAGTGAAAAAAACTGCCTCCCAGCTCCATACTAGCGTGCGGGTTAGATGAAGATGATGTCTGATATCTGAGTACAAAAACTATTTCTGCTGGTACTCAGTTCAGAACCTGATCTGAAAAATTATGTCAATCCCTGACTATAACTGTGGTCCTCAATAGTTCTGCTCTATAGTGGTATCCTCTTATTTCTCAGAATTTCTTCCCTTGTAATGGCTTTTTTCCCTCACCCTTCTGAGCTCTTTTTATAAGGTTTACATTTCTAATAATCTTTTTCAGTTTTCTTTGTTATAAGGGTATATTATGTTAATGATTGAACATTGATACCCAGCTGATCAGCTGCACACATTAGACTGGCCATAAACTACAGAAAAAATTAAAGTACTCAACTGCTTATATTCTGTGTTTGTTGTTCATGTTCCATGTTTGCTGCTCTGTAGCAGAACACATCTGTTCTGCCCCCAGCAGAGGGGCTACCCAGCCAGCAGCAGCCCCGGCAGCAAGGCTGTGGGGGGCTGGCTGTAGCCCTGGCACGGGGCTGCCACTGAGCTGGCATCGGGGCTGTGTGGGCTGGTGGGGGGCTACTACCAAGCTGGCAGCGGGTCTGCGGGGGCCGGCAGTAGCCAGAGGCCAGCGTTCACACTAGAGACAGAAGGAGCCAGAGGAAGAGTGTCCTGTGGACACGCTCTTCCGGTTTTATGATGTCGATGTATTAATATCAGCTTTAGATGGTGCCCAAGTGTCGACATGGCCTATTTCCATCTTTAATCTCTGTGCTCCTTGCTAGGTAGGATAGAAGATTACTTGCATATTTTAAATACGCAGATGGCCACCAAGGAAGATGCTTCTAGAGCTTTTTAGTGAAGTGCATATCTGAACAGGGTACAGTAATTTCTTTTGAAGAAACTTTTTATTGGTTTACTGGAGATAGAATCTTTATTATTGAAGTCTTTTGCCACCTTTAAGTACTTAAATTCTATGTCTGAACTGCATATATTCAGGGCTTTCTCATATTAGAAAGTGTTAAGAGATATAAGGAGGATTTATTTCTGTAAAGCATCTGTCCTCTGTGGTATCATAAATTGATAAATATTACTGTTCCTGCTTCAGAGAGCTTACAGTCAGAGTATAAAATGAGACACCGAGAGCACAGTGAAACAGCATTTGCCAGCATGGTAAGTGGGAGTTACAACATGCTCACCATCTAACAATTGCCAGGTTGGGTGTGCATTGGTTTTGGTACTGAGCATGGCAGAAGAGTCTTAAGGAGGGTTTATATTTATGCCATACCAGCTTAGTGTCATTCATTGATTCATCTGAAGTGCTCTAGCCATCTGAACTTGGTAACTGGCTGGAAAAAAAAAAAAAAATCGAATCTAACCTTAAGAGAAGTCATGTAATGGAGGGGATGGGGGGAATACTTTTTGTATAACACATAGCAGTTCCATTAATGCCTGCATTAATTTTCAGGTTGAAAATATTAGAAGAAAACATAACTACCTGCCTTTCATCATGGAATTGTTAAAAACTTTAGCAGAACACCAACAGTTAATACCACTGGTAGAAAAGGTGAGCATTTCTTGCATGTCTTCTAAAGAAGCAAGATATTAATTCATGCATTTTGCATGTTTTCTACTTAGAGAGGTTTAACTGCACTTTTAAAATGGAACTGTAAGTGGAAAAGGTTTATTCGGTTGAACTTGCCAAATTGCTCGTATATATCGGGATTTCCCACCCCCAACCTCGTGTTTGAAGATTGAGAGTTCACCAGGTTGGGAGTATATAACATGCTGGACAAAAGCTGTAGTGAGTTCTTCCCTGATGGCCCGAAGTCCCCTTATGCTGACGAAATGAGATTTTCTCCCACGAAAGCTCATGCGATAAATAAATTTGTTAGTCTTTAAAAGTGCCACAGGACTCTGTTTATTTTTCTGCAATAGACTAACACTGCCACCCCTTTGGCACTAAATTAGGGGGAGCAATGTATTATGTCTGGTAAAAATACTGTCTGCTGAGGGGAAAGAACTCTCCTGTTGGCATAATAGAACTACCTCCCCAAGAGGCAGTACCTATGTCAGCAAGAAAAACTCCTCTACATACAGTGCTATGCTCATTGGCAGTTGGGTTGGTCTAACTTGTTGCTAACGAGAGTGGCTTATTCACATCCCCAAGAGACATAAGTTATACTGACATAACCTGGAATGTAGACAAGCCCGAAGACTTGTTACATCCACAATGGGAGAAGAGGAGGAATCCAAAACTTATTCACACATAGTGCCTGTGCACTTTGTTTTATTAGATGCCAGGTCCCTGTCTTCATTCATCTATTTGTGAACACTAGATGGCAACCCATGTCTGCAGTATTGGTACATAGGGCTACAGCTAAATTCATACTTTTAAACTCTCTAAAAAAAATTAGTCATGTTTGCTTCTTTCGTCTGATCTTTTCTGACTTTGTTGATTTGCCACCTTTTAGCTGTTGCCTGAGGTCAGTTAATTTGACATCAAGTTAAGTGCTGACAGGTACTTACAAGGTTTAATGTGAAAACTGTCTTAAACTTGAATGATGGAAATAAGTGAGAACTTCTTGATTGTATCTTTTTGGCATATTAGTGCGATCTCTGTGTAAAGGAAGTTAGCTTAATTGGGAACTAGATATATATGCTTATCAATAGGAAAGTCATCCCTCAAAAGTCTGTTGCTGATCTTAATTTAGTGTGCAGATACCACAGCAAACCATGTGATGTGTAACAAAATAAAACCGTTCTAAAGAGGTAGCCGTGTTAAGTCTATTGCAGAAAAACAATAGAGTCCTGTGGCACTTTTAAAGACTAACAGATTAAACAGAAATCCCTTTTCATTTTGTAGCAGATGGCAGGTGAATCCTAAGGGAAATGATTGCCTGTCTGACCTTCAACACAATAACTTCTAGTTGAAAATCAACAAAATTTGCATGTTAGTATTTTACTATATGGTGTTATGAAAATGATGTACCAGGCTGCAGGTTTGTTGCAAAACAATGATGTCCATTTGCATAGAACAAAGATCTTTAACCCCTCATGGAAAACTGAGCAGGAAATTCTTTTTACAAATAATTTGACTCTTAGTTTCTGTATTTTTCTTCCTCTGTTTTTCTTGATAATGAAGTAAACCATACATAAAAGATCTTTGTTTCAGAACTTATCAACTGATAATTTCTCACCTGAGTTCATTTTCTGTTTCATTTACACGAGTCTTCCCACAGCATCAATTGTGATGCGCATTCAAAGGAGTATGTCAGGAGAATAAACAGCATGAGCAGATGATCTCCAAAGCAATAAAAATGTAGTTGTTGTGTAAGTTATGTGAAACAGGAAAAAAGTTAGAAGCTTAAGACTAAACTCTTTAAGTAGTGTTGGTTTTTTTCATGATTTTTTTCAGAGTCAAAGGGTCTTTAATTTCCTTTATGTTATATAAACTTATGCCCAGAGATATTCTTACTGCCTAGTAATTGCATGTGACCAAATAATATTGAGGCATTCCACAAGCATCCAAATTGGGTTTAATGTGGGTTTTGTTAGGGTATGTTTTACTGTATGTTCCAGCAGGTAATGGACAGTTCTATGTTTTGAATTGCAGACATAAATAGGAACTATTTTTTATTATAGCGTAATATGCTCTCTATTTTACCTTTTAGGCAAAAGAAAAACAGAATGCCAAGAAAGCTCAGGAGGCCAAGTGAAGATAATTTTGGAGGAAAAATATATATAATGTGCTTTTGACCTTGTTTTCTTGAAACAAATAAGTCTACAAGACATTTTTTCATAAACTTTAAATTTGTTCAGCGCACGTTTGACAATTGTAACAAAGTTTGTCTTGTATCATGTGTACGGGTCTATAAATCTCCTCCCCTTGCATCATGTGCATGTAGTACCTACTAAGAAATGTTTAGAGTCTCTTGATCAAATTCCATTATTTAACGGCTGTATCTGATCAATTCCTAGCTTATTGGAGAAGTAGAACCGCCACTGTTACAGACCTAAAAAATGTGCAAGTAATGTACCCATATATTTTAACCTCTTCCTAATGAAAATATTTACATCTTGTCCCATGTTATGGGATTTAGATTTCTAATAATTCAGAAAATGTCAGAATTTTAAAGTAACAGTTGGGCTTTCTCTGCTCCTCACCATTAACAGTTGTTATAGATTCTGACTCTTCACCAACTTCCCCTGTGGCTTAGTTTTTATGAACTTTGACTAATTTTTTACAGAGTTTAAAACTATGAATTTAGCTGTAGAATCACTTGCAAAGACCAATGTGTAATATCAAAAGATCTGCATTGCTTTAGTAGAAAAGATAATAAATATTCCCATTTTTATTTTGGCAAACTTTCTTCAGGTGGTATTTTATAGCCCTCTTGTATAGAAATATGACTGTTTGAATAGGATAATACTTATACCTGGTTCAGAAACCAAGATTACATCACACTTGTAACAAGGAGGTTCACAACAGTTGGATTTCATTTGGGAATATTTCTGGAGATGTGTTATTCCACAGTTTCAGTTTTAAACCTTAAATCTGCACTTTGGTAGAATTGTGGGATTTGGGGTTTTTTTTACCAGTGGGGAAAGCAGATTTAGGAAGGGGGGATCATTTAACCATATGAGTCAGTGGTTCTCAAACTGTGACCTGGGGACTAAAAGTGTCCTGCAGGGGATTTAAAAGTGGCCCACCGCTCCCTTCCTGCTGGCGCAGAAGGGAGCTGCTGTTTAAGGACCCAGTCGGAGCATATTTTCACAGGGCTAAAAGCCTAGTGTAGGTTCCTCCAGGCTGTAGCAGAGAACACAGCAAAGCACTCCACCTGGTGCCATAGGCTCTGGGATTCGTGCTAGAGATCAGCACTCCCCTCACTTGACTTCAGCAGGGAACAAAACACTTTACCTGGCTTCCTAGGTCCTGGGGTACCTGCTGAAGCCAGGTGGAAGGGAGCACTGATCTTCTGTCCCCCTGGCTGTGGAAGGGAGTCACTGTCTAGTGCAGTGGTTTTCAACCACTGTGTCAGGATACATTACTTTGTCGCCACACAGTGGTGAGTGTGTCACAAAGCACCAGGGAGATAGCTGGATTTGGCCTGGGCTGTGTGGGCTAGTGTGTCCTGTAGGGTTGCGATATGCTGCCGTGTGTGTCACGACCTGCAAAAGATTGAAAACCACTGGTCTAGGGACCCAAGTGGAACACACAGGGCTACATGATGCATGCAATTTCCCTGATGGAACCAGGGTGATAGGAGATCAGCAAAGAAGCAGCTTCCTTGCTGAACTCCGTCTGGCTGCAGGGGGTCCTGTTAGTGGAGACTGGTGGCCCTTCAGGGTTGTGAAAATGATATCTGAGACACTTGAGTCAAAAAAGTTAGGAACCACTGGTACAAGAAAACGAAATTAATGGAAAACTTAAAATACCAGAATTTAAAAACAAAGTTTCAGCACTGACTTAGTCCAGACCATGGGAAAACTAGCATTGCAATTATTCTTACTTACTGATATCACTAGCTTTACATATGGTATTGTGGAAGAGACTTACAGGTCATCTTCATTTGCTCACTGTACAGGATTGTTCTTTACTGTATAATCTGAACTGATTGTTCAGTCTAGTTTTGAATAACTCCGACTGACTGTGCCACTAATCTATGGGGAATTCTCTCCCCTTCCCATCTAATGTATGTGTTTCGTGTCTTCTTTCTTTATTAATATATTGTGCTTATTCAAAAACCATGCTCATTTTTGGAGGAAAGCTCAATGTTCTAAACACACTGGTTGCAGTGAATAAAATGGTTTACTGTTCTTAAAAAGACAGTAATGAAAGTACTAAATGCCATTTAAAGAGGTATTGTATGCTAATTTTATGTTCAGTCCACTTATGGTCCCTACCCAGATGTCCTAATTAAGAAAAACAGTAAAATCAATTCCCAGAAAATACACAAATGACTTTAAAAAGGAAGACATGTTTAAAATTGGTAAAAGAAAATAGTTTACATAACCTGCCTGTAGGTATACCTCCTTGGGCTGCAAGTTCCTCTGAATTTATGTTTTGCCAGGCTAGTGCTCCTTCTTTTAAGGAGACATGGGAAATTTTCCTACATTGCTAATGCAATGCTGCCGGTCTCTGTCCCTCTCAACTCCTTATACGCACAGTATCAACAATGCACACAAAAGTCCATGGCTTCCATGATTTTTTCCATCTTTGTCGTTCCTTTATTTCCTTTCTTGGATCAAAGTCACTCTTATTGCTAGGGAGTGAAGCTAATGAACACTGTAGACACTCTAAAGATGTTGATGTGGTTTTTCTGCTACCTTAATCCATGGTGGTGGGGGAAAAAGATCTATGTATGGATTTCGTTAATTGCTTCACTCCAATCAGGTAGAGGGAAGATTTTGCTGCCACCTGCTTCCCTTATGTATAATACTGAAGATTTATATCAATCCATTCCACTTAAAGGTCAATGCTCTGACGTTGAAGTATAATGGCATCTACCCTCTATTGCCAGTGCAGAAACTGATTTGAAATGAGGGAGGATGAGATCTGATGCCTCAGACAGGGACATTGGAGCCAATTTAATATGTGTTAAATATACAAATGATCAAGTAAGCAATCAATGAGAAGAACTGATATGTAAGCAGTCCCCTGGCTTTATGGACTCTCAAGTCCATTGTTCATGGTGGGGAAAGAAAACGCTCTTCATGGTGAGAAGCCTTGATCAGGTTGTGTTCGAAGCTCTATTTCTGCAGGGGGCAAAAGTCTGATTACTTCCATTTTTCTTTTTTTTAATGGCAGTCTAGGATTTGTACTGTTCCCAAATATCCATATAAGACTTCATAATATTTCACTTTTACAATCACTGCACCTGAAATCTCAGCTTGAGAGGTCTAGTGAACTATGGGGTTTTGGTTTTTGTATGTTTCCCCTTGTTTTTTGGTTTTTGAGGGGAGGAAGGTTGGGAAAGCTTTTTGAAGGTTTTCAATTTTTTTTGGCTAGGGAATGGCAGAGGTAACTCTTGAAAGTAGAAAAGCATTAGTGGGTATTGTGAATCAGCACCTTTTTATCCAAAACGTTTTAATTCATCATAACCTACCAAATGTATATCCCATCCAATTATCTTTTGAGGCTCTGAAGAGGGTGTCAAGATCAAGATTGTAAAAGACCCAGGCCCTGTACACACGATCACTTTATCATGCATTAACAATCATTACCGCGCGATACGAACAACAGCGTACACACGTACAATAGGGCTATTGCGCGTTAACTGCCTTGTAGCGCAATACAAAAACCACCTCGATGAGGGTGGTAGCAGTTAACGTGGAACAGCTGTTGCGCCTTTTCACTCGTGTGTACGCTTACCGCGCAGTGATTGGCCTCCAGAAGTGTCCCAGCATTCCAAAGTCGTCCACTCTGGTCTTCCCCCCACCCGCTCTGTGGCCGTGATGAAACAGTACCCGCCCTGATCAGATTCCCGGGATTTTTGAATTTCTCGTCTGTTTCACTTCCTGTTCTCTTCCTCATGGAGTGGAGTGCAGCTCCGATCATCAGTAGCAATGGCGGCCTGTCGTGGAAGACGCGCACCCCTTTGGAGCACAGCAGAGGTGCTGGACCTGATCAGCATCTGGGGAGAGTCCGCTGTGCAGGCGCAGCTACACGGCAGCAGGCGAAATTATGATACATTTGGCATAATTTCTCGGGCCATGTCAGAGAGAGGTTATGATAGAGACACTGCAGTGCAGATCAAAGGTGAAGGAGCTAAGAATAACTTATCACCGAGCGAAGGAGGCAAACCGCCTTTCGGGATCAGCGCCTGCTACATGCAGGTACCATAAGGAGATAGAAGCCATCCTCAGTGGGGACCCCACAAACACTGCAAAGAATCCCATGGACACATCGGCCCCCCATCATCCAGTGAATGTCAGACTCGAGCAGGATGAGGATGTGATCGATGAGGAGGAGGAGATGGAGGATGACCTGGAGGAAAGCGCATCAGCGTGTAGCCAAGAGCTCTTCTACACCCTCGCTGAGACGTCCACCCAAGACATGAATTGCAGCGTGTCCTCTGAGGCGGCAGAGGGGGGTTCCAGTAAGTTTCTCTTTTGTGCAGCTATGACTCCTGCTAAAATATCATTGTCCAGGGTGGGGGTGCTTGCTGTCTCAGTCCCCGCAGTGCACGCTCTTTACTCTGCATTCATTGGAAGTGCATCAACACAAGCAGTGATTGTCAAAAAATCATCTGTATTTAGGACCGTATGCTGCGGTCCTGGCTTGCAACCGGTGGCATGTAGGATATGTATTCTAGCTGGCAGGGGCACTCTGAGGAGAGAGATATCGGGTTCCACCTGTGTGCCATGTGCAGAATATTAGCCCCCAGTAAGCTTTCTATTAGGACGTACCCTGTCCGCTTCAGCGAAGCATAGGATGTTGACTGCCCTGCACCTTCCAGTGGAATGTGCTACTTGAAGGTTACATTGGTTATCTAGGCTTTGTGTTAACAACAGCTTTATTATTTTTTTTTTTTTTAGATTCGACCTTCACAAGGCCGGTGTCTACCCCAGCTGACCGCATGAGAAACATTCGGCGGCATGCTCGAAGAAACAGGGAGGATATGTTTCAGGACCTGCTGAAAACAGCACAGGAATCCGCGAGGGAGAATCGAGCCTGGAGAGAGGAATCCCAACAGAGGAGGCAGAAACACAGGGACGAACTGATAAGCGTGATGAAGGAGCAAACAGAACTGCTCAAGAGCATGATTGCTTTGCAGACCCAGGCGATTAATGTACGGGCTCCACTCCATACAATTCAGCCATGTATGCCTCCCACACCCTGTAGTCCTTCAAAGAATTTCTTTGAAAGCCACCCGTCCCCCTGGTACACTGCAACATCCAGTCCCCCCCAGAGCTACTTTTTAGAGATCCGCAGCTACACCCACCTGTAACCCCCCCTTTAGGTTTTAATAAAAACAGTGACAAATAATTTGAAGAGTGCCTTTATTTGTACACATTGAAAATCTCATGAGGTGCACCTGATGTGTCCTGGAAGTTCACTAGGGGAGGGCATCATTGAAATGGTCCCTGAGTGCCACCCTTATGTGAGCAGCTTCTCCTTGGGCCCCCCTAATACTCCTAGTGGCTGGCTGTTCGTATGCTTCCTCGAGGCGCTGTGCCTCCATAGCCCACCCCGGGGAAAACTTTTCTCCCCTACTTTCACAAATGTTATGAAGGACACAGCACGACACAATCACAGCAGGGATGTTGTCCTCCACCAAGTCCAGCCTCCCATACAAACATCGCCAGCGCCCTTTTAAACGGCCGAAGGCACACTCCACAGTCATTCTGCAGTGGCTCAATCTGTAATTGAACCGCTCCTTTCTGCGATCTAGGTTCCCGGTGTACGGCTTCATGAGCCATGGCATCAGTGGGTATGCTGGGTCTCCGAGGATGACTATGGGCATCTCCACATCCCCCACTGTAATTTTTTGATCAGGGAAGAAGGTACCCCCTTGCAGCTTCCGGTACAGACCAATGTTCCAGAAAATGCGGGCATCATGCACCTTTCCCGACCACCCAGCATTGATGTCCATAAAATGCCCCTTGTGATCCATGAGTGCTTGCAGCACCATGGAGAAGTAGCCCTTCCTGTTAATATACTCGGTCATGAGATGGTCTGGAGCCAAAATAGGGATGTGTGTGCCGTCTATGGCTCCCCCGCAGTTAGGGAATCCCATGGCAGCAAAGCCATCCACAATCTCACGAACATTGCCCAACGTCACTATCCTCCGTAGCAGAACGCGATTGATGGCTTGGCAGGCTTGTGAGGAATGTTCCCTCTAAGGTTTGGCGGCTTGTGTGCAAAATTTTCAAGCCGTGTGCAAAACTTTTTCTGAATAAAATTTTTGTGTAAACTCACACAACAGAAATTATAGGCATTAATTGAAGTTAAAGTAATTGTAAATAGAATTAATTAATTGTGTTTAATTGAATTTGAATGAATTTTGAATTGAAATTTAATGTTTAGAAAGGTTTTTATTTAAAATTAATTTTTTAAAAGTTTTTTTTAAAAAAGGAAGGAAGGAAGAGAGAGAGAAAAAGAGAGAAGGAAGGAAGAGAGAGAAAAAAGGAAGGAAGAGAAAGAAAGAAAAAAGAAGGAAAGAAAAAGGAAGACGAAGGAAAAAAGAGAAAGGAAGAGAAAGAGAGGAAGAAAGAAAAAGGAAAGCAAAGGAGAGAGAGAAGGAAGGAAGAGAAAGGGAGAGAAAGAAGGAAGGAAGAGAAAGGGAGAAAAGGAAGAGAAAGGAAGGAAGCAAAGAAAGAGAAAGAAGGAAAGAAAGAGAAAGAAAAAAGAGAAGGAAGAGAAAGGAAGGAAGGAAGCAAAGAAAGAGAAAGAAGGAAACAGGAGGAAACAGGAAGAGGAAGGAAGAAAGAAAGAAAAAAGGAAGAGAAAGAAGAAAGAGGAAGGCAAGAAGAGAAAGAAAAAAGGAAAGAAAAAGGAAGACAAATAAAGAAAAAAGAGAAGGAAGAGAGGAAGAAAGAAAAAAGAAGGCAGGCAAAGAAGAGAAAGAAGGAAAGAAAAAGGAAAGCAAAGGAGAGAAAGAAGGAAAGAAAAAGGAAGGGAGAAAGAAAAAAGAGAGAAGGAAGGGAGAGAATGGAAGAGAAAGAAGGAAGGAAGAGAAAGAAGAAAGAAAAAGAAGAAAAGAAGAAAGGGGAAGGAAAGAAGAGAAGGGAGAGAAAGGAAGGAAGCAAAGAAAGAGAAAGAAGGAAAGAAAGAAAAAAAAGAGAAGGAAGAGAGAAAGAAAAAAGAGAAGGAAGAGGAAGGAAGGAAGGAAGCAAAGAAAGAGAGAAAGAAGGAAAGAAGAGGAAACAGGAAGAGAAAGAAGGAGGAAGGAAGGAAGAGGAAAGAAAGAAAGAAAAAAGAAGGAAGAGAAGAAAGAGGAAGGAAAGAAGAGAGAAAAAAAGGAAAGAAAAAGGAAGACAAATAAGGAAAAGAGAAAGAAGGAAGAGAAAGAGAGGGAGGAAGAAAGAACAAAGAAGGCAGGCAAAGAAAGAAAGAAGCCAAGGCCGCTGTCGGGGGAGGACCCTACCACAGCCCTGGGAAGCCGCCGGTGGGGTGGTGCAGACCCCAGCCCTGGAGGCTAATCCCGGCCCCGTGCTGGGAGGCTGAGGCCGTGGATTAGCCTGGCCCTGGCTCCGGGCCGGGAAGTTGAGGCGGTCGGCGGGTGGGAGCCCGGGAGCCCGCCGCGGCCGCAGCCACCCCGCTGCCCCGGCCGCGTGGGGCAGGCAGGCAGGCAGGCCCACGCTCCTGACCTGAGCCTGCCTGTCCCACCCTGGGGGCGGGGAGGGCCAGCCCAGAGGCCGGGCGCAGGCCGGGTCAGCCACGGCCCCGGGGGTCGGAGGGAGCAGCGGGGGCTGCCGGGCTGCGCGGGGGTCCCTCACTGCTGCGCGGGGGGTGCGACGGCTGCTGCGCGGCCGCGCACCCGCGCAGCTTAAAGGGAACACTGCTTGTGAGAGGGCTAATCCGACGGTGGACCTCCCGACTCCAAACTGGTTTGCAACCGATCGGTAGCAGTCAGGAGTTGCCATCTTCCAGATAGCAATTGCAACACGCTTCTCCACGGTTAGGGCTGACCTCATGTTGGTGTCTTTACGTCGCAGGGCAGGGGCCAACTCTGAACACAGTTCCAGAAATGTTGCTTTCCACATTCGAAAGTTCTGTACCTACTGCTTGTCATCCCACAGCTGCATAACAATGCGATCCCACCACTCGTTGCTCGTCTCTCGCAACCAGAAACGGCGTTGCACCGTGTGCAGATGATCAGTGAAGGAGCTGAGCAATGCGGTGCTGTTGCTCTGCCTGGCATCGATCAGCCCCTGCTCCTCAGCATCCTCGTCTGACTCAGAGCTCATTGCGTACTGAGCAACCAGCCGAGATGTATTTAGAATGCTGAAGGCGACAGTGGAGATCAGAGCAGGATCCATGCTGTTGCTGTTGTGATTGGTCGCAAGTGGTGCGGTACATCACTGCACTGTTGAAAATAGGCGCGAGTTGCTATTGGCAACAAGGAAGACGCAAGGGGAGCACAGTGCACCACGGGAAACTGAGAGTTTACCCATGGTGCTTTGCATTGCTTTACTTCATCCCATGATTCCAAACACAGATTGACGGAAAATTGAACTGTGGGATAGGTGCCCAGAATTCATTGCGCTTCACCGCGATATTGCAAAGAATTCTGTTGCGTTACAAGGAGCGACGTGTGTATGCGCTATTCCGCAATAAAGGTCACGTGTTTTTTTATAGCGCGATTGCCATGTTGCGCTTTAATCTGATCGTGTGTACATAGCCTCAGTTGCAGCCTTAACTGTATTATTACAAATAACAGGGAGCTCTGTCTACAGTAATCTAACTTTTGTACGGGAAAAACAAATTCAATTAATGAAACTGTTTACTTTTTTTTCCCTAAGGATTGTCTATTGCTGTTTTTATGTAGTGCTATGTAAACCTTTTCTCCTGAAAAAAAGCTTATTCGACCTTTTTGAAGTTGGAAATGAATCATTTTTCCAGAGAACAACATCCATATTGGGTTAGGTCAATGGTCCATCTAGCCAAGTCTTCTGTCTCTGACTGTCCAGAACCAGAGCTTCAGGGAGCATGTACAAAAGAGCGTTTCGGAGAGATCTATCCCATCTTCCCTTGTCAGCAAGGACAAGTGTAGAATCCTGAACTAGGATGAGAGTCCCATGCACTGCTACAGATTGGGGACTGACTGTTCTGAAAAAAAGTATGAGTTTACTGTGGATAAGAAGCTGCATATGAGTCAACAGTATACCCTTATTGCTAAGAAGGCTAATGGAATATTGGACTGCATTAGTAGGAGCACTTCCAGCAGATCAAGGGAAGTGATTATTCTCCATTCAGCACTGGCGAGGATACGTTTGGAGTACTGTGTCTGGTTTGGGACTCCCCATTAAAAAAGGGACAAAAATTATTAGAGGACTGGAGCACATGGCTTGTAGGAGAGGCTGAAGGAACTAGACTTGTTTAGTCTGCAGAAGAGAAGAATGAGCGGGGATTTGATAGTAGTCTATAACTACCTGAAAGGGGGCTTCAGGGAGGATGGAGCTAGACTGTTTTCAGTGGTAATGGATGGCAGTACTAGGAGTAATGGTCTTAAGTTGCAATGGGGGAGGTCTAGGTTTGATATTAGGAAAACTTTAGGAGGAAGGTGAGGCACTGGAATGATTTACCTAGGGAAGTGGTGGAATCTCCATCCTTAGAGGTTTTTAAGGTACGGCTTGACAAAGCCCTGTCTGGGATGGTTTAGTTGGTCCTGCTTTGAACAGAGCATTGGACTATCTGATCTTCTGAGGCCCTTCCAGCCCTAATCTTCTGTGATTCCCCTTTTGGCTTCCAATGGTCAGAGATTTGGGATCACCTGGATCATGGGGTTACATCCGTAACTATCTTGGCTAATAGCCATTGATGGACTTAATCTCCATGATCATATCTATTTATACTTTTGTCCTTCACAACATCTCAGGGCAATGAGTTCAAAATTAATTGTGCATTGTGTGTGTGGTTCTGGTTTTGTTGTTTGTTTGTTTTGTTTTGTTTTTTAAATTGTATTAAACCTGATGCCTATTATTTTCATCTGGTGATCCTTGGTGATTTTCAGAAGCTGTATTATAAACTGATCAAACAAGATAAATGTGGCAAAATAGAGCTAAGTGCCATATTCTATTTTGCCTTCTTTAGTTCAAGGTATTTTTCCTTCCTTCTGTATCCAGGGCAGGGAGGGCATTTCCGTTCTGATAATGAAGCAAGCTATTTCTTCTAGGACCTGTGATTTCTGCTGACATAAATGAAAAATTGTTGTGGTAGGGCTTCCAGAAGCAAATGTATATTGTCTATATGTTATATAAGCCTCACACATTTAATTCCTATGAAGAATTCTATGGATTCTTGTTTTTTCCTGTCTCCATCAAAGTGAACAGGGGAATGCTTATTTAAAAAAACAAAAACATCTACTTGCTTGAGAGGTGGTGATTGCTGCCATTAGGTCGTCTTGATCACACTGCATTGTGCTTTTGCTGACGCTATCAAGTCTAATAATAACAAAGAATGATTCCATGTCTCTGTTAATGTCAAGGTTTCCTAACCTTTGGCTCAGGTTGGGATTATTCTTAATCCTTGTTTCTCTTTCATTGTATCATTCAAGTGATTTATGATAATTAATGTGCTAGTGATAGTCACTACACTTTAAAAAAAAAAGGGTGGTTTGTATACCACATCAAATTAGTTGAGCAATATAGATACAATTTTAAATGAAATTTACAGAAATACACAAACTTAACTAAATGTGAAAATAATTACCCTAAAGCTCCATGGACAGTAAGAATAGACGGGGGCATGACAGGGGTGGAGCCAGAACTGATTTTCTGGCAGGGCCTGTGATTGCCTTGGGTGGGCCTGGGCCACGTCCTGCTTCAGGTCACATGACTGGAAGCAGGAAATTCAGAAGCCGCAGCTGCTCTAGTTGCTAGGTAACATGTTAAGTGAAGACGGAATGTCAGCAGCAGCCACGCTTTCACTTATTTTTTGGCCGGTTGATCTTCCACCGGCCGAAATATAAGCGGGAGCCGAGGATCAAGGGAAGCATGCGCTCTCACTTGTTTCTTTGACTGAGGAAAGTTTGACTATCCAAAAAAGCAGTGAAAGCAAAGCACAGTTGCTGATGATGCTTCTTAACTTGCTACTTAGCAACTGAAGCATCTGCGTCAGGCAACTTTTTCTGGCTGGTCACTTCTGGTCAGGTGGCCGGAAGCCTCCTGTTGTTGAGTAGAAAGTTAAGCGGAACACATTGGCTGCAGCCACTCCACTTTGCTTTCTACTTAGCAACCAGAGCATTAGCTAGTTTTCGACCCATTGCTTCCTCAATGTCTAGCTAGCTTCTGGTCATGTGCCGGGAAGTAGGATGTTCAGGCAAGCAACCAGCCAAAAGCTGCCCGAGACGCTTCAGTTGCTTAGGTATAGCAAGCGGAGTTGGAGTGGCTGCCGATTGGGTGGGCTGCTTTGAAAGTGAGTGGGCCATAGTTCCTCCAGAGCCACACCTCTGCCTGAACATCTGGCTTTCTGGTCAAATGGTTGGAAGCAGAACATTCAGCCACGTAACCAGTCAAAAACTGCCAGAGATGGTCCAGTTACTAGATACGGAAAGCAGAGCTGGAGCAGCTGCTGATGCCAGCTTTCAAAGTCCACACACAGCTACACTTCTGGTGCATGATGCATCTTCAGAAACCCTACATTGGCTTGGGGCCAGCATGAAGGCTGTCCAAGGACAAATCTATTAATGCCATATTTATAAAATATCTTTTCTTGCCCAACTGTTTAATTACTTCCTTACTGCTAATAATAACTTCATTAACTTGTATAATGATTCAAATGTAAATGAGTGTTTTAAAAATAGAACAGTATTCTGTGAAAACAAAACTCAAATTAAGAATTTGAATACACAAAAGTTAAGGATTCTGCTGTAACCTGGACTTTTCCTTCAGAGGTAGCATTTTGTCTTTCTATAGATGACTTTAAAATTCACACTACAGTATGTATGTGTGTACAGAGGGACTGTGGGAGCAAGATGGTATTCCATTCATTAAACAATGTCATTGTAATTAAAATGTTTTTGTGCATCCTGACTTTGTGAATAAATGACTGACTGATAGAGCCATCTAATTAAAAATGCAGTAGCCTGTTTTTTGCTAAGAAGGAAGAACAGGATGGAAATATTAAGCTTAAACATATTGTCACATTTGGGCAACATTCCAATTCTTATCAGATGGAGAACAGTAATATTCTTTCCCAGTTCTTTAATCCAAAATAAGATATTGGTCAGATGGGAGCTAAGTGACTTCTGGACCTGCTCCAAGAGAATGGAGAAGAAAAACTAATTTAATAGTAATAAATAATTAAACATGAGCTTCCCCAGAGTGGAAATAAAGCATTAGATGAAAGTCCAGATTCAGACAGTGAGGGCTTTAGCAGGGCAAGGAATTGTGTCAGCAAAGGAGACGGAGATTTTAGGAAAGAAAAATTGGCAGACAAGTATAAAGCTAGTTTTCAATATGTTTGGAATAGATGTTTATACCGATTTACATCTGTTCAGGAAACGGACTTCCCATTAGTAGTTGATGAGTTTATATTACAACATCTTAAATCTCCATACAAACCAAGTCTTACTAACAATGCAGTTAGATAGGAAATCCAGCTAAACATTTTATTTATGGTTCGTTGTTGCCGCTTCAATATTGGGTGTTACAGATAGAGTATTCAAACTCCTTTGATGTCCATATCATTGTAGCATGTTGTACACATCAATTCTGACATCAGTTACTTAATGTATGAATCAATTTTATATATTTTTAATTATGCAGAATGGGTTGTTAAGATGGGACATACTGCACTTGGTGCCTGTGGCTACTTATAGGCTGTTTCATATCATGGGATAAAGTCAAAGACAAGGTCATTTCAGGCACTGAATGCTGAAAATCATTTAAAACAATTAATCATAGACCTTAGAAATGGAAAACACCTATTAATCTAATTTATTTTCCTGTTGGTATAGAATTCTTCTCTACAGCATGTTTTCTGGTGCTTTTGTTCTTTCTAGTTTTAAGTTACTTGATTGATGAGGATGTCATATTTAGCTCCATTGTCAGAAAGGTTTTTGGGCCACATTTTCAGTTGAAATTCATGAAGCCCCCTCCTTCAAAATCACTCTTTAAAAAATTACTTCTTACAGAATCTTTCCTTCACTCCCTCCCATGTGTCCTTCCCTTTTCTAAACATTTGTCCCACATTTTGTTTGGTTGTCTAATTTTTTTTTAAACCGTCAGGGCTTAATCCTGTAAACATATCTGCATGAGTGAACCTTAACTCTCCTGCAGAGCTCTACTGAAGTAAATTGATCATCTGGTCCATGAAACTATGAATGGAAGTAAAGAACTGTGCATGTAGATATATTTGCAGGATGAATCTCTTGGAAAAAGCTCTTTTAGGCATTTCTGTTAATTAAAAACTTTCAGTACCACCATGTTAATAACAAATAAATATTCCTTTGTTTAATTTCTCCTCATTACTGCTAGTTATGGAGATAATACTTGTATATTTACAAGACATGATCTTTAGGCACTTCATTACAATATCATTAAATACAGAAAAGCAGTATCATCCCCAATGAGTGAGTGCAGGGGAAAAAATATGGGGTCTATTTACCTCAAACCTTTGGGAGTTAATCATCCTTCCTCGATGTTTATATTGTTTTTTGACACCAGTTGGTAAAATTTAGGTGTTTGTAATTTTTGTAATTCAAGAGAAACAATTTAACATCAAGATAAACAACTTCTAATTGTCAGGGGAATGTGACAATAATAAATGCCTATGAACAATATCTTCCAGTGTCTCCAATAACCTTTGTTATCCGAACACTAACATGTTTTTTGCTCTGGGACTGATCTTGAAAGGGCTTGAGCAATCTCAGCTCCCATTGCAGCCAAATATTCATATATAAATCCTGAAACTTCTGTTCTAGAAGAATTAAAAAATAATGCATAAGCATATATTGCTCAAGACTATGGAACTTTGTACAGGAGTAGTCTCTTTGCAATCAATGAGACACTGTGTAAATACCTAACATCAACATTGAAAACCTAGTTATCCACTGACCATAGTTGGATATAGCTTTGTTAGTTACTGGACCCTACGCTAACAGCTATGATTATTATTGTTGTTCAAATGGCCTTATTGGTTTCCATGAAATCTTAATGATGTCAAATGTGAAAAAGAATCCCAAAAGTGATGTCAAATTTAAAGTGTGAGTTGAAATACATTGTGAACAGTGAAAATATCTGCAGCTGTCTCTATTTGAGTTCAAAGGCATTAAAAATTTGTCTTGTTGCACTGAATGCAACCTATTTCCTATTCAGTGGTCCAAAAATCTGGCCTCAGATTGAAATAAATGGCAGACAGAGTTGGCCCTGTATTTTTTGCATTTGATTATTCCCTCCTTATATGAAAAGTTTTAGATAAAATCCTGGCCTCACTGAAATCAATGGGAGTTAAATGGAGCCAGAATAATGGAGCCATTCATACAGAGTCCAGAACAAATAGGAATAATTCACGTTACTTACAAAAAAAAAGTTTTATTAATGCTCATAAAATCAACAAACAACTTTATAGAAGTAGAGCAAAAAAGGGTAATATTAAATACATGCTGAGGCAGAGGACTTAGGGGGCCTGGGTTAATTTTCTGATGCTGTGTGACCTTGGGCAGCAGTAACATGAGGATGATAAAACTTTACCTTCTCTTTTTAGGTTGTAAGCTTTTGGGGATGTCTCTTAACAATGTGCCTGTACAATGCTTAACATAATGGGAATCCTGTCTTGGTTGGGGCTTTTCATAACGTGTCACATAAGTGCCCAGTATTAATAACAAAGCCTCCTTTGGGAATAAGCTATAAAGAAAACAGAGAAGTTATTGTATTCATGTATTCTACTTCTATATACACCTGCAGGGGCTTTTAAATTTCAGTTGTTCATAGGCAGCATGATCTTTTGTCCACTTCACTGGGAATGGAGCAGTGTAAGGAGCTCTAAATATGCTACTAGCATTTATTGTATCTTGTGATGTGAAGATAGAGTTTATTTACAGAAGTAGTGATAACACTGTGAAAGACATTCACAAAGAATTATCACTAGCTGGTGTCCTTTCAATTGCCTCTGACACTGAAGTGATCTGTTATGTGCAGTATCCACAACTACTGCAAAAAGCAATTTAACCATGGATACTTTTTTGTCTGTTCTGGTTAATCTCACTTCCCTTTACTAACAATATCCAATGGAGCTTATGAAATTGAAGGTATTTTTCCATGGCTATTGATGACAATACAATTATCTTGCCATGATAAGCAAGTGTTTTTCACAATTTGTAGTTTTGGGGGCCTTTAATAACACCAGTTGAAGACAATGTTAATGTTTTGATTGACTTTTTTTTAATGCACATTACTAAGTGCTGGGGTGACATCTTAGACAATAACAGAGCACGTTCTGCAACTTTATCAGTAACCAGATATTTACAGTTCAATAAATGAAAAATAATGAGTTGGAGTAAGCAAATATTAGCAGAAACTAAGAAAAATATTTAAACAAGAGTGGCTATGAAACACCTGCAAATCATCACCTGAATAAAAATAATTATTTTGCTTTTAACTGCAGGGAGCTCTTTTTATTTGAAAGGACTAATAATACTTTCTACATACACACAAATTTGTCTTGTTTCTCATACTAGACACCCAGTGAGGATCAAATAATATTGTTTCCCCAACCAATCAGATTCCCATACGCTCTATAAGGATTTTATCTTAAATGGGCAATTTTTTAACTAGCTATGTGAGTGAAAACAAGACCAAATCATTTGTAAAACAGAACGGGTTTAATAGCCCCAATAGGGTTTATTAAACTCTCTCACTATACACTATTGATTTCTATTATTGATGCCAAAAGATGAGTGAAAATAAGTGTTATTGGACTAGTGGTATTTGAGGTGCCCTTCTAGTGTACTAACGCACATGCTAACTTGACATCTTTTCTGTTAGAATTTTAAATTCCATTAAAAACCCCCCCACTGTCATAGCTTTAAGGAATAGAATAGAATACAACACAAATAGAATAGAATACAATAGAAATGTAAGCCCTGTGTCCTGAAGCCCCAGAGATAGGGTTGGCAGAATTTGATTTTAATTGTTTTTATAATTTTGACAGATTGTATCAATGATTATCTTTAAGCAATTTAAAATATTTTTATCAATTTAAATGTTCAGTTGCACAAAATTATGGGTTTTAAGCATTTTTTCTCCCAGGTTTTATCTATTTAAATTTTCACAGTTGTAGGAAATTATGGGCAGGGCTGGGGGTTAAGTGGGAGTGGTTCAGAATGATTTAATAACAGTAGACCTAATATATATATAAACCATTAAAACACAAGCTGTCAACATTATGTCAAAGTTTAACCCTAAATCAATTTCTAAAAAAGTGACCTTGTTGCAGGCCCACTTTCCAGCAATGAAAGCTGAAGTCTGATGGCGGAGTTCTTGGAGCAGCCCAGGCAGCATTTCCCCTGGAGGCTAGAGATTAACCTGTCAGAACTCTTGGACTCTTCCAACCCTAGACAACAAATTGTGAGTAGGGAAACTGGGGAGAAGGGAAGTGTCTAGAATACATGAGCCACTCACAACTGCAAGAGGAGTTCTGAGGTTGAGACTAATGCTTGGTGTGTATGTGGAAGGGGGAAGGAGCTTACTTAATAGATGTATTAATTTAGTAATTGCTGGCTTTCCCAAGTTTATTCTGGTGCACCCCTATCCCTTTCTCCCAGTAAAACCATATCTGTATTAAGCTCCTCGACTCAATGATTGTGACTTGAGTGAGGAAGTACTGCCTTTCAATGGCACTTAGAGCTAAACTGTGATGGGGGGTTTTCTCTAGGGCAGGTGTTTCTCAACTGATGGGTTAAGACTCATCAGAGGATTGTGAGGCATTGGAAAATTTTATTACAATCTAAAGTAAAGTAAATCTTGCTCCCTCCATCCCATGTGTTCTCCAACAATCGCTTGAAACAGACAAATTATATAAGCTTATCACTGAAGTATTTATTATAAAAGTGTAAAAAAATTAAGAGGATCATGAGCTTTTTAAAAAAAAATTCAAATAATGGATGCCACACATCCATTAGCTAGGAGCAGCTTTGAAACTCTACTCAGCTGTGATGGATTCCATCTAATGATTTACAGAAGTAAGGCTGTATAGGTATGCCCTGAAGCATTTAGTTGCCCAATAAAATGGGAGTCCTGTAGATGCATCTTGAGGCAGAATTGTAACCATGTTCTTGCTTTGTATGACATTTGTTTCAGTAATTCTTCAAAATCCTCTTAGTACAATTTGATGTATTTGTTTCTGCATCCTAGAACATCTCATACCAGTTTTATTCCGATATTTAGTAGACAACTAACATATAATATTTTACTTAGTAAAATTTCATTCTTTAAACAGTCTTACGTAAGAGGGCTCCCTCTCTGGAGGACACTGCTATATGATTCTCTGATTTATAGTTTGTTTTCAATTGTGTTAATTCTCTTGGTGTTTGTTATGGCTTTCATTAAGTTTACGTTGTTGGATAATAAAACGACCAAACCTCTTAGGATGCTTAAAATCAAGAAGAGTCAGACAGGATAATAAAACCATTAGTGATTTCCATAAAACAGCAAGGAGATTAGTTTGTGGACGTGGCAGTAGATGATGCTCTGCTACAGATTGTGATTAATTTACCCTTGGACTTGATTCATATCTGATGATTCATTGCAAACTACTCATTAGATATGAAGTGTTCTCTCTTATCACAAACAGCACACACGGGTCAAAGAAAATAATAGGTTATACACAGTGAATAGTATAGGGAACAGTTATTCCATGAATCAAGTAGAGATATTAAAATCTCTGAAAATCATGAGTGTCATGTTATGAGTTACTGTTTCATATTGAGCATGAATCCATAAACTAAAATATCAGATTTGTTGACCTTCTGTAGTCAGTCATGAAGAATGTGTTTAAAACAATAGGAAATACAAAAACCAAAACAAACAAGGGCACTTAGAAGAATGATGGAAATTGAATTAATGTAGTTTAACGCAAACCCTACATTTTTCCTTTCATGTTTTTATGTTTGAATGGTAGTATGTAGGACTTTAGCTATAATATTATCCTAAATTCAGTTCCTTCCTGGGAAGACCCTATCATCATATTACCCCCTTTTAGGTCACACTCTCTTGCTGGGTAAGCCTCTTGACTTCATTGCCTCCTGGGTCCAAACCTCTGAGCCTTCAGCACCTTTGCTTCACTCCGTGAGTGCCCCCGAGTGTACTCAAATTGGCCACCTGAGAAAAACTTGCACATGCAAAGGGAGCAATGCACCCCATCCTCTTTAATCTAGAATGACTCTCAGACAACATTGTAAAAAGTAGAAGGATTTATTAGATGTCTGGTACACAGCATAGAAAATCCTTGGTTAACACAGAAAGTGACCGCATAGTCCCTCTGAGTCAGTCCTGAGCCCCAAATTATTTTTTATTCCCCCAGCCCCGTAGAGTCCCAGTCCAGAAACATTTCCTGCTTCCAGCAGTCCACACAATACAATCCCTTCTGCCCCTCCTCAATCCTTTTTTCTTCTTTCTGATCAAACTTCTTGGCACCTGGCAATATCCACCTTAGTTCTTTGTTCTTCAGCTGTCAAAACTGGCTGGTTTATTGCAGAGGGGGGTGGCAGTCCTTGGGTGTTAGCTGCTAGATACGAGATGTCCAGGCAATTGGAGCAGTCATTGTCTTTTGAAACTAGGGTTGGGGAGTAGCCAATGCCTGTTTTTTGGCCAGGCCCCTGAGTCTGCAGAGTGGGCCCAGCCATGGGCAGCTTCCAGCCATGGGTAGCTTCCGATCATGTGACTGGAAGCTGCCTGAGATGCTCCAGTTGCTAGGTAGCAACTGGAGCTTTCATGAGGAAGAGGGAGGGGGACAGGTAGCGAGATCAAGCCAGCCAACTGCAGTGCCTGGCAGTGGTGTGAACTTTGCCACAACAGCTATGGGGCTAGCCTGCAGCTGGCAGCTGTGGCCGCACGTGGAACAGGGGTGCACCTCTGCCCTGCTCGTGACCGCTGGCCAGCCTCGCAGCTGTGGCAGCGAAGTTCACGCCCTGTGATGGACAGATCTGATCTCCAAGTGGGTGGACCCTGGCCCACTAGAGCCCACCTGTGATTATGCCCCTGACTAGGGTGACCAGATGTCCTGATTTTATAGGGACAGTCCTGTTATTCAGGGCTTTTCTCTTATATAGGAGCCTATTATTCCCCTACCTTCATCCTGAATTTTCACACTTGCTGTCTGGTCACCTTATTTGAAACTCTGCATGGCCATGGGGCTCAAGCCCCAGACAGCCAAGTAATAGTCACATCTGGATCTCTAAAAAGATTAAGCCACCCCCACCACCTAGTTCATCATGCATCTTTTGGGGGAAACAATCACACAATACTCATCCAAAATATGAAAAATCTCTACTTAGTCACAACCTAATAGTATGTATGGGTACAATATTGCACAAAGAAAAGTGGCTAGTAGTGCTGAGTTTTGTGGCATGGACAGGCTTTCAGAAGTCTTTCTGAAGAAGGAAATTAAGGGAAGAGTTTTGATAGCATTTAATAGCAGCTTGTTTGAAACAGAAAGCACTTACAAGTGTGTTGGTAGGAGACTGAAGAAGCAGTTGGGAAAAGCTTGGTTTAAGTTTTGTGAGCAGGAACTCTTTTCCCTTCTGAAAGATATTCAGCACTAGAGCTTCTTTGATGTCATTTCATGTGTAGAAGGACTGGCACTTAAAAGTATTTCTTCCAGAAAAGATTCTGCAATATCAGAAATGCTGTGTTGCTGGAATTGTGATGTCTGTGGGATGAGAGACTTCTAGGACACATTTACTGTATTTCATGAATCATTGTAAGCTATATCTTGAATGTTCTGTCTCCTGTTAATAGTGTTATACCACAGAAAGCTATTAATGTTACTGTTTGGGTTACTTAACAGGCCTCTGACAAACTAGGCTTATAAATTCACATAGACTCAAGACACCAAAAATGGTAATCTCTCTAATGACCCAAAATAGAGACAGGTACTCTTGTGCTGTCTCCATGAACTGCAGACGATGGATAGTCTCATGTCTAGAAGAGTTAGGCAATGCTTGTTTTCCAGATGTTTATGAAAGTGCAACTACATTAATAGTTTATGGAAAATTGTGAAAACAAACTGCTACAAAACTTAGCTTAAGGCCAGCAAGGAGCACTCCGTTGCCAAAGCAGATGATACTTCAAAGTGGACAGTGTAACCATCCAGTCAACTCTGCTCTGCAGATCTTACATAGTGGACAGGACTTAATGAGAAAATAGACAAGTAAAGAAAACAGTTATTCTAGTTTTCAGCTTTTTTATGATAAAAATTGATTTTTTTTTATCTAACCAACAAGGACTCATACAATTACTTTATCCTACAAATGATGCTGAACATAACCAGACATGTAACAGTTAGAAAACTGACATTGTTATTAAAGAAAGATTTTCAGATTATGCGGCTGCCTAGACCAGTGGTTTTCAAACTTTTTTCTCGGGACCCAGTTGAAAAAAATCATTTATGCCCACAATTGAACAATTACATCTTTGAATAATGCATTCTAGTCTTTTGGAGGTGGCAGCAGGGGCTGCTGCAACTGGGTGCCTGAAGGTCTGTGACCCAGTAGTGGGTCCTGACCCTAAGTTTGAAAACCTCTGGCCTAGACTCTCCTTTGAGAGTTCTGGAGAGCTCATAACCCATAAAGTCAAACTCATGGTATTTTAAAAATGTAATGGGATAGTTTAAGGAAATAAATTGACACTGATAGAAATAGTGAATTTTATTGTGCACATAAGTATGAAACTATTATAAAAAGGTAAGAGCAATGCCTCCTCTGTTTGATGCACTATTGCTAACCTCACATATTTGGAAATTCCAAGTCAGATCCTTAAAGCTCAGGAAAATCAAGAGATCTGCAAACTTAATAATAAGATGGAGTGTTTTTTGCTTGCCTTCTGCTTTCTGAGCCCTTAGGTTACACTCAGTTAATATGTTCAACTTAATCTAAGTAAACATGAGGGCTAGAATTTTTAATAAAACCCAAGATTTTCACATAATCATGACTCAATATATTGTGAGACTCACAATAGAATTATGATCTTGCCAGTGATAAGCAACCATTGAAGGGTATACCTACACTGCACTTAAAAACCTGTGGCTGGGTTGTGTCAGCTGACTTGGGTCATAGAATCATAGGGTTGGAAGGGACCTCACGAGGTCATCTAGTCCAACCCCCTGCTAAAAAGCAGGACCACTCCCCCTAAATCATCCCAGCCAGGGTTTTGTCTAACCGAGCCTTAAAGATCTCCAAAGATGAAGATTCTACCACCTCCATTCTACCACCTCCCTAGATAGCCCATTCCAGTGCTTCACCACCCTCCTAGTGAGAAAGTTTTTCCTAATATCCAACCTTGACCTCCCCAGCTGTAATTTGAAACCATTGCTCCTTGTTCTGCCCTCTGTTACCCTCGAGAACAGCCTAGCTCCCTCCTCTTTGGAGCAACCCTTCAAGTAGTTGAAGGTTGCTATCAAATCTCCCCTCAGTCTTCTCTTCTGTAGACTATATAAGCCGAGTTCCTTCAGTCTCTCCTCATAAGTCATGTGCCCCAGTCCCCTAATCATATTTGTTGCCCTCCGCTGGACTCTTTCTAATTTGTCCACATCCTTTCTGTAGTGGGGAGCCCAAAACTGGACACAGTATTCCAGATGTGGCCTCACCAGTGTCGAATAGAGGGGAATTATCACATCCCTCGATCTGCTGGGTCAGCTGTGGGTGTTTGGATGCAGTGTAGACACACCCTAAATGAGTAATAACAGTGGTGAACCAATTCAGTACTCTCCTTACTTATGCAAAGCTCCCAGTGAAGTAAAATTGAATAGGGCACCAAGTCCTCTATCCTGCAAAAACACATATTCACATACATACTTATCTTTAAGCTCTTACAACTACTTAGTGGGACTGCTCATAGGAGAAAAGTTAAACATTTATGTAAGAGTTTGCAAGGTGGAGTCTAGGTGTGAATACAATCGCTCCATCTCTTTCATTTTGTTCTGTCCTTAATAAATCACTGGATGCTGTTGATTTGGCGTCCTGTTTGATGTCAGAATTCACAGTGTATTAGGTGATTTTTAGGTGTTCAAGAAGGGGCAGTCCCTGCCCTGAGGAGCTCATAGTCTGATTCTAAGGAAAATCTGAACTGGCTATAAGGAGTTGGTTTGTTTGATAATCTGATGCAAGTATTTTGATATAGCTGCAAAGAGGAAACATAAAAAGGAAGGGTGAAGGAAAAAGAGGACATGTACACTAGCCATACTTTCCACTAGGAGAGCCCTGTCTATGTAGTGAGCTATTACTATGTCCATATTATATATGGACATTGTGTTTGTCAATGGGGATCAAACCCAGAATCTCCAGTGTAACCCTCTACCACTTGAATTTAGTCCTTAGCAAATGGCACACCTCTTACCTTTGCTGGACCAGTTGTTGGAATTAGATATGGTAACCAACATCCCAGGAGCCTCATGAATTAGAGATGTTGATTTATTATTAGAGTTTAGAGGTCTCAGTTCATATCAGCCCCATTTTGTTAGACCCAGTGTAGACACAATGGGTGTGTCTACACTTACAAATTAAGTTGACTTTAAGCTTGCTTAAATCAACTTAATTTAATCTGCATCCACACTACATGTTCCTGAAGTCGATTTAAGCAGCAGCTTAAGTTGATTTAAGGAAAATTAAAGTTGACTTTACTAAACCTAGTTTTAAGTCGACTTTGCTGGCTAAGTCGACTTTAGAAAGTCGACTTAGCCAATGTGAATGCAGAGTAGCCCTAAGTTGACTTTAAGTCGACTTAGGGGGCTTCAGGGCTTCCCCACTGCCCTCCCTGCCAGGGTGGCTGGCACAGCCACAGCCTGGTGTGCCTCCCCACAGGGCATGACAGAGCTCTGCCCACCCTGCTCCTATGCCCTGCCAGGGTCCCTGTCCCCTTCAGCCCCCATTGTACCAAGATACAATGGGGCAAAAACTGAGCCCTCTGGCACTTGGCAAGGGGTGCCCTCCCTGCCACCATGGACCTGTCCCAGGTCCACTTAGCCCCTACAAGTCGACCTAGGCATCCAGTGTGGACACTCTAGGTTGACTTGGCAGGGTCCCCTATAAGTCGACTTAATTTTTGAGTGGGGACATACTAAGTTGACTTAATGTCAACTTTGTTAAGTCAACTTAGCTAAGTCGACTTAAATTAACAAGTGTAGACATAGCCAGTGAGACAGTCTGAGTTGAAGAGCTTACAGATGAAATAGAGAAGAGAGAAAAAGAATGTGAGGAAAAGGGAGGCACAAAGTGGAGTGGCTTGCTCAAGGTCATTACCTCTTAGTACCTGTGGGAGGTGAAGTAATATTATTATCCCCACCTTGCAAATGGAGATGCTGAGGGAAAGGCAAGTTGTGTGACTTGCTCAAGGTCACACTGGAAGTCTACACTGGAATCAAGAATAAAACCCACCTCTTCTAACTCTCAGTCCTGTGTCCTAACAATAAGTTCATCTCTCACCTCCTGGTAAGAATATTCTAACTGTACAATTTAAATAAATCATTCTCAATATAGTGCTTGAAAACTGAAAGTCAAAAACGGGTTTCTCTGGAACTTTGTGGAAGCTTAGATGTGAATCCAAATGTGTGGGTCTCTCATCTCTACTAAAAATCAACCATTATGAATGTTTATTCTTCTGCTAGATATGCTCTTTGACAAGATGTCAGGAGAGCAAAGAAAGCAATGAACATGTTTCTCTGTGGTGTGAACAGTACGGGGATGGGGGTAGGGGGGGTGACGTTGGAATCACTTCCTGCGTTTAAGGTTCAGGTACAATTTTAACTAACATTAATAGATCAATGATTAATATTTTGATGGAGACATATTTTCAACAAAGATATAAATGATAAGGTGGTTTTGATCCTATAGAGTATGAATGTGTCAGGACATGGAAAAACAATGCAGGCTCATTTACTTAATGAAACATGAACAATTTTTTTTTTCTGATAACAAAAACTTCTAGGTTGAGACAGAATACAAACTCTTCTGCTGAATATTAACCATATTGATATTTAATTTCCTCTTCTCCTTGTCCATTCCTATCTACAGAATGTGGCTGTGCAAAACCATGACAAATTATATTTCAGTGTAAACATGCAGTTCCATAACAAGGAATAATGCAATAACGTTCTACTCACCATATGCTGTATTGTACACACAGTTATAATATACAGCAAATAAAGTAAACATTAAACTTTATAGGTCAGAACTGCTGTAAAACATTAATGACTTTGCTATTGCAAAGGGAGTGAACACCATCATGTGCTTCAGTGTCTATTTTAGATAGTGCAAGTTTACAGTTTTCCAGTCTTGGCAAATATTTTCTCAAGCCCCATGGTGAAAACAGAGATATAAAACTACTTTTACCATGACTAAACTGAAGTCCTCATTCTTATTCTGACACAAAGACAGTGTTTTACCAGTTTAAAACCTTCCATGTTCTTACACTTTCAAATGGAGCAAAGTCTTACCACTGAAGTTTGAGTCAAAGAAACCTAAGTGGTAGGAGAAGAAGGCAGCATGCCACATCCACCAGCAATTCCACAAATATAAACCAGGGCAGACGTGGGCTCACAGATTTTAAAGAACAAGGAAGTTGAACAGATATGGTATTACTTTGTTCAAAATGACTGTTTGAGAGACTTGAATCTCCAACAGCTGTTGTGGAAGCTGAATACTAAGTAGCTATGGGTGCGTTTACACTGGCAACTTAGGTCAATGTAAGGAGGCTTAAGTCGACCCAAACACAGCCATGTCCACACTGGGCTTTTCTTAAGTCGACTTAAGCATTTCATAGAATCATAGGACAATAGGGTTGGAAGGGACCTCACGAGGTCATCTAGTCCAACCCCCTGCCTAAAAAGCAGGACCACTCCCACTAAATCACCCAGCCAGGGTTTTGTCTAACCGGGCCTTAAAAACCTCCAAATATGGAGATTCTACCACCTCCCTAGATAGCCCATTCCAATGCTTCACCACCCTCCTAGTGAGAAAGTTTTTCCTAATATCCAACATCCAACAAGTTTTTCCTAATATCCAATATCCATTTCCTTAAGTTGACTTAATAACACCTAGTTTTAGGTCGACTTAAGCCTTAAATCGACTCCTTAAGTCGACTTAAAGCCAGTGTAGATGGAGATAAGCACCTAAGTCAACCTTATTAAGTCGACTTAAAGCGTTAAGTCAACTTAATAAGGTTGACAAGGGGC
This sequence comes from Pelusios castaneus, assembly GCA_007922175.1. Lineage (NCBI taxonomy): Eukaryota > Metazoa > Chordata > Testudines > Pelomedusidae > Pelusios > Pelusios castaneus. The sequence continues at coordinate 12,821,640 of ML685794.1, read as the reverse complement.
TATGTCTACACTAGAAAAGTTAAGTTGACTTTGTTAAGTCGACTTAATAAAGTCGACTTAACTTTTCCAGTGTAGACATAGGCTATACGTGGTATTTTGCCCATTGCTGACTATCTTCTTGTTAATGGCAATTCGGGATGATGGTGTTACATCACAACTTTGGTCAGAACTTTGGTTAGAACTAGCGCTTGTGATATTCAAAGTATTTCCCCTGCCCCCACACACACCCATAGTATTTGGTAGGTCCCTGATCCTGTAAACACTTATGCATATAGCTTTACTCACAAAGAAATGTCTTTGAAGTCAGCGAGGGTACATCCACACTCCAGCTGGGAGCGTGTCTCCCAGCCCTGGTAGAGACTCACGCTAGCTCTGCTTGAGCTTGGGTGCTAATAATAACACTGTGGATGCTGTGGCATGGCTGTCTACCCAAGTACAAGCCTACCTGACCGTCTGAGTCCAAACTGCTATTGTTAGCATGCTAGGTGTGCTTAACCTTGCTGGTGCCTTTCCACATGGGCTGGAAGTCATGCTCCCAGTTGCAGTATAGACAAATCCTGAGTTTCCCACATGGGGAATATCATTGAAGTCCAAATGACTCCTGAGTCAGATGAACAAAGTTTCTCATGTGTGCGTTTATAGGAATGGTATGATATATATGTGTGTATATATCTATCTATATCTATATCTATATATTGGGGTGGCCAACCCCAATCCCTCCCCCTTGGACAGAATCAGCTAGTCTCACCACTCTGCTGCAGGGCTGAAGCTCCGAGCACCCCAACTCAGTCTGGTAGGTGGAGAATGTATTTGAGTGTGAGGGAGTGGGATTCATATGTTTCTCTGCAAGCTGTATTGTAGATGTACAAGAGCCATGTGCTGCTCATGAGCTATGGTTTGGCCACCCCTAATTATATAAACCAAATATTTGGGCAATGGGTACCAGTGAGCAATTAGGCTACACATACAGCAACTATCTGCAACTATCCCTGATGGGTAACTGCAACAAAAAAATGAAAATGAGGTCTGGTGTTATGTACTGTAAGTAAAACCAAGTTTAGAAGGTTTCCAGGAGAGTTTGAATTAAAAATGTGCAGTATTTGGTTTAGACTAGGCCTTCGTCCATAGTGTTCCTCTCCCATTTTTAATCATGCTGCTTTATACATATCCCACTGTGCCTTTTCATATTTACAAACCTGTTAAGGAGCTCAGTGTTTAACATCACCATTTCTTTTCCTAAATCACATGTTCAGCTCTAAGAATAGAAAAGTCCTGAATGTAATGTCCCTGTGCTTGATTTTTACCTAAACCATTTCTTTTCCTAAATCACATGCTCAGCTCTAAGAATAGAAAAGTCCTGAATGTAATGTCCCTGTCTTTGATTTTTACCTAAACTTATTTCCATTCTCTTGTTTTGTCTCCTTGTCTGATTTTCTTTTCACGGTGTACTCACATGATGTGTGTCTGTTTCATTGACTTCATAATAAGAGAAACAAGAAAAGAGGGAAATGTAATGATATTTATAGCTCAACAGATAGGTTCAAAATAAAGTGATAATAAATCATTCTGCCTTACTGGAAGTGCTAAATATTTCATGCAGTCCCAACCCTTTGCTCTCACATTGTTTATCTTTGCAAATAAAACACACAGTAATTGATTTATATTTTTGAGAGTCCCACAGCTGAATCTACAAAATTGAGACTGAGAAGCAAAAGGTCACTATTTCACAATTGTACTTTAATTCTATTTTGCCCAGCTGCTTTGAGGGGCTTTTGGAACTGTCCGATTTGTGCACTTGGTGTGTGTTTTTCCCCTAAATTGAGAGAGAGAAACTTTGAACACAGTTTATCAATGAAGTTAATATTAGAAGAGTAACATGATTTCTGATTGTATTAAATTGGCTTTAAAAACAATGTACCCAGAGTCTGTTTGTTTCAAACAGCTGAGTGTACAATTAAGTTTATCACATTTTTATTGATTTTTCTTCTTTTATGCCAACTCAGGGATTGCACATAAAGAATACCAGCCCTAGGTTTTGCAGGTTACATGTTTTCTGATGTACAGGACTCCAGAAAGACGCTGATAGCTTTCTTAGGGAAGCAGCTGGTCAGGTATTGGTTGGTCATCTTAGCATCAGTGATTGTGATATGCTGGCAGGAATTTGAAAAGGGGAGTTTCTAATGGGGATAGGATTCTTCTCTGGGCTAGCCAAATGGGGGAGAGCAGGATCATTCCTCTACCTCCACTCACTTCCAGAGATTGAGTCTTCAGGCCAGCTAGTCCTAAATTCCTGGAGCATACTGAGGCCTTCTGAGGCTACACACCTTGATCATTTCTTGTATTGGCCTCTAAACATTCTTTAACCCTAGCTGGTAAAGCACAGCATTTAGAATAATTGCTCTAGCTAACAAGTAACCATGAAGCAGTGAGGAAAGGCTAGTTTTATGATAAATGGCTTGTTGATAGGATTTTCAAAGGCCTCTAAGGCCATTTGGACACTTTTGAGAGTCCACCCGGTCACAGAGCACATTACTCACTGTCCAGTTGACAGTCTCAGGGATTAGCTCAAGGCCAATGCCCCTGTCCATGGTCTGCACACAGTCATTTGGTCTCGGCAATCTGTCTACAGCCCTGCTCAGAGCCTCAGGAACTGCTGCATCCTCTCATGGCTTGGTCCTCCAGCTCTGTCTCTGTCTGTGTTCCCCCCCCCTTCGGGGGAATTTAACTCCAGCCACTTCCCCAATGGTGTGTTGGGGACCCATGGCAACCCACTACGCTGGGTCCCAACCCAGGAATCCTGTGGACTACAGACTCCTATTGCATCTCAAAGTCTGCTCACCACTGCTATGTCTCTCTGGCTCACTTGCTCATGGCTTTCTTCCCCTTTCCTGAGGGCCTGTAACTACCCAGTGTCAGCAGCCAGCCACAGTGACGTAGCAAGAGTTTCCGGTGCCTGGGGGCCAAGCCCACATTTGTCCCCCCACCCCTCCCAGTGTCCCACATCCCCCCCAGCACCTTGCAGGGCCCCCCAAGTGGGGCAGTAGAGGTCCCAGTGTTACAGGGCAGGGAGGGAAGTTAGACATATGGAGGTGCTTCTCTGTTATCTCTCTTCCCTGTAGGGCAGCCGTGGCCATTCCCACTGCACCCCATGCCACAAGCCATAGCAGGGCAGATGAGCTAGGGATGGGTGGGGGGATGCAGGTCGCAGCCCCCATCCCTGACTTCTTCAGGTCTGGAGGCAGATTTTTGAGCCTCATTGCCTCAGCCTCTGCAGCTGCAGCAGGAGACTTGGGGGCAGCAGCCCCCACCCCAGCAAGTTCCATCCAGCTCTTAGCCTGTGCCCCCAAACCCAGCTGTGTTGTGAATCACCCTGCCAGGTAGGTTAAGGAACTGGGAATCCCTGGCTGTGGTCCCCTATGTTCAGCTCTAGTAAGGGCCTGGAGGAGGGGACCGCAGTCCCCAGACTTGCCCTCCCCCCACTCCTTCAGGGTTGGTGGCAGCTTTCAGCTTCAGTGCAGCCTCAGTGGGAGGGCAGAGGGCAAACACCCCCACACACATTCCTAGGCAGCCCATTCCAGGGAATCCAGGCTAGCCATTAGCTCACAGGTTTGCCCAGCCCCAGGAGTTCCCCCCCATTATTTACCATATTGCTACTGAGGGAATTCCTCCTCCTCCACTCCCCTCCACATTGCTTTTTCAACTGCTCTGCTTCAGGAAGCAGAGCCATCACCCAGGAAGAAAGAGCCAGGCACTTGGAGGGGAAGGGCAATTGCTCCAGCAGCTGACCACTAGCCCAGCTGCCCAGGAGGACAGTCTGATCAGACCATGTTAGCTTCCTTTCCTGGACAGGGCTTGAATGCTGTGCTGCAGTTGGGACTGCCTCCTGGGGCCTTGCTGGAAGGCTTCATTTCTATGTTTGCTGGGCAGCAGAACACACACAGAAGTGGAACCCTTCCAGCGTTAGGACCCAGGAAGCAGCACCCAACTGGCTCTGCTTCTCTGTGAAGGGCTAGCACAGCCTCACCCTGGCCAATGCCCCCTTCACTTCCCAGCACCTACCCACCCCCCTGGCTCTGATGGGGGACAATGAGTCTCCCACCCACCTTGAGGGGGAGGCACCAGGCTGGCCCTTCACAATGCGTGAGGGGCAGGAGCCTCTGTTCCTTTCAGAGTTTCCTGTTGCATCTCTCCTGCACCTGGGTGCAGCGTGTCACCTGGGGGCCAAGTCCCCTGCTGCTGCCCCTCACTACACCACTGGCCAGCCAGGAACTCTTCTTGCTCCTCTGGTCTCTTTCAGCAGTTGTTCTGTCCAAGGTGCTACAGGTCTTTCAGTGAGATAGTCGTCTTCACCTTCTTGAGTTTCTTATAGTGACAGACTCTGTTTTGTGGCTCTTTTTATATGGGCCCACTGAGCCTTGATTGGTTGCTCCTCATAGCCCTTCTCCTATTGGCTGCTTTCTGAACAGTCTCCCTAAGGCTCTACTAACCTCTTTTCTGCCAGTATGGAGAGGGAGATACCCCATCACATACCCATAAACCGTTCATCATAACTTTAGTCTGCCCTTAGTGCCCTTAGCAGAGAATAGAATAGGACTTGTGCTCCTAAATCTTGGAGGTGCTTTTGTGGAAATGCCATCCTAGAATCCATATAAGGATATGATTCTGTCACAGAGGTCACAGATTCCATAACTTTCTGGGTTCTCCATGGCTTTTTCTGGGGCAAGGCCGAAGCAGTTGTGTTTATAATCTCAGAGGGGTGGGGGGATAACACAAGCCACAGTCATGATTTTTTTTTGAGTTCTACCTACACAGGCAAAAAAAAGTTTTTATAACACATTGAGAGCAAAAACAATTGTAAACGAGTCTCCTAGCAAAGTTGTATTTGTCATGTAGCCACACCTCCTTAAACATGCTGAAAGAGGCACTTTCATTAAATTTTAGTGAACAGCAAATGACTCACAAGTTTCTAAAAATTGAAACTGAATCAATTAAAATGAAATCTGAATGTGCTTCATTTTCATAATGGCCTACTCAAGTAAGTTTGTGCTCATGTGAATTCTTCGACATGCTGAATTATCTGTTTTATTTGTGTCTTCCATCTCTTTCAGTAAGTCCTTAGCTGTAACTAATTATTAAAGATCAGTTAACTTTGTAGTTTAAAAAGGGACTGAACTGTTGACAGGAAGGAGTGAAATCATTATTAAAATCTACTTTTTGCCTCAAGACTTCATGAAACTAGTAACTTCCAGAGGCTTTTCACAATTGTACAGTGTATGTTCTGTGTGTAATGGATGGTATGTTTAACATTTTATGTTCCTTAATAATTATGTGGCATACCAGCATAGATACCTAGAAAGAACCTTGTCTAAAATAATGCCAACAACCAAGATGTACTGTAAATAATGTACATTAAAAAAATCCTGTATAATATTTAAAAGGTATTCAATAGCATTATAGTTCAAAGTCTCTGCAAAGGCTGTTGTGTTTGACCTATCCTCAGTTCCCAGACATCTTTTTTTCCTTCCAAAAGTATGAATAGATATTGCTGCCGAGCTAAGATCTCTAGGTACCCATCTTCCTAGGAAACATTTTGATCAGGATTTTGTCAATCGCAGCATCCAAGAGGGCAACATTCACCATGCACCAGGCATGCTAATTATAAATAAACCTGAAGAGCTCTCTGCTTCTTTAACTGATATTAGGTCAACTGAAAATGGTGAAGAATCCTTTCCCCACAGAACTGAGATTCTGAAGATGTTTATTTTGTGTAAACTCTAAATACAGCATTCTGCATGCCCTTCTGCCTCCTAGCTTATGAGTTTATTGAAATTGTGCATAGCTTCTCACTCAGGTGATGTAGATCCTACTAAATCTTTGGTGGGTTCTAAGCTGCTGTTTGAAATAGTGGGGACTGATCTGTAAAATTTCACAGCTGCCTGGGAGATACACCCCTGACTTGAGTTTGTGCAAGGCTGCACACACACGAATCAATCTATCCTAATTGACCTTTAAACCCCTTTTAGTAGCAAAATGGGCTTCTTTGCCAGCTCTATAGTGAGAGATATAAGTCAGAAAATTAGTGGCAATTACAAAGTTAGTTTAAAAGAAAAAAGTATCCAGTTTAATTTATCCAGCTCTGCTTTTAAAAAGAACAAGCTGCTTAAAAGCTTCTGTTCTATTTTGGGAAATTCTATCCCATGATATTTACTTCTTTGAAATGAATAGATACACAGAATAACTCTTTGCATATACAGAAAATTCATTGTTTAGTTGACTTGAACTTAAAATAGAAAGCAATATTACATCACAGATCATAAGGATCTACCACTCATGTCAGCATTTTAATAGTATTTTTGAGTTTTCTGCTCTTTCTTTGCTTATTGTTTGCTCTTCTGACCTTCAGATTTATTTAATTTCAGGAGGGAAATACCACAGTGGGCTAACTTTATCTCAATTAGTTCAATATTTCAACTGAAAGTACCACCAATCCCCTGTTTAAAAATTCTAAGCTTATCCATTTTAAATCTCAATAGACACATTCAGAAGAAATCCTTGGAATCATAGTTACATTGCTTTTGAGTTTATAGAAGAGAAGGGAAAAGATTGTCAAGGGCTAGCAAAGAGGGCCAGATCCTCAGTGGTTGTAAGCTGGCTTAGCACCACTGCCATCAATTATGCTACAACATTTTACACCCAGGATCTGAGCCTGTTTTATTTGATTAGTAGAATTTTCTGCAGTGAGGAAAGTTCATGAGTTGAAAATAATAGTGTACAAAATGTACCAGTAAACTTACACTTTTTTATCTCATTACTACCTCACCAGATGAACTGGTTCAAACCGGTGACTAGAAGAAGCGGTTCTTGCATGCGTCTGTCTCATCCCTATCTATGTGATCAAATTCCAAAGGGGTAGCCGTGTTAGTCTATTGTAGACAAACAACAGAGTCCTTTGGCACTTTTAAAGACTAACAGATTTATTTATCACATGAGCTTTCGTGGGAGAAAATCCCACTTCATCTGACGAAGTGGCATTTTCTCCCATGAAAGCTCATGCGATAAATAAATCTGTTAGTCTTTAAAAGTGCCACAGGACTCTGTTGTTTGTCTGTCTATTTGAGCATGTGGTCATGATAGCCATGTAATAAATTGCATTTTTCATGCACCTTTGACATTCTGATCTGCCCTCCACCCCAATACCTGTCTGACTTAGCCTAACATTCCCAACCTCTGAGGAGAGTCAAATGGACCTCATTCCCACTCCTCTTGCCTCATCCCTTGTATGAAAGTTCAGGACATCTCTAACTTGAGGCATTGCCGAGTTCTCTTACTTCGAAAAGACGCTCGGGGCCAGTGTGATAGAACAAACTGTCAACCAACTGGTTTCAGTTCCTCAAGAGCCCATCTTTGCAACTTATTTGAAATTGGTTGTTTCATACAACAGCTGGGTTTTGTTCTTTACACAACATACATAATATGAAGAAATCACACAAGCAGAGTGGGGTGCAAGTGACCATGCTGACTAACATGCAAGATCTAGCTACATATATTCGTGGCTACTCTGGAAGGGTTCTAGTGGTTTCTGGAACAGAGTGAGGGTGATGACAGCCCTCACAAACTACTTAAAGAGATACTATCCTATTCCTACACACCACAACAAACTGGATTGTTTATGTACTCTTTAGAACAGAACTGGAAGCGTAGTCATGCTGTTCTGTCACCGCCTTCTTAGCAAGAAACTTCCTCTTACAAAGAGAGCTGTATCTTACTTTTGTATATAGTACATTATTTGTTGCCATTTCAGAGCTGTCTGCACCAGGATATGATTTTATCACTTCCTCATTTGCAAAAGGAAATGTCGTATGTAGAATGCCTTGTGTGTGCCCCATTGTGCAAGGACCTGAAGCAAATGCATTTTGGTTTTGTAAGATGAGCTGGCCTGTGGGAGAAAACAAATTAGTGCAAAGGGGGATGTGCATCTCTCTAGAAACCAAATAATTAACAATCCACTTCTCCCTCTGTGCAGGACGGAGAGGGAACAAAACCCAGAAGAAATAGGGCAGGGACTGTAGAGATGCCACAGAACATTCCTGTTTCTCTTTAAGAGCCTGTGAAGACATCTCCAATCCCGTACAACATAATATTGGGGGTCTGGGAAGGGAAGGTGCCCTTAACTTTGTCACTCACAGTAAGGTTCACTTTGCAGAGTTTAAACAATTTCTCCTTTCTCTACTAATAGTAGGGCTTTAAGGGGGGCTACACAGTAAATGGGGAAAAACTTCCAATTCTGGAAGACACGTGTGATGAGCATTACTGGATCAATACATGCAGAAGTCATCCTGCATGCACAGCTAACATAACTCTTCAGATGTCTGTGATATCCCATTTGGTAGCATAACTCCCACCAAGTAAAGTTGTAGCTGGCCGTGGCTGCTCCTTTGGTAGCTGTTATATAGGGAATGAGGGGAGCATTAAACTTGTTTTAAGCAATATAAACATGCCCCCATCAGTATGCCCCCAAAGGACAAGGCTGTTAAGATCAGCTTGTCTCTAGCTCTACCCTTTTTGCCCCTCTTCCCAGTCAGTTCACTGCTCCAGGGGTTCCACAAGGTCCCAGGTAGACGGTTGTAGAGCTGGGGTTTCCGCCACCCCAGAAGATGCCAGGAGATGTCAGCTGCATCACAACGTAGTTCATCTTTTCAGTTTAAGTTCTTGCGCAGCTCAGATGTACTACAGGGTAGGTATAGTTTCACTACTATCTTTGTAATGGAACATGAATGATAATTCTAGAATTAAATATAGATAACAGAAACTCATCACAAAATGATAATTCTAGAATCAAATATAGATAACAGAAACCCATCACAAAATCAGAAGCTGACATATTTACCATCTGATTTGTTGTGAAACCTGACTGAGTTAAAGCACTTTATTATGTCCTGAACTAGTGGAATACTTCCTCAGTAGCCAGGAAAGCAAATCATTGAGAAATATTCTACCAGGCTGACCTAAATGGACAGGGGTTCTTTAAGAATAGACCTATCTGGGATGAAAATGAGTGGCGCAATAAACTTTTATCTCACAGGAACAAAAAGGCCAGATGACAACTTTCTGAGTACAGCTTGGCCTGTAATCCAGGAAGAAAAAAAAGAAAGTGTGACACTTTATTTTTGCAAAACATGAACTAGGGAAAAACACTAGCGATTGGACATTCTATACTTGTATCTGGGGCTGGCTTGAAATTTCAGGCATATCATGTTCCATAGTTATTAAAACACTACTTTTCATGACAACAGAAATCCAAATGGCCTTCTGAATTGTATGTAATCTTCAGCAGGACAATTATTGATTCACCTTATGTCACAATTCAGTGTATATTTTAGCAACTCTGTTTTATTAAGCATGTTTCCTGTATTGTCAGTCTAAGTGCAAGCACAGCCAATACAAAATGTAATAATACTTTTCTTCTTTGAAAGGAAAGAGAAAACCTGCTTTTGTATTTTTAAACCTTTAAACCTTAGAGTATCCACCATGAGTGGCAGGCAGGGCCTGTGGAAGAGCTCATAAAACTAAAATTGGCTCTGCTTACACAAGCAACATTATTAAATACGTTGATATGCACCAGGTGTTGCTGCTGTTATAAATGTTATGTCCAACAGAATTAAAAATGAAATTAATAATCACTGTCAAATTAAAATAGCAGCTTTTTAAAGCAACAGATCTGCTTTCTGGGGGCTCATTGTGCCCTGAGGCCCAGCTCTGACCAATAGGTGCTGTCCAAGCTATATCACCCGAGGAACATTCTATCTCAGGCACCTTTCTGGGGAACGATACCCTTCCTGCTTCCTCCTTGCTCTCGTGAGGGGAATAATTTCCTGCTGACTTATACTGACAGGAAACAGATGCCCTCTTCACTCAGGCATCTGTGCTGGCTGAACACAGGTTCTGAGGGAATAGGGATGGAGGCCTCAGAACCATGTTTCTGTCCATTCCACTCCAAGTCCACTTGATCCAGGGTGCATTCCTGTGTGCTGAGCCCAAGGTTCAAGTTGTCAATGCAGGGGTATAAAGGGGCTCCTACTCCCCAGTGTGGATATCTAGTCTAAGAGTAATGGCTGCTAGTCACACAAGTTTTCACTGCTGCTTAGTCCATTACCCTGCAGAACCAACAGCTGTGGGACAATGAACTGCATTCAGTTCTGGGGGTGAGATCATCAAGTCTCAATTGCAAAGCCTAATCAGCTGTTTGGCATTCTGTTCAGGTTCTTATTGTGCTCATCACTGTGGTCGCTAAGCATGGAGTTACCAAGGGTATACTAGCTTGTCCTCTCTTCCTTCAGCTCTGCTCTGTCACTTCTTCTAGCCACTTCCCAGTCTCTAATCCTAAACAGATCTTTGCTGCCTTCCTCTTTGTTTTAAACTGTCTTTCCTGATTATTACAGGAGGAGGAACTCTATTTGCACACTATCTTATTGTTGTGCTTGCTAAAAGCATGTTCCTATCTGTTAAAGTTAATGGATAAAACTCCCATCTACTCAGGGCTAGCCCAACCATATAGGTGAACTAGGTGGTTACCTAGGGCACCAGGCTTTAAGGGGCACCAAATTAGATGAAAGAGAATTTTTTACATATGTTATCTCCTATGACATGTGGGGGAAGGGGCACCAAAATCATAGTTCACCTCGGGTGCCAAAAACCTTGGGCCGACCCTGCGATCTACTTTAAAGGGGTTTGGATCAGGCTGTAAAAAGAAATAAAAGTAATAATCAGGAATACAAGTCTATATCTATTGAGTTATATTTTTCAGATAAAAATAACAAATTGTTTCTGTCGATACATGATGAAAACTGAGTACCTTTTTCCTAATTATACTGAACATGTGAATGGGGTCATATATAATTTTTGTGGTGGCTGCTGAAATCCACTTCCAAACTCAGATGATTTCAATTACCAATTTAAAAAGTCAGATGTTGTTCACACTGCTCAGGACCAGATGATATTACTGTACCCCCATTTCAGCAAAGCACATACTTAAATCCCTTTTGATTTCATGGGGGTCTACTCATTCTTAAAAGTTAATCATATGCTTAAGTGCTCTGCTGAATCAGAGCTGACCTGGCTGGAAATGGCTTTCCAGATATGTGCTTGAGGACCATTTCAGAACAGAAGCGAGTCCATAGTGTGGACAGGGTGTTTCTCTAAACATTCATTTCATAGTCTTTGTTAACAATCTGAACTTTAAGCAAGTCATAAAGTGTATAAATCATTCCAGCCGTAAATGTCCCCAGTGTTCTCTCCAACCCTCAACATTGAAATCCCCCCTCCCTGAGCCTATTATTTATAAAAAGTTGGTGAATTAGTCATGTTCACAAAATGGAAAGTCCCATGCTGTACAAGATATAAAGATTTCCTTAGACAAAATATTTCCATTTCATGATCTTTGCCATAATTTAACTACATTTTTACTGATAAGGGAGGTGTGGGAGAAATTTGTTGAGAGAGTGATATGAAGAGGGCAAGAGGGGGTTCTTGGATGGGGTGGGGTAGTGGAAGATGGCACAAGGGGGAATGAGAGTTAAAGGGATTGGTGAGGTGAGATAGAGTGAAATACAGAGAAGTACAAAACACGGCAAGAAATATTGGTGTGGAAAACCACCATCTGACTACCTGATTTTGCCTATGATTTGTATGGTATTACAATAGTGCATACAGACTGCAACAAAGATTGGGTGTCCCTTTGAGTTAGACACTATACAAGTATAGTAAGAGACAAACTCAAAGGGTATGTCTACACTGGAGGCTCTATTAAGTTGACTTAACAAGGTCCACTTAAATTCGACCTTGTCAAGTCGACTTAGAGCATCCACACTGAAAACTCCAGTCGACTGCCTACGTCCACACTGGCAGGTGCTAGGTTGACGGAGGAGTGGTGCATTATGGGTAGCTTCCCACACTGCATCAGGGCCTGGAGGCCAATTAGGTCGACTTAAGGGCATTCCCCTTCTACGCTGGCTTAAGTCAACTTAATAATGTCGACTTAAGTGTTAAGTCAACCTTCAGAGGTGGTGTGATTAAGTCACCAAAGGAAGCGCTTAAGTCAACTTAATAAGCGCCCAATGTGGACAGAGCGATCTGTAGGTCGACTTAACCATCCTTAAGTCGACCTAAGGCTCCAGTGTGGATGTACCCAAAGTGCTTATAATCTAAATACAGAAGACAGGCCAATGGCAGATGAGTTTGAAAACAGAGAGCTCAAGTGACACCTCCAAGGTCAGACAGTTGATTAGAAGTAGATATAGGATAAAAGTCAGGTTTCCTTTGCACTGACTACCAACAGTATGTGGCTGAAATCTCAATACATGTAATGTTTGTAAACAGAGCCCAGGTGTAACAATTTCCTTCACCTAATTTCCAGTAAGATGACTACTCCCTGCTCTTCCTTGCAACTAACTGATGAAGAGCCATTTTCTAGCACAAAGAAAAGCTGTTCTCTCACTTGTTATCAACTCAGTGCCACTTCTGATGGTTTGGCTATGCCTGTTGTATTGCAAATAGCCTTCGGTAATTTTAAGTGCCATCTTTTAGCAAGAGCTTTTTATTTCTGGCCTTGCAGTAAATACCAAAAGGAGAATGACTGGGCTTTTGACTGGTGTGGTTGAAGGCCATGGAGAACAACTGACACGTAGCGCAACGGTTTTGTAAGGCACACCCTGACAGGACTCAAATGCTTTTGAAAAGCCTAACCTCTTGTAATACCATTGACTTCAATGGAAACAGCTAGGCCAATCTGAACACTTCTGAAAATCTTACCCAGAATATTTTTCAGAAACTCTAGCCCCTGTATAAGGAGGTAGTTACACATATGACTAACATGAAGTAGGTGAGTAATTCCATTGAATCAAGAGTCTACTCATGTATCTAAAGTTAGGTTGGCATTTGAGCCACTTCCTTAAAGTGTAATAAAATTAAACAACTTCTGAATATCAAAGTACTTCTTTTACTTAGAGAAACTTTCTGAAATGGGATTTGTAAACCTTCCTTCATAACCACATATTTACCATCTGGTCCCATTCAAAACAAACTAGAAATACTACAGTTTACCTAGATCAGTATTTTCATATTTTCCTGAAAAACTTGCAAGCTATAGGGAATAGCAAATACACCTCAACTGTACACTCCAAAGACCGTATCAACTAATGAATCATCTTTATACTGTGGTGTTCTGCCTTCATGGTTTTCTGACCTTCACCGCTGCATTCCTTCAAGGCTATTAAAACATTTCCACCTCAAAAGACCTTGCCATATAACAACTTTTCATCCATCAAGTGTTAGAAAGCTTGCATCCTTTGTTAGCCAACAGCAAATCAAAAACAGGGAATCTGAGCACTGCCTTGGGAAGCATAATAAAAAAATCCCCAAAGTTTCCTTTGAGAGCCAGTCAAAGGGAATTGTGTATATTGTGAAAATATAGCATATAAAACTCCGCAAGAAGCAGGCAAGTGACCTTTCTCTACTAACTTCTCGAATCATCTCAGTGCCAACAGCTAGAGAGTCCGAGGTACTGTGTTTAGTCATACTTCAGAAATTACTGATAGACTGCCAAATCTTTCAGATTGGAATGAAGTCTCATTGGAGCGAAGTCTGCACATGGCAAAGATTTATCACCAGCAGACCAAATTCTGCTCTGTTATATATGTGCAACTTTGTTAAAGGCTCTGTGGATGTACAAACACAAATGAGAGAAGAATCTGCTCTCTTCTATTAACACATTGTTAGAATATGAGCAAGTCCCAAACCATGCTATCTCTCCAGCAATTTACCCTGTTGAATCTGTAAACAATATGAACTATGAACATTAAAAATAGTACTTAATATTCAAATGGGTAAAATTTAAATAAAATCTTAAAAGTCAGTAGCTTGGCGGATAAGAATTCCCTTGTCAATGTTGTCTCCAAATTGTAGTGGTAGGAGGTAAAATACCATGGAACAGAATTTGATCCTTCTAATGCAGCATACATCTTAACATAATTTATATGAATAAAATAGATGTACCATACAGTGAGTGCATTTGGATAATTATGAGAATATTTTCTTTCTTTTTGGGGGGTATTAATTTTTATTAAAATACATTTTAAACTGAATCAGTTGAAATAATAGAGCAGTCTTTTCTTCAGCACTATTCTTGTCTGACAGGGAAAAGAGTAACACATGTGGCAGGAACTGGATTGAACAAAAGAAGTGTTAAAGGAGGTGACTGAGTCAGGTTGTTTGCAAGAATTCAGTATTTGTATAAATGATTCAACCAGAATAAATTCTTTATATTCCTTTGCAACTGATATGAGTACAATGCACAGTACAACTGCAATAATTGGTAATCAGTGTTTATATGCCAGATTTTCAGCTGGGCTTCTAAATACCCACATGGTTCTTTTTGTCCATGTCTACATCATATTTATATTAATATGTTGATTGGGTAGTTACATACCCAACTGCCTGCCTTCTGTATGCAAAAGTAATTTTTGTTTGGACGAATGGGCATATGTAATTTTTGCATTCACAAACTGAGAACTTGGCCATCATATAATGTCACTGATCAAGGCAAAGCTCTCAGTTTAATACTCTTCCCCCTGTTGGTTACTAGGTTCTCTTAAATAGCTTTGGGGTTTTTTTGGAGTGGGTGTATTCATATGTTTTTTTTCCATACAGATTGCCTTCAGTTGTGGGCAGCAGTATTTTTTCAGATCTATTTCAATATTATACTTTTCTAACATGTAAAATCTCTCATTCCTTTCAATTTGAAACATATAGAGCAGAATACTAAAACATCTAAAAGGGGTTTTAATTGCATATGCATTTTTACTGTGTTTTTGCATTTTTCTAAAAATGTAGGACCAATTAATAAGTTTCTAAAATTAATTGGGTACAAATAGCATGCTGTACATTAAACAGAGACATAACGTACTTCCATGTCACTGCATTGAAATACAAGCTCTTTAAAATAAGGCAGCTATAGGATCAACCTTCTAGCGAGCAATTAACTACTCATGGAAACTGCCATATTATGGTAGCCTTGTAATTAGTATTTGTAAATGATGGCACCTTTGCAGCTGTGCACTGTATTCAAAATAAATGTAGGTTATAAATTAAAGAACACACAAAAAACCTGTTCTTGTTTGACTGAAAATGTGGCTTTTACAAATCTTAAATCTCTGGAATTAGAATGCTGTGGGGGACCTCTTGGAACCAAGCAGAGACTCACAAATACAACAAAATTCTCCTTGCAAGCTTTCATCCTCCAGAGTTCTGTAGGGGCAAACTCATGCTCTCAGGGCAGGATTGGGACCTTTGAAGGTATGTTAACAGTACTTGTCTTTGGTGTTCTGCTTTGGAATTCTCCCTCCTGATGGGAATGGGAAAAAGATCCACGATAGAAGGGCATGTTTTGTTTTGTTTATAGAGTTTTGTAAAGAAGCAGGTAACAATCTGTGCTGATCCAACTGCAGAATTGGGGTTTTATATTCCTAGATCTTTTTATAAGGTGATAAAGTCCATGTTTTCCTATTCCACTCTATTATCTTTCATGTTTGAAAATATTGGTGCACATAGTTATTTAATGTTAAGTAAGTGCAAGACTATGTGGTCAATATTTGCTTTAAATTTCCTTAGTGATACTCTACTAGTCCCACACATAGAGCTTGGGTCTCTCATATTATTCATTTTGTTTACCATAAGTACCAGACTCTGCACCTTCCAGATCTCTTGTAATGTAAATATGCCATCTATATTACTTGTGGATTTTTATAGTTCACAGGATAGAAATAGTACTTTCAGGCAGGTGAGCGTCACAATTTTCAGTCACAAAGAAAACAAAGACTTTTCTTGTGAGGCCTTTTTTTTTTGGTTTAAAAAAACTACTGGGGGGTGGGGGGAAGCTTTACTAAAAATAGTAACAGAAAAATGAAGCGAAGGTTGAGTTTGTTTATCTTTTACAGGCACTCATCTAAATCAACTCTTCTCAGGTTCTGGCTGAAAAACAGGTTGGAATAGTTAAAGCAGAAAGAAAAATGTGATTTAATAACAAGACTCAGTAAGTCAGTTGGCTGCACCTGCTGTTTCCTATGGGCTCAGACCAACACTCCATGATGTCATTAGGAGCCATTCCAGAGGTTCCTACTGACTTCAAGAGGAGCTGAGTCTAAGGGTTAGTTAATTTATCCTGAAAGTACACTTTATGCTTATTTAATTCCTTGTGAATCAAATCTTGCTGTGTTTTCTCAGGCCAGTGTGCCCCGTCTCTCCCCTCGCCCTCCACTCCATGCAATGTGAATTTGGCATGAATAAAGAATGGAAAAATAATATTAAAAAAACAAGTTTTTTACAGCAGACAACCTCAAAACCGCTGCACTAACAGGGACAGAAAAAGTACAGAAGTAATTCAGCTTGGTCAGACTTCTTGTACGAGGCATTTTAAGCACTGTGAATTCATTTGTTTGAAAAAGGTTGGGCGGTTGCTATACATGCTACACTGGCCAACCAACCTTTTGCAAACAAATGCATTCATGGTACTTAAAAGGCCCCGTACAAGAAGTCTGACCACTTTGAATTACTTCTGTACTTGTTCTGTCCCTTTTTTGTGTGTTGGTTTTAAGGTCGTCTGTTCTAAAAAAACTTGGTATTTTTAATATTATTTTTCAATCATGACTAAAAGTAGATCAAATCAAAACCTAGGAACACCAATTTTCCAGCCCCAGGTGGGATTTAAACCAGCAACTGTTGGATTTTAAGGCTTCTCCCTAAGCCCTGTACCACAGGGTTAGACAGCTGGTAAGTTTCCTACTGGGTGCAGATTGCCATTAAAACCAATAAACATTACACCAATTGCTGGAGAAAGGTGGAAAAGCATAGAGACTACATACAGACAAACAAAGCAAAGTTAACATAAAGGTCATCTAATAAGGAGCTGATAGGAAGTAGAGTCTTGCAAGTGAGCCTCTGGACTAAGTGTCAGGAGATTCATATTCTATTCTCAGCTTCATAAGAGATTTGAGTTGAGTCTGGGTATGTCATTGCACCTGTCTGTGCTTCCATTTCACCAGCTGTAAAATAGAGTTATTACTTCCCAACCTGATGAAGGTATTGATGATGATGATGATGGTGGTGGTGAAGCCCTCAGGTACTATAGTGGTACAGCAAACCAATAAGCACAGCAAAATTTTGACTACTCTTTCAGACGCTTTACAGAAAGTTCACAAACCCCTTTGATGATTGTATTCCATTACAATAAATGTTCGAGGAGTAAATGTTGAGGCAAAGTAAGTCAGTACACACAGTAGAAATTGTGGCTTTGGAAGGCTCTGTTTCTAATCCTGCCTTTAGCAGTGACTCTCCTTTAATAAATTATTTAACCTCCCTGAGCATCAGTTGCCTCATCATTAAAAAGGAAATAACAAATATATGTGTCTAAAAACTGTTTTGAGCCTCTCCAATGGAAAATGTTATGCAAGTACATCATTTGTTTCTCTCTGTTATTTCCTGTAAGCTCTGTTTCTCATTCTTGTCATGAAAGATCTCCCACTTCCCTTTTTATCTCCCCAAGTTCCTTTTCCAGTTGGCTTAGCAGGTGAGAGTGTGGTATGACTGCGTAATTATCTGTCCCCCACACTTTCAACATCTCATGAACATCAGGCACAGTAGCAATACATTGTGAGTAGGCCCCTTATGTTTGGTAAGGAATACGCTGGAAAGCAAATACACTGGATCACAAGGACATCTTGTTCTTTGCCTTTGTATGGTAGCTCTGCTTTATAATGTAGCTTCATCTTGTTTACTGTTTCCTTTCTCCATTTTACAGCGTATGCATTTTTTAATTAATTAACGATCAGTCAGAAACCTACTTGTTCATTAGCTTGAAATGCATGAATAATCAGTTTAATAAATGATTTCTAGTATTCATGAATAAGTATCTCTTTGTGGATCTTTGTGAAGATTTGCTCAGGCAATTTGTTGCAGTCATTTTTGTTCCCTTTGTGATTGCTCCTTAAATGGTGATTAAAAAAAGGAAATTCACCATGAGAATGGTTTTCCATGGTGAGGACATAGGCTACTTCAAGCCTGCAATACAGAAATGGTTCTGGTGACGTAGTAGGATGATGCTCGGGTCAACCTTGTATTTATATCTATGCATGATGGTGTGGGAACAGCACTGTTCTGTTGGAGGTATTGGTTTTTTATGTTAGACATAAAACTAAGGTAGACTTAATCACTTTTGGTCAATTAGATCCCATAGTCCTGTTTATCAGGGAAGAGGATCTAATGCCCTGGCTAACTTTCATTTTGATCATTCTCACTACCAATATTCCTGTAGTAATTTCAAGTGAAGAAGTTATTTCTCTTTCACTTAAGATAACTGTAGCAACACTACAGTGTTTGAATGAAGTTTTTCTTCTGCACAAAGCTAATAATTAAACAAATTTAAGAGATACAGAGCATTAACAGTATTTTATTTTGACAAAGCAAGCAGGTGTTTATACGTTCCACTACACCCAGAAGAGTAGGGGTCTATAAAAGAAAATAAATGCAACATTTTTAAGAGGAGGAATTATTTGTGATACAATAGGTGGAAGCATTACAATAGTAATGGAAACCTTGAGATTTCAACAGCTGAGACATTAGGTTTTCTTTGTGATAAAATGTCTGAGGGTCACAACAGGAAGCATCTGTCTTGCTGGAAGCTGGTGCAATGATTTCCAGTTTATTTCAGCAATGAGATCCCAGCTGTTTCCCCATCAGAGCATAAAAGCCACTAAAATGTACAGGTATTCAATTTGAACATGGCTTTCAAAAAATCTCTGTGTTGGTACGAAATATAGATGGATAACCACTTCTCATCCTCAGAGGGTTATTGTTATATACTTGTTCATCACACCAGCATGCTCTGAGCTGTAGGAACAAATAAACAGTCTTTGCTCCAAATACTTATGCAACTGCTGCTGTGTGAGTGAGTGAGTCTCAGGTTCTAAATTAGCCTTGTTCCCTTATTAGCATTGAACTCTGATACCAATATCATCAGCAGTTTTTAAAATTTATGATGCTTACTTCCTTTCCAATGAGTTCAGCATAAATTCTGAAAGAAAACAGCGATGAAAGCAGCACCAGGTATTGGACGTAGTAAAGGTCTCGTTCTGTTTGTATGTATTGTTTGGATTGTGTGCCTCAGTTAGAGCCTGTAGTCTCTGACACAGATTGTGGGGTGAAACACCTCACATGACAGTAGTGTGTATATACCACAAGATCACCCATAAAGAAGTAGTCAGTTCTTATTCTGGGTGTCTAACCCCATGACTTTGCAAAAGAAGTGTCCTTGCATGCATGTCCTCGTGATGAAGGGTCAGAATTAGAGTGATGTCTCCATCTAGCTCCAAAGGTCTCTGACCTTCATGTATGCATTCCTCTAGGTCTGTGATTAAACAAGTATTCCATTTTGGATAGCCATGGGTTAGGTAAGAAGTCACCTCTTCTGATTGGTGTATGGTAATAAACATGTTTCTTAGACACTTGATCTGCTGTGTGTCAACAGTGCTGGTGGTGAGATGAAGAGTTCCCATGATGCAAAAGTAGCTAGGTTTTCCTTTTTCCTTTCTTCTGTCATTGCAGGCTGCACATTGGCTGGAGAAAGGTGAGGCTTTTGGCTTTCTGTTCATGGAAAGTTATAAGCTGTTATAGTTATGAAGCAACTATGACTGTCAAGATTCAAGCAGAAACAGCTGGCAAAAAGGAGCTGAAGAAACATGCCCTCTTTCTTGTAGGTGAAGTACAAATGAGCCAGACATATTCCACATACCCTGGGACAGTCAACAGTCCAGAAGGAACCCTTTGTTGAAATAGTTCCATGGTTGCTATTTCCTAGAAGAAAAGATGGACTTTCTGTTGGAATCTGTAGCCTCATTAGGAAAGGGTGTTAGCAGCCTTCTTGAAACTCTTTTCCTTGGGAAGAACAGAGAGGGCGGGAGATGCAGGGTGAGGGAAAACAAGAAAAGAAAAGAGCAGCTTCCATTCTGAGAAATACATTTATTTGTAGTTAATAATCCTAAAAAACCAACCAACCAACCAAGCAAACAAACAAAACCAAAAAATACCCGAACCCACCTCTATTTCTGAAGTAATAATTTAAAGGCTGCTGCAGCCATTATAGATCAAATGAGATGGTAATCCCAGAAGCCATTATAATCCCCTTATAAATATGCTGCATAATAATTATCCCAGCACCCAGAAGCCTGAAGAGCCCTTTCTTGTAGGTGGCCTGATTCTGCCATCCTTATTCATAACTGAGTAGAAAACAATTTTTGTTGTCAAAAGGGAATGGAGAAGGGACGGTGGATGCAGTTGATGCAGGAGAACCAGGACAGTGCCTGAGATTTAGGCAAGGTCTACACTGTGACACTAAGTTGATGGGAGATACATATCCTGTGTTCCACTGAATACATATCTCCCATCGACTTAGTTAATTCTACTCATTGCAGTGTCCTCACTTGGCTCCATCGACTTACAGTGCTCTCCGGTCGACAGCCTTACTCCACTTGAGAGGGTTGAGTAATTACATCGACCAGAGAGCGCTTCCTGGATTGATTGAGAGGGTTTAGAGTACCCGCTCAATCAACCCCGCTGCATCGATCCTCCGGGATCGACACAGTGTTTTAAGTACAGACTAAGCCGCAGGTAAACTTTCTAGTGTACTGTAAATTGTAATGTTCTCCTAAATGCACAGATTGTGGGGTCAGACACCTGGCATGACAGTAGTGTGTATATACCACAAGATCACCCATAAAGAAGTGGTCAGTCCCTATCTTGGGCGTCTAACCCCATGACTTTGCAAAAGAAGTGCCTCGCATGCATGTCCTTGTGATGAAGGGTCAGAATTAGAGTGATGTCTCCATCTAGCTCCAAAGCACTCCTGAATGTGACCTAGATGCAATCACAAGAGTTTAATAAAATATCAGACAGGAATAAATCATTGCCAACAAACTTAGAGTATTGGGATTTAATGGGAGGGGGCATGTGGTAAGGTATGAACAGCTCTTCCTCTGCTAAAAGGAGAAAGAGAGAGAGCTGCTGCTTCTTCTCTCACTTGCTTGGGTAAGTAGAGCTCCCCCCTACTCCTCTTCCTCCTCAGCTGGCATGGGGAGACATTCCTCACCCTGTTTCTACCTTAACCATTGCCTGGTATAGCTGATGTCTTTTACATCAGAGTGAGTCCCAGGAATGTAAACCAGATGTGTAACATAAAATTGCCCTCTAGTGTTTTGAATAAAGCACACCTTCCAACAGGTATCTGGACTTGATATTAAGACATCAAAAGATGTATAAGCTTTCTCTTATCTTGTTCAAAGGTTAACCAACTTCATTGTTAAAAATGTGGGCCTTAGTTCTAAATTGAAGTTGTCTAGTTTTCATTTCTGGTCATTAGTACCTACAGGGGACCTGATTCTTCCATCCTTATTCACAGTTGAGCAGTGCTCTAACTTGTATTGGCTCAACAGGACCCTGATTGTGCCTAGGACCTGCAGATGTAAATATTGAATGACAGTCCTAATGAGGAACTATTCAATTTCACAATATCACCTCCCCCGTCTCTTCCCTAAATATTAACTTTTTAAAAAAAATTGGCCAAAAGAAGTCCCAAGCAGAGCTTTCTATTACCCCCAAAAAGGAAAACTGCCAGAAATTGTGTGAAGTCCACTAATAATTTCACTTTTGTCAATCCAATTAATCCAGATTTTACTCAGATACAATGATGATAAGAAGCAGTACAAAATCCTTAGACAATTTGGCAGATTCATGCCCTGAGTTAGCAAGGTTAAAATTAGCAGAATATAGATCTGCTTCTTAAATAGGGCTGGCAGGTGATTTCTGTGCCAAAGGTCTGCTCTGGATGCTGGAATAATGATTATGAAGCATGCCTACCAGGGGATTATAACAACTTTTGATACCTGCACCTGGCTTCTGGGATTATCAGTTCACTTGACCTATAATGTCCTGAGCAGCCTTGAAGCTATGACTTGGAAACGGAGGGTTCTGTTATTTGAAGCATTATCAATTAAAAATAAACGTACTTCTTAAAGCTGGAGGGGTGGGGCATTCTTTTTCTTTCTAGCTGATATAAATGTCATAAACTGTAATATGCCATTTCCCCCTGCCTCTTTGGTCACATAACATACCATCTGTTAATGATAAAAACTTAAGAAGTCAAAATCAAAAAGCCTTACAGTTGTCAAACCGTGCATTACTAGCATTATATCATACCTGTGATCCCTAGCATAGTAGCAGTATCCTGTTACACACCGCTACTCAAATAAAATTTTGTTTGTGTTCCTCTCCTTGTGACAAGGACCTCTTAAGAGCAGATCAAACATAAGTTTCCCTGAGTCATTGGAGTCAAAGTTGTGCAAAGAGGAGGGGAATCAGGCCCATTTTCTGCAAATATCTTTTAAAATATAGATTGGGTTATTAATTGCATTTCCTTGTTAGGTCTTGTGACTACTAAAAATATTCATATGCATTCTTTACTTATGGTTTGCACACAGTATTCCGGCAGCTACTGATGACCCGTGTTGCCCTTGCTGGTGATCTGTAGGGTGCCAGATGGTTACACTGGATTAGGTTTTTAAAGATATTTAGGTGTATTTAGGTGCAGATAGGTACCTAACTCCCTAACTTCATATCCCTGGGAATTAACCACCAAGATGCTTTTGAAAATCCCAGTAGATACCTATCTGCATCTTCATGTGCTTAAATACCTTTAAAAATCTGCTCCATATTGCTGGCTGCTCTTCCTTGTAACCACTTGCTAAGTAGCATAAAAAGAATATATAAATTTAACCATATCCCTAATAATCTTCACAAAAGCAATTCTTGTTATAGAATTGAGAATGAGGAGGAGAAATGGCTCATGCAGTCTTGAATAAGAGGCAAGAGATCTGCACTGTTATGGCTAGGATGAGAAGTGGTTCCTAAAATCTTTTCCTTACGATGAGGTCCATGCTATGAAATTAATGTCTTCACCAATTCACCCCATAAGAGCCACCACTCTCTTTTCACCTCCACCTGATACATAAGACTGGTCACTCGACTGTGCATGCTGATGGCACTAAAAGTCGTGGTACATCTCTGCAATGAGAACAGGCCATGTCACCAAGAACCTCTCCAGGTGGCAAAGTCTATCTTCTTTTTTCCCCTTCATTCCTAGAGACAACGGCATTCATTGTTCCCTCTTCAATACCATTCATAGACTTCTCTACCCTTCCAGCCTCCTTACAGCCAGGTGCAAAGAATTTTGCTTCCTTCTTTCAGTCTAAGATTGCTCTACTAGGCAACATCTCTTCTACCTCCTGTGTTGCCTCCACACCTATTTGTTGTCCTCTCTATCTTTGGCCCCTGATAAACAGTTTAAAAATAAACTTTCTTAAGCGTTTCTGCGTTCCTGTGATTTGCTTTGCTTTTCATGTCCTTGCATTGCCAATAACTCCTCTTCCCCTGGTAAGTTCCCTCAGCTCTGCTGCAGTCCAAAACCCAAAACTTCCTTCTACCCTGATGTGCTCTCTGCTTCAGTGGCTAGGTTCTAGTCCCCTGTTCTGCTACTGGCTTGCCATGTGCCCTTGGGCAATTCAGGATATTCGATCTACCTTGGATCTGATTCATTATGGCAATTTCCATGTCCCTATTACTTTATTAGGTTATACCAATTTACAACAATTGTGACTAGGGCTCTAAGTAGTCAAAGCAAACCCCAAGATAAAAGGACAGAATCTCTGCTGGTGTCAAACGATGGAACACAATTGACTTCAATGGAGTTTCATTCACGTATTCTAACAGAGTTTTGTCCAGTGACTTTAGTTGGAAAGATAAACATGAAAGCAAAGGTACATGCAACACCCTGAACCTAAGAAAATCAAGTTAGATAAGGAGAGGACAAGTAAATATAATCTTGTAGTCTAGAATGCCAATTGACTTTGAGATTTGTGAGGTCATTTTCCCTTATTTGCTCTACTAAAAAGACGAGTTGGGTGTTTTTCATTTCTTTTATGGTCAGGTTTGCGAATCGACTCACATATTAGTCATTATACTTTTGTGCCAAAGCACTCAGCTGGGGATAATGAATGATTAATGTATGGTGTAAACAACGTGATCATTCTGAGTGACATGCCAACTGCTACAGCTGAAGCTCAGTGATGAATGTAAAAGGAGGAAGGTTTTTATTATATGTACAGTAAAATGACTTGCAGGGGACTAAGGATGTTTATACAACTATAAAGAGAACAGGTGTGAGTGACTCAAAACAAAATCTGGCATTCTGGTATATCAAAGGAAATCTCTTGGCTTTGTATAGCATGAGAAACCCTTATTTCACATCTTTAAAAGAGTTAAATATGGACTAATGGTAGTAAACTTAATTCCTGAAAGCTGATTTGCCTCCGTGCACTCTGAGGCTCTATTCAGGCATGCACGTCTCACTGAGCAGGTCAGCCTGTAGGATCAGGGTGCAGCTCATTATTTTGTATGGCTATTTGCAGGGTTATCTCCGCTCCCACTGAAAGCCATAGCAAAACTCATGTTAGTCCACAATGGGACTAGGAACTGGCTATGTTTTCAATAATGGTTAGCTATGACATAAAAACTGTAATGTTATCAAGTCTTTTTTCCCCCTTTTGGTAAATTCTTTTATAGAAAAAAGCTTCTTGTATTTGATAACTGATGCCTCACTCATTTTGAAATGTTGCTCTTTTAACTAGAATTAGCCTGGGGGAAAATGACATGCTAACATAATAATTCTTCTCCCAGAACTATGATACACCTGTATTTTAATTATCAGGACCAAATTGGTACAATTTTTATAAATGGTGGGGCAGATCTCTTAGCATTCACTCTATAAAAATTGTTCCAGCACCTCTGGTTAGTAGTCACACTGATATCAGTGTGCATGAAATCTTTGTCTTACTGAAGACATTGGCAGTATGAAAATAACTTGACTTATGGGGAGAGACTGAAGGAACTAGGCTTATTTAGTCTTCAGAAGAGAAGACTGAGGGGGGATTTGATAGCAGCCTTCAACTACTTGAAGGGTTGCTCCAAAGAGGAGGGAGCTAGACTGTTTTTGGTGGTAACAGAGGACAGAACAAGGAGCAATGGTTTCAAATTACAGTTGGGAAGGTCGAGGTTGCATATTAGGAGAAACTTTCTCACTAGGAACGTGGTGAAGCATTGGAATGGGCTATCTAGGGAGGTGGTGGGATCTCCATCTTTGGAGATATTTAAGGCCCGGTTAGACAAAACTCTGGCTGGGATGATTTAGTAGGCGTGGTCCTGCTTTTTAGCAGGAGGTTAGACTAGATGACCTCATGAGGTCCCTTTCATCCCTATTCTTCTATGATTCTGTGAACTTCAGTGGAGCCAGAATTTCATTCAGTGAAGTCTCTCTGGAGTAAGAAACTACATGACTAAAGTTACAGAATTGCGTCCAGAATGAGCGCCAGTTAATTAAAATTTTTACAGACTTGCTCAATATTTAATATTTCAAAAAGATTAAAATGGGAGGTTTTCATTCAGGGTTGTTTAATGAAGAATAAAACTCCAAATTGCACAAAAAAGTAATCAATATATGTTATTCTTTATAATCAAAACCATTACAATTTATCCAAATGGACCTTGTTTTTCAGAATACAGAAGAACCTCATCATATACACTCCCCATGACTCATGCACAACATCAACAGCTGTTCTGTCCCAGCTTCTCACCAAACACCTCATAGCAAAATTATGCAATGAAGGGCGCATATTACTGAAGTTCATTACTTTTGGGGGGGAAAAACGTCTGAAGTGTAGTTCTACTCTGTAAAACAACTGAAAAATGGCAAAGGAAGATTCCATTTTTGTTACCTGTCAATGATTTGCAGCTCAAATGTGCTTGGTTTATAAACAAAAATATGTGAACTGCTTTTTAGACAAATAGATAATAGACGGTCAGAAAATGCCTAGATTCTGAGTATTCTTCCCATTTCCTACATAATCATCAAAAATAAGGGTTCTGCAGACCCAATTCTGTCTTCAGCAAAAGCTTCATGGCCCCCATTGTGTAGTCCATAGAGCAAGCTTGCCTATTATAGTTATTGGCTTATCTTCATTATATTTAGCTGCTTTCATTGTAACACATTATAAGTTGCTGTTGCAACGCAAGAGACCTACAGATCTGTATTCTGAAGAAACTAGCTAAACTGAAGCATAGATTAGCATAAAAGCGTAGTTAAGTAGGCTGTAACCCTTGGCATAGATAAATGGCCTAACTGTTACCTTAAGGGAAAGTGCATCATTGTATTTTAGGACACGATGGGATTGCACACAATGGGATAGACTCTATAACGCCCTCTTTGACAGCTGTGTTATCTCTGCAAAGACAACATCAGTAAAAGCAGCAAACCCTTTTGTCACTGAAGAAGGTATAACAGCTAGCAACTCTACTGTGTGGGAAGACACCACCTTTACAATACTTTTCAGAGTGACAAGCACACTGTAAAAGCACAGTGTGAATTTACAGCATTACCAAAACCAAACCCCTAAACACATAAATTATATTTATGATGGTTTATTCTTGATTTAATGGATAGTTTTGTTCACTTGCTAAGTGTCAACAGTGTGTCTTTTAGTCATTTGTGTAAGTTAGTGATTCTATCTAGCAATTGTAAAGGACTGTGTGTGTGCGCGGGCGCGTGCGCGTGCAAGTGAACAGCTTAATAGAACAAGACAGATGTTGACAACATCTTTCCAATTGCTTTTCCCCCCTACCTTTGAACTTTTCAACTGGGATGGCTACAAGCCAGTTCTGGGGGCTATAGATAAAACGAGTTAAGAATAGATTAAAACATTTCCCTAGTGATGTATAATGTTTCTCTATTGATTGTTGTTTTTCCATCATCCGTTTAAACCATCCAGATAGAATTTCTTCACCCAGTTAAAAATTACTCATGTTCTTTTATTATTATTATTTCATTTTATGTGTCTTGTAGAGGATTGTGTTTATGCAGGGGTGGTGGATTTTTTTTTTATTATTTTTTGTCTGATGCTGCACTAGGAAGTGTAAGATTTTCTTATAAGGTTAGGAGATTAGTAGCTGAGATTTTAACAACCAGCTATGTACTTGGGATGCCCGATTTCCATTAATTTAGGCAGCTCTAAGAATCCCAGCCAGTTTGTCTAGATTAATTGCTATGCAGTTTCATAGTTTCTTTTGTCCTCATCTTGTAGTCGAGTTTCCCCCCCCCCCCCATTCTCTATCAATGTATCAATCATAAATATTGATTTTCTATAACCCAAATGGTTTGGAATTTCCTGGAAAACTGAAACAATTGTTGACCTCTAAAAGAAGGAGGTAGTGGAATTGTGATGGGAGAATTACCTCACCTGGAGTTCATGGTCAAAGGGGTATGAATTTAGAAGTAATTTGCCAGAAAGTGTGTAACAATGGAGGCAATCATCCAAATGATGCACAGGAAATGAGTAATGGCCATGGAAAAGAGTGGAGTACAAAGGATGAGGCATGACTCTGTCCCTATGAATCCTTTAAGGATTCCTCATTGCTACTGTACTCCAAACAACAATAGTAACTGGTAATTCCAATCTGGACTTCAGAACAAGTCGTCTTGTGGCATTGTTAAAGACCAACACATTTATTGCATGGGCTTTTGTGGGTAAAATCCCATTTCATCAGACACATGAAATGAGAACTACAATATGCAGGTGGATATATAAATTCAGAGAAGGGTAAATCACAAGGTCAATTCAGACTTTTCAGCAAATTCAGAATGGGATTCCATTGCACTAGGCACTGTACAAATGCATGGTATAGTCAGAATATCCTGAAGATTTTGAAGTTTGAAGAGACAAGAAAGACAAAAAAGGTATGAAAAAGGAAGAATTATTGTTGTCATTTTACAGATAGGAAATGGAGGATTAAATGATTTACCCAAAGTCACATAAGAAATTCAGAGAGCTGGGATCTGAACCCAGATTTCCTGAGTCCTAGCTCAAGCCTGGTCGACGGTTAAAATTCAGGTTGACATAGCTGCAGTGCTCAATCTCAGGAGTGTGAACAATCCCCACTATTGAATGCCACAGCTATGCCATCCTCAGTCCCAGTGTCGTGCTTCTATCATCCGTTGCTTGGGGAGGTGGCCTTCCTACAGCAATGGAAAAACCCCCTTCAGTGTCTAAACTTCAGGCTTACAGAGGCATAGTCATGGTGCCACTGCAGTGTTGATCTAGCCTGTGCAGCATAAACCTGGCCTCACTCACTTAACCACAAGATCATCGTTCTTTTCTAACGTGTTACAATGGATATGGAGTGATAAAGTGAGCAAATAAAAACTCACATTCTATGAATGACGCCAGTGCAACTATTTCTAACCCGTACAAAGGAAGAGAGGGAGAGAGTGCAAAAGGAATGAATCAGGACTTCTGGATCCAGCTCTAAAGTCTGCCACTGCCTTGGTGCATTGCTCACTCTTCTGGCCCTCTATTTTTGCAGCTGTACAGTGAATATAGTGGTCTCCCAAGAGTATGGGCATTACTAAACTAATGTCTGTGATGTCTTGGAGATTCTGAGATGTAAGCGATATATCAATACTAAATGTTTTAAACGTTCAGTGTGTCTCCCCGGTTTGCCCAACCTATTTTTCTGAATTGGAAGGCTTATAAAAGTGTGAAGTATGATGGTGTCTCTTAAGTAACGGCATCACTTTTGTGGAAACAATTTTGTGCCATGTCAGTGTGTGGGCTAAATGTCAAAGAGAGTGGTTTAAACATTCTAGCACCGAAAATGAGGTTTGGTAAGAAACAAACTTAATGTTGATAATACCTATGAAGGAAATTGGAGACAACAAATGTACAGTGAAGAATACATAGGCTAGGCAACTAAAAATAGAAAACAGCTTCATATTACAGAGGGACTACACAGTGAGTTACATCTAGCTTTGGCCTGTAAGGCCAAATGCCTTACAGCAGTCTATTACGTCAACAATACAGTATTACCTTTATCAACCAAACTTGTAATCTCATTAAAAAAATATCAAGTAGTTTGATAGGGTCTATTTTCCATAAACTCGTGTTAACTGTCATTAATTACATTACCCTCCTTTAATTCTTTATAAATCAAATCCCATATCAGCTGCTTCCTTATCTTGCCTGCCATCAATGTCAGACTGACAGACTTTTAATTACTCTTTTTAAATACTGGCACAACATTATTGTTCTTCCAGTCCTCTGAAACTTTCCCAGTGTTCCAAGAGTCCTTAAAAATCACCATTTATGGTCCAGTGAGCAGCTCAGCCATCTCATTAAAAACTTTTGGATGCAAGTTATCTGGAGCTGCTGATTTTAAAATGTCCAACTTTAGCAGCTGCTTTTAACACCCCACCCCAAGATATTAGTGAAATGAAAAGAGTGTTATCATATGATAAAACTACATCTGTTTTTTTCCCAAATACAGAACAGAAATATTAATTGGACTTTTTTGCATTACTGATGATTCTATCCTTTCCTAATAATGGAATTTGTTCCTAATATACTTAATAAACTCCTTCCTATTGTCCTTAATGCTGCTAGACATAGATTTCTCTTTGTGTCCCTTTGCTTCACTTATCAATTTTCTACAATTCCTCATTACCACTGACTTTTCCTTTTTTCCATTCATTGTGTGTGTGTTATAGCTGGCTTCTCTTTGCTTCTAAACCAGGTAGTTTTTTAATCAGGACGGCCTTCTTCCTCAGTTCTTGAATTGTGGCTTTTTGGGGCATCTATTAAAGCATTCTTAAACAATTCCCAACTATCATTCACATTTTTCTGATGAATTTCTTCCTCCCTGGTGGTTTGACTCATAATTCTTTTCAGCTTTATGAAACTCGTCTCATTAAAGCACCGATGGTGTGTGTGTGTGTGTATACTACTGCAGGGGTCGGCAACCCCTGGCACGCATGCCAGAGCGGCACATGGAGCCACTCAGGCTCCCCCGCTGGCCCTGCAAACTGCGTGGCCAGCAGCTGCACTACTGCTGGCAGGGTAGAGCCGGCCCCGGCCATGGCTGGCAAGAGGGCGGGTCGGGTCAGCCCGGCCGGAGCCGCCACTGCTGGTGGGAGGCCTCCAGTTCCTGGCCCTGGCTCCCGCTGGCAGCAGCGGCTCTGGGTGGGCCGAGCCAATTCGCCCTCTTGCCGTCCATGGCCGGGGCCGGCTCTGCCCTGCCGGCAGCGGTGTGGCTCTGGGCGGGCCGGTGCAATGCGACCCACTCCCCTCCCCTCCTGCCATCCAGCAGGGGACAGGGCCAACAGGGGCCATCAGCCCCCGCTGCCCCTGCAGATGGGAGCTGGCCCCAGGGCCGGGAACCAGAGGCTGCCCGCCGGCTGATGCTGGCCCAGGCCCTGGCCAGCAGGGCCCCTGAAGTCTGGCCCCACCCCCTTTTGGCTTCGCCCCCGGCACCTGCTGAGGGTGCAGTGGGCGGGACTGGCACAGGGGCCGGCAAAGATTGTCGACCCCTATACTACTGCTTTTGGGCTCTGGTCTTTCTCTCACTTTTAGATACAAATTAGGCTATATTTTCACTGTCAAAAGAAGGCATGTTTATTACAGCAAGATAGCTAACTTGATGTAGGTGTCTCATTGTAAAATCCTAATGTGGACCAAGTACAGATAGTTTTGTTTTTTTTTACTTCCAGCTAGTTAAACACTATGCCCGTAACATGGGGATCACCTCATCTAGCTTATATAGAGATAAAAACTACTTGTGCCTTGTCTTCAGTAGGATTCTACAGTGAGATTGCTAACTCGAATTAGCTATTTCACTGTAATAAACATATCTTATTTGGGCAGTGAAGACACAGCCTTAGTGCATCCCATTGGCTTTGTGTTATGTTGTGTTAATGCTAAAACTTTGTGAATCACTTTGGGAACTTTACGGTCTAAATGTTTCCTTTTGTGTATTGTTAGCACTAAATGTTTGCATTACAATTTTGCCAGGTCCAGTAGTATTATATTATTATTTTTATTGTTTATTTTATTAATTATTTGTATTACCATAGTGGCTAAAAGTCATAGTCCTGAACATAGTCCTGTTATGCTAGGTGCTATATAAACACAGAACAAAAAGTCTGTCCCTGGCCTGATATGCTCTTAAGTCTAAATATAGATCTCCAAAAAGATATGAAAGGACACAGTTTTTTGGTGTTGGGTGCCACTGTAGAGGAAGTATTCCAATCCCCTCTCTTTTCTCCCCTCCCATATTCAAGGTGTATTTTCACTGAGGTGAGGGGGAGAAGTGAGTCCCTACTTGTTTTTGTGCTGCTGATTGGCTGGGACTGGGAGATAATTTTCGGCACAACTAGTTTGAAAGGACAGTATCATCAGCACCACATCTGTTCATACCAGTTTGGGTCAACTTCTGCAAATTGATGCATGTGGGACTGTATCGGGACTGCATCTGGGAAGAATTTAGCCAAAATAAATTATTTTAATGAAAGTTTATAACATGGGGACTGCATTTCAGAATGAATGCAGCCAGAATTCTGAAGAAAACACAAAATTATAAGATCTGTGATTATTTCCAGCCCCCATCCATGTTCTCCCACATATTAAGGGATGTTTTTTCTTGTGAGCTTTGCTGTGTGTGTTTGATTGAGGCATTTAACAATCCTACTCATGTAAATTGTCCAAGGAGCAGCTCCATTCCTTGCATCAGATTGTGCAGTGATGTCACAGAAAGGGGGCAGGACTACTTTAGGCTTTGCTTAAACAAACAAACAAAACCCCCTTGACACCTCAGAAGTGGTAGTTCACCAAGGGCACCACAGCTTCAGAGGGACTAATTCTACGCTAAGTTTCCAATTGAAATGATTTTTGGGTAACACTGTTTACAGATGACTAGAATTCTTGTTACCATGGGGAATTATTTAGATTTGCTAGCGGGGGTGGGTTACACATTATAGCAGTAGGCACAATAGAAAACCACAAGAAAAATGAACTCATTTCACTCTCCCTTATCTCAGGCAGCTGAAGCGAAGGGAATTTTGTTAAAATTTCAAAATAAATTGTTCTTATAGCAGAAACCAAGCATGAAACTTCCACCCAAAATACAAAGGGTTTGGAAAGTTCAGAGCATGTTGAAAAGAGGATTACAGTGGAAACTATTTAGCAACTATGGCTCTACTCTGAAAAATGATTACATAACGTGACACCTTCTTACCAAACAGCTCCGCTTCCTATATGTATAATCTGAGTCTCGGCTTTGTCACTGGTCAATGTACTGAGCACGAGCTGTGACAGTCAACCCAAATTTTTGGTGTCTTGTTAACTTCTTAGCCTTTCACAGCTAGCACAGATAAAAGAGGATGAACTGGCGTCTAATCCTCTTTGCCCACTAAAAGAATTGATCTGTTGGGAAGGGTTGCCCATTTTGCACAGGTCCAAGAGGGAGACCCAGATGGAGGTTGCGATGGCGTATACTCCCCACACTGGCCACACAAGAGCTGAATTGAGCCAAGTGGGCTCAATCAGTCTATTTGGCTGCAATCTGGGAGAATTAAGCCTGGGAAGAAAGCTCTAATTAGGGGAAGCTCACCTGTATGGGAACAGGTGGAGCTCTATATGAAGCCAGAAAACTGGAAGTAGAGGAGGCTGCTGGGAGGTAGTTTACAGTCACTCCCTAGGGGAAGGGCAGTGTGTTGTGGAAGGGGGATATAGACAAGTATCTCACAGTTACTCCCTGGGAGGAGGGAGCTGAGAGGTTGGCAGACCCAGAAGAACAGGGAAGGGTCAGGAAGAGACTTTGGGGGAAGGCAGCATGGTGCAGAAGAGATTGACACCTGCAGTTTGGAGGGTCCCTGAGCTAGAACCTGGAGTAAAAGGTGAGCCAAAGTTCCCTTACTGGCCATTGAAGAAGTGGCACCAAAAGGAGTGAATAGAAGGACTGCCTGAGCCAGAAATGGAAGTGACACAGATCTGGCTGAGGGTTGATTTGTGAACCACCCACTGCATTTCCTGGATCAAGAGCAGGGTCACAGAGGGAGAAAGAGACCTAAGTAAAACTGCAGGAAAAGACGTTGCCCGTGCAGCGTTTAAACCCATGAAAGGCCAGGAAGAGGTGGTCATAGAACTCTGAGCTGCAGTGCTTCTGATCCAAAGATGTAGGCTCAGAGCAGGAGATATAACTGCAAAGACAACCTCCCCTGCACCACCTTCCCTGCTTTTGCATGGCCCCAGCCCCTAAGGAGTCCCAGTGGAGGGGCACCTGCACTGGGCCCGTGAACGGATCTGTGCTATGGAGTGGAAATTCATAGTTCCCTCCATGCCTGGATCTTTGGTGGATGGTTCAGGCCACTGTTTCTATTTACTTTTTGTTGAACTATGAGTTGAGTGCAGCTGAGTAGTGCTATTAAAGTCAATAGGACTACTCCCCGGCTTGAAGTTACAAACATCCTGCAGCATTGGGCTGGATCTTGGATCAAGAGCACTGAGAATTAGTGAGGAATGTCTGTCATTTCAGAAATCTATATTAAATGTTGGTTCGTTTATAGCTGTGCCTCTCAAAGAACTTCAGCCTAGGACAGAAATCCCTGAGGCTGAACAGTCAGGTGTGAACAACCAATATTCTGTCCATCATTGGCCTAAAAGGGAAAGATAATAACATCAGTCCTCCAGGGGAGTATAGCCGAAAACATAAATAAGAGCAGAACGTTATGTTCCTATTTTAGCAAACTGGTTCAAACTAAGTATAGCACAGGAAAGATCTCCCAGCACAAATAACATTATCAGATCAGAAGCTCTAGTTGATAATAAATCATTTGTAGCTTTGAGTAAGGCTGTCTCAATGATATGCCCTTAGGACAGGAAGACACTTCACATTATCGGATATACCTGCCTTCAGTAAGCCAGTTTTATCCAACACCATGGAGGCATGACATAGGCTGAAAAACTGGCATTGACCTGCAGCAGGTGTAGACGTTTATAAAATATGTATGTACCCAGAACAACTGCAGATGCCAGTGAAATGTTTACAAAACACATTAAAAGTGTATGGACAGTTGTCACGAGCTATGTTGTCTTTAGCTGCTGAACAAGGTGTTATTAACTGCTACTGATTCCCTAATGAATTAATCTTTCAAGAGGTAACTGAGTCAAACCACTGGACACAAACATCAGGGATAACACTATAACTTGACAATGGAAGCTGTTTTCGAACTACTGGCATTTCAGTTCTAAAAGAAAATTCATTTGGTGCCTTTCAAATACCCATTCAGAATACCAGTCCTCCTACACTCAACAACCCTAAGACTTCTCTGTTCCATTATGAAAAACAAGTAGCAGCAAGTGCAGTTTCAATGTATAGTTTATTCATA
This sequence comes from Pelusios castaneus, assembly GCA_007922175.1. NCBI lineage: Eukaryota > Metazoa > Chordata > Testudines > Pelomedusidae > Pelusios > Pelusios castaneus. Next base: position 12,787,220 of record ML685794.1, on the reverse strand, counting down.
AGCCTCTGATGGCACTGTGTGTAACCGACATACAGTCAATAAATTTGACTGAGTCTAAAAGCAGTAACTCTCGAAGTTGTCAAGTTCCAAAGGGGTAGCCATGTTAGTCGTCGTTCAGCAAAACAAACAAGGAATCTGGCGGCGCTTTTAAAGACTAACAAATGTATTTATTTATTTATTTATTTCAAGAGGCTTTGTGGGAGAAAATCCAACTTCATCAGATGCTTGAAGATGGGGAACTTGTAGAAAGGCAGGAAAATAAATGCAGGGAAGTGTAAAGTCATAGGATCAGGTCAGACTGTTACAGCAAATCAAAGCAGTTGTTTAGATTCAAACAGTGGAGAACAGCATATAGGGGGAGGTGGGGTCAAATCACCTGTTGTAATAAGAAAAAAACCCGAGATCTCTATTTAACCCTAAAGCAATTGTGTCAAATCTGCATATGATTACTTATGATCTGCATATGTAATCCAGAAATGGATAACAAATCAGTTTCAAAGAGAAACTGCAGAATTGGAATTCATATGCAGATCAGTACAAAAATGTCAGTATCCAAAGACTACAAATGTCAAGCCTTGAAGAAGAACTCTGTGTATGTGCAAAAGCTTGTGTCTCTAACCAGCAAAAGCTGGAACTTGAGCCAATAAAAGATTTTACCTCACTCACCTTGTCTGTCTAGAAACCAAACATGACAGTGTTGTGTACCAATGCATTCAGAACGGCATGCTTAAAAGGAACAGGGATTCTCAGAACCAGACACAAAATATTTGATCACACCTCTCTTTGTGTACCAAGAAAAAAGCAGTATGCTAATACAGGAATATAGTATTAAAAACTAAACACACAGCTCATAGATAAAGTAACTTCTGGCTTTGCATTATGCTATGCTAGCCTGCTCCATCTGAAGACATACCTATTGGTGGGCAGTGTAGAACGAATCAAAATGTATATTGAAGTAAATACTGATTCTTGTGTGGGAGGGAAGTAAGCTGTAAGGGGGAAGTGGGTTTGCAGGTCAGCACTGCATTATTCAGTGACCCTCGCTGCATAATTTAAGTGTGATGTTACATGGAGGAGTGTGTGCATGTGCATGAATGTGATCTATATTTATCTATAAAATTAAATACAAAAGAGATATTAAAACAAAATTAAAAAGTCAAGCACTCAGAACTTAATAAATGCCAGAATGAGCATGGCCCAGGAAACCTTAATTTTATATTCCTGTCTTTAATTACATGACCATATGTGCTTTCTTTCCTCTTTCAGTGCTCAGGATCCATCTGAATGAGGCAAGAATCTTGTGGAAAAAAATGTTGTGATCATGTAATTAAAGACTGTACCATAATGCCTCTGCATAAGGGAGCTGAATTAACATTGTAGAGGCAAACTTAACTCTAAAAAACCCCCCAATTTTCTATCTTTTGAGCGTTTGACTTTGCAACCTTCATAACACTGTTTTTTTCAACATAGTTCTCTGTGTGTCATTTCCTATGTTTTAAAAGAAGCCATAGAAGAAAACAGAAATTTGATCACATGGCATCATATTGCCATCCATGTGGGTTATCTGAAGGATTGGAACCTCTAGCTGTTCTGCAGGAATCATTGTTTTTTGTGCTAATGGAACAAGTGATAGCCATAGCAAGTTGTCATCCTTTGTGTAGATCAGCAGGAGAAGGAGATGTAACACACTAACAGTGATTGTCACAGATAGTCATTGACAACAGAGGGCTGGTGAACTCAAGAATTTTGGTATTGACATGGGCACAAGAGTTTAGCCATTTCCAAAAATGAGGCTATGCGGAAAAAAAACAGTGTTGGGGGTGGGAGGAGAGCTACCCCGTTTTTGACAGAAATGTTGTTTGGCAAAGTTATAAGAAAATAATAACAGAGGTTTATAAGGAAAGTTTTAAATCTTAATAAGAGTTAACGCTAAAAGCCTACTTACAATGTACATGTATGTGCATACATACACCCTCCTCCACATCTTGCTACGTATCCGTATTTATATATATATGTGAGAAAGCTTGTTACATTTTTACAATAACATAAAGTAATACAAAAAGCCAAACATCCTAGTAGCTCTGCTCACAGAATGATGAAATCAATAAATTGTTCTGAGAAAAGAGTCAAATAGCTTCCTGTTTTAAAAGCCAGCATTGTATATAAAGGACAATTTAGAGATTGTTCCAAACTGCAAATTCTGCCCCCCACATCTGTTCTGCTTCTCTCCAACCGCATTACAAAGATTCTGTGGTGGTTTGGATACAGAGTTATGTCTTGGGGCCTATCTTTAGAACTAATTATTAAAATAATTAATTTGCCAAGCGTTTTCCTTCTCCAACTTTTAAAAAGTATCTAACTAACATTATTTAAAGCTTCACTTAATAAAAGAAAAAAAGAGAGAGAGAAGCCCAAATGAGAGTGGGTTACTGAGTGGACAAGAATAAGGAACTGAATTTTTGAAAGAATAATTTTAGTATCCAATTTCTTGTACTTTCTCTCCAATTTTTCCATATCTCAACAAGTACTCTCAGGGTTGGTGAGAAGCACACAATCAACCATCACCAACTAACAGATTTAAAAGGCTGAAAATGCCATCTATGATAGTGTTTAAACAAGTTTTAATACACCCTTAGTGGTACTCTTGAGTCTCTGAGGACCAGTCAGAAAGAGGTGACACAAGAGATCTGCATGGAACTGGAATCTTTCGGTGCTTTTCTTTCGTCTCTACTTCACTGTTGTACAATACATCTATAAACATAACCCGCAGTTACCTTTTGTACCTTCTTGTTCTTCCCCAAACAAACATTCTCTATGCTTTGTATTTTGCTTTGAACTTGGATGCTCCAGCAAATCTAATCTAATAGATTTAATAAGAATGCTCTAGTATGAAAGGAGTCACAACTAGGGGTACTGCAATCTCTGCATTATAGGCCGCATACTAACTATTGTGCTAAGCCAAAATTAAACATCTTTGTACAGACAGGGTGGATAACATCCTCCACCTCCCAGACATGGTGTACCATCAGAGACGCTCTGTGAATACAGCCTTAGGGACAAAGTAGTGGAAGTAGCACCTATCCAGTGCTTAAAGTGGTGTGAAAAAAGTGGGCAGCTCTATTACTTACTCATACATCTGCTTTTCTTCTACCTACCTAATCCTGCTTCCAAACCCAAAATCAATTCTGTCAATTCCACCATGCATCACACCTGCTTCTTGTGCAGCTCCTGGGTTTCTTCACCCTCATTTCCAGACCTGAGGGGTTGCTGCAGAAGGGTCCCTTTAACTCTTCCAAGACTGGTGTTAAGGGAACAGGGAGTGGCAGAGGATCCATACTATTGCTTGCAGAAGGGAGTTGGAGGAGGGGGGCATGGAGCCATTTAGAGTTGCTCATACTAGGCTTCTTCTGCTCTGAGAGCTCTGTCTTCTTCCTGCATCAGCTCTGATTGTCTTCTCTTCCCCAGGAAGTGATAAATGGGAAGAAAAGCAGACAATCAGAAGGAGTTTTCCTCCCAAGTGATTCTAAATTTATGTAAGTGCACTCCTCTCTAGTTACCTGGGTTGCATCTTAGAAATTTTAGCTCCCAGGTCTGTACACATTGCAACCTGGAGCACGTAAAGCACTGTGTATTATTTACCTTTAGGGAGGAGGGGGAGTGAAGTTGGACCAATAAATCAGAGTTGTCTTCCCACCCTCCTCAACTAAGGAATGGAATAGAGTCCTCTGGTAAGGAATGGAATAGAGTCCTCTGGTATGACTTCTCCAGGGGTAAGACCAGCCAGGCCTGTCTAGTGGAATGTAGCCAGTTCCTGTCCCCTTTAAGACCTACCACCCCCTCCTGGTCCTATAGAAGGCCTTGTTCCCACATGTCTCCATGCAGGTGTTTGCTCATAGCAGGATCTCTGCTTATGTAATAGAGATTAAATTTTGCTTTTCATCTCTCTACATCAAGAAATGAAGACGGTGAAACTTGGCAATAAAGGCGACTACTTTACACCACTTTGTTGGGCTGTGTTTGTAGCCCATAAATCACATTCACATTTATTCCAAAAGAATAATTCTGAGTCCTCAAAATGTTTAAGCAAATATGACAACAGTATAAAACTCCTTTGTTTGAACTGATGTTAATAGCTCTTCTGATAGATTTTGCTGATGAATAACCTTGCCTTCAAGCACCTTATGTTAAGTGGTGTGGCTTTTTCATTGTGCTTCTGGTTATCCAATTGCTTAAAATATGCAGATGTGGAAAGGCTTTTCTCACCTCCTGTGCTTAAAGGGACATGGTGAGGTTTAAAGCAGAATTTCAAAGCTTATAAACAAACAAACAAACTCCTCCCTTCCCTCACCCTAGTGCTCTGCTCAACTGCAGAGATTTGGGTTGGTTTTTTTTCTGTTTGAATTTCACATTACACATCTTCATTATTTATTCCCCATCTTAAGGTCAGAAGTAAACATTTAGCAACAATGTGTTTAGAGTTCTGCAATACAGCTGAGCTTTTGATTTGCAAAAAATGTATTGGAAACCCAACAATTTAGGACCATGGCGTCGCAAATGCATTTGTACAGGCAGACCCTGCATCCATATAGATCCAAGAGCAGGATCTAGACTTTAGACATTATAAAAACTATTTTGGAGCGTGAAAGTGTGGTCACCTTTGATTGGGATCAGTTTTAAATCAGTTAAAGCGGCTGCTGTCCTCTAGCTAACATATGTATTGCAGCATTAAGGGTATCTACATCACTCTTGCCAATGCCAATTGCTCAAAACTGAGGAGTCAAGACTCAAAAAACCATGAACTTTTTTTTTTTAATCCACTTTTATTTGCTTCTACTCTTTGTGCCTTTTGGATTCCTATGTTCTAACTTTGCTTTGTAACTCATTGTTGAGGGCTGCAAACTTTTTAAAATGAAAACTGTGTCTCACGTAACCACAGGATTTTGTGCTGGAACTTTAAGAAAAATACCAAATATTTCGGCCATGTCTACACTTGTAAAGTTAAGCTGACTCTGTTAAGTCGACTTAACAAGGTCAACTTTAAGTCAACTTAAAGTCAACCTTGTTAAGTCGACTTAACAGAGTGGCTACACTTTAAGTCGACCTTGTTAAGTTAATTTAACAGTAGACATAGCCGTCCACATTGGCTTTAAGTAAACTATAAGGTCAACTTAGTGCTATTCCCCGTCCACACTGGCTTTAAGTCGACTTAAGAAGTCGACTTAAGGCTTAAGTCAACCTTCAGAGGTGGTGTTATTAAGTCGACTTAAGGAAGCGCTTAAGTTGACTTAATAAAAGCCCAGTGTGGACGTGGCTTTGTGTAGGTCAACTTAAGCATTCTTATGTCGACGTAAGTTGCCAGTGTAGACACACCCTTCAAGAGTTAGCAACACTGTATCCAGCAACCCTTTTTAAAATCACAGCAGAGTCCTTGGGAAATGCCTATTCCTCTCACTATGTATACTTTATAGGCAGCACACAATGGTCACACAAACACTTCCACTTTTCATTTTCCCCTTCCTCTCCTGTCAAACCTCATCCACCGAGGTGGGGTAGAATGAGAAATCCATTACAATGTGCTCAAATGCTCACTGGATTACCATGCCATGGCTATTTCCTCTCACTGCTGCGTTCCAGGATATTGCTACACAAATAACTTTCTGTTGTCTAACAGCTCGGCTTTCTCCCACTCAGTTCATAAAGTGACGTTACAAGGCAATTTTTGTGACACCTCATTGACATCAGTTGCAGTGGATGTTGGCTTTGCTGAATGATTCAAGTGGGAGGGGCAGGAAAAGGCATATATCACACTGATAGCCTGGTACAGCAATGACTGATATAGGAAATATTGACAAAGATGCAGGGGAGGGACATGTGCTTGTGTTTGTGTGTCTGTGCATTTAAAAAAAAAAGTTTGGATCATGGCAATTGTTTCATTTTTTAAAATTATGATCATCTGAAAAGCTTAATTGCTGCATTTTCCTCATTCTATAGATTTAAATGTCATATATGACAATGAGAGCATATCAGCTCTTTATTCTTGAACTATGTATTTTACTGGGCTTTGCACAGTGTGTTAATCAAAGAGTTACAGGTGCATAGTTTACTGTGTACACATGGAATAATGTAGCATCCACGCGAATTGTTGTTCCTACTGGCTAGAAATGGGGGGAAGGGGGGCAAACAAGGAGACAATACATTGTTGCAACTAATGTTCTAGCATGTATTGATGCTTGTTTAAAGATGGAGAGAAGTAATGAAGAGCAACTTGGGAGCTGATGTCAGTGAACAAGTTGGTGTTTGTACTGTGATAGAAGTCAAAAGCTCCAGTTGGGATCAGGGCCCTGTTGTTTTAGACGCTGTGCAAACTTTCAGGCAAACATGGCATGGCCTATGAAGAATTTACTTGTAGATTTTATATTTGGAAGAGATCTAGTCTAAGCACCTGCATAACACAGACCATAGAGCTTCACCCTGTAATTTCTGTATCAAGCCCACAAGTTTTTTGAGTGATAGCACATCTTTTGGAAAATTAAGACTTCAGGTGATAGAGAATCAATTACATGACTAGGTAACTTGTTCCAGTGGTTAATTGCCCTCACTGTTTAAAAAAAAATAATCGCACCATATATCTATTTCTAGCCTGAATTTATCTAGCTTCAGCTTCTGTCCATTAGATCTTTTTATGCCTTTTTTCTGATAGATTTATGAGCCAGCTACTCAGTGGCATAGGATACCAAGGGGGAAGGGGGACGATGTACCTGGGCAGCAGCCTAGGGGTGAGTGCCAATGGCTGTGCCCTCCTCAGAGAAATTGCTTCCCTCTGTCATAAATGGCCAGGGGCCACTGAGCTTTAACATCAGGGGTTAAAGTAAGGGGGAACGCACCGGAACACAGTTCCGGGGCCCACAAATTTGAGGGGCCAGAGTTCCGGGGCCTCTAAAAATAGAAAAATCTGGCACAACGCATGTTCCGCCCTGCCCTGGCTGCTGGCGGGTCCTATGGCCCACCGTTTTAATCACAATACTTATTGTCTTATGCAGTGTTTGCTAGTTTGTGACAATAACTGGTATAGACATAAATGCCATATAAAATTATAAATATTTTTATGGAGCGATAACCGATGCATGTGGTACTGAGAAGTGATTGCAAATGCCTACCTGGGCTGGGGCCCGCACATGCATGAAGGGGGTCCAGACAATACGGGAAGGGGGCCCGGAGATTAGGAGGGTTCCGGGGCCCATCAAATTATACTTTAACCATGGTTTAACATCCTTGGTGGCTGTACTGACCCAGCACAGGCCTCCTGGCAGCCAGGGCTTCTGCCATCAGGAAAGCAAGTGGGATTGGGAAGGCACCTCCATCCCCATGCTGGATGCAAGGAGGGAGCTGCAGGCTTTGGAGGGGCCAGGCAGCCAAAGGCGAGGCTCCGTGGCAGAGCCCATCACCTCTCCCTCTTTCCCTTCTTCTCACCGCATTTGCCCCTGTCACTCCTGCTCCCCGCTGCACCCGCCACCCCCACAACAAGAAGTGGAGTGGATGAGAATGGGAAACAGGCCTGCCAACCCCCATAGGGTGCTGCCCCTGCCACCTATGGTGGGGAGGACGGGCGCGGGGAGGAGGGGTACTAATGTAAGTATTGGCCCCTGAGTGCCGGAGACCTTATGTACACCACTGCAGCTATTTCATACAGCTCTTTGGCAAGGAGGCACTTGTGGACTGTGAGCAAGTGACTTATACTCCTGTTTCTTAGAGTTATAGAATTGAACGCCAGGAGGGATCACCATATCATTAGTCTGACCAACTGTATATCACAAGCCACCACACACAACTGCACCTAAACCCAACAACCGAATTTAGACCCAGCTCTTAAACTCCCCAGGAGACACTAGACGGGTGGTTTTCAAATTTTTTTCCTCAGGACCCAGTTGAAAAAAATCATTTATGCCTACAAGCCAATAATTACATCTTTTATTAATAATTACATTTCAGTCTTTCGGCGGCAGCAGCAGGGGACAGCGTGACTCAGTGCCTGAGGGTCTGTGACCCAGTACTGGGTCCTTGGCCCTAAGTTTGAAAACCATTGCTCTAGACTATTGTGTGCCACAGGCAGAGAATAGAAGGGATTGAGGAACACCAAAGTCCTAGCCTCTGCAATGATGGAAAATTCATTAAGGAGATACACACATCCATGGTAGGAAGGCCATTCGTCTGGTTATGAATTAAGCAGTCCTCTGTTTGGGGTGGTTTGTCCCCTGCTGAGACAAGACGGAACTCGGTTTTATTTGGTATCGGATGAGGGATGCCATTTTGAAGAGTGTGGTCCTTCACTCCCACCAGCGCGCTGTCACACACATTGTGCATGGGAGATCATGCCAACATGGACAAGCCGGCATGCTCTTCAAAATGGTGTTTCCCTTTGCGAGATGGTGCATGTGAGATCACGCCAGTGGGAAATGCCCTGCCATTTCTGGAAGTACCTTAACATCCAGTATTCTGGAAGTGGGTGAGTGCAACGACCACATATCAGGCAATCCTGGCAAATAAGCTTCACCTCATTCTGAAAGGAAGGGAAATAAAAAAAACTAAACCATGTGACCTAAAGGAAAATTGCTTGCAGACTGCACCTACAGTTATCAGTTAACCCTGAACATGGGAGGTCAGCCAGCCAAGCAACTGTGAGACAATTCTCAGTACAAGCTGAGAGCCGATCCTGTACAGTGTCTCATCTCCAGTAATGGCTATACTATTTAGTTCACCAAAGAGAAAATTAATTTTCTCTCTCTAGGGTATGTTTTTCAGACCTTGAATCATTCTTGTAGCTTTTCCTATCATTCTTGCAGCTTAGGTTAGTTACTGCTACTTGATTCTTTATGTACGATGCCTTCCACAGTGCAATCTCTGCTCATTCATTGGGATAACCTTATTTTACTTTAATACACAAGAGTAACCATCATGTTAAGAAAATGTAAGTGGGTACTTTGATGCTTCAGAACTCAAACATCTGTTAATCAAAACACGGCCCTAGAACCCTATGGGTGCGTCTACACTTGTAAATTAAGTCGACTTAAGCTTGCTTAAGTCGACTTAATTTACCCTGCGTCTACACTACAGTTTCCTTAAGTCGACTTAAGCAACTTGCTTAATGAAAATTAAATTGACTTTATTAAACCTAGATTTAATTTGACTTAAGGCTTAAGTCGACTCCCTAGCATCAACTTAAGCCAGTGTAGATGTGGGGTAGCCCTAAGTTGACTTAGGGCTACCCCAGGACTACACCAATGCCTTCCCTGCCGGAGGGGGGGCACAGGGGGAGCCTGGCATGCCCTGCCCAACCTGCCCCTATGCCCTGCCAGGGTCCCTGTCCCCCTTTGCCCCATTGTACTTATGTACAATGGGGCAAAGGCTGAGCCCCCTCGCACTGGGCAAGGGGTGCCCCCCTCCCCCGTGGACCTGCCCTAGGTCCCCCTAGCTCCTAGAAGTTAACCTAGGCATCCAGTGTGGATGCTCTATGTCGACTTTGTAAGTTTCCCCCAAAGTCAACTTAAAATTTAAGTGTAGACTCACTAAGTCGACTTAAAGTCGACTTAGTTAAGTTGACTTAAATTTCCAAGTGTAGACATAGCCTATGATACTGGTAGTGCATATCATCTAAGTTTCTTAGCTTTTTGATAATTCCCATTAACTCTGATGTTATGTGAATTGCATTATTTTTTCTTTTTTCTATCTTGCCTTTTCACCTCCCTCCTTTTTTTCTCTTTGCACTTGGACAATTATAGTTAATATTTTGCCTGTAAATTCTGCAAAGCCGTAAAAAGATTTTGCGCTTAGCTGTTAGTGCTTAAGGACACCAACACATATCTTAGTGACCTTTTTAAACAGCTGAGATCTTTAACTTTCACAAACAGCTGCCATTTGTGCATAGTGGCTAACAGGACATTATTTGTACATTGCAATTATATTGATTTTTATCAGCATGGTCAAGATGAGAGAGAGAAGAAATGGGAGTTTCAACCAGTTCAGATAAATGCAAAGCTTTATCTCTCTAATTACAGCCTCGCTGTGTGCTGTGCAAAGCTTCTCAGCTTTTCTATAACCTGCTTTTGGTTTCTATAGCTGCAAGAACAATAGCTTGAAGATCCTGATTACATGGTTCTTGTGCTCCTTCCCTCTCTGGAGTGGAGCAGTTATGCAAGAAGGGCCTGAAAAAGGCTTCAAGCTGCAGGTATGGCAGGAAACACTTCCAGTGTGGCATTCTTCCTTGTGCCCTTTTTCTGCAGGATCCCAGCAAGAAGCTTTATATTCACCATGTGTTTCAGGCTAGGACTTCTGCTGTTTGGGAATGCTGGGTTGCATTGCAATGCAATGTTGGGTGATCTGGTAGACATAACACCAGAGAAGACAGTGGAAATCGTTCATGCTACATAAAATGCATGAACTTTTGTTCATGTGCCTTTTGTCTCTTAACAGAGCTGGGTAGTGTTAGGTGCACCAAGAGCCCCATTGGTACCTATCACATGGGTGAGCTGGGCTTCCACTGGGGCAAGAATGGTGGGGAGAGAAACCTCAAGGGGGCAGTTACCCACGTAGATGCCTTGAGACGCAGGATCTAAGGCTGGGATATTGTTGGCAGACATTTTATTCCCTGACCCTCCATGGACATTCAGATTCCACTCTCTTGGGGAGAAAATAAGTACTGATTCTGAGGTCACACTCTTGAGATAAGTCTACACTGCAGCTAGGAGTGAGCTTCCCAGCATAGGCAAACTTGTATTATCCGGGTTCATGCCTGAGCACTAAAAATGGCTGTGTGATGTTGAGGCACCAGTGAAGGGTAAGGTTAGACTCCCCAAGCATAAACCCACCCTTCTCCCTGGGGCTGTGCTTATGTGGCTACCCTGAGCATCTTCCAGTACTGTAATGTCCACACAGTTGTTTTTAGTGCATCAGCATGAGTCTGTTGCCCCTGGGATGGGAGACTCACTCGCAGACATATCCTTGGGGCATTTTGCTCATTGTCAAACTTCCCCTGGATTTGGTGTAGGAGGTGACCATCTGAAAAGGAGATCTGATCACTGGTCTAACTCTGTTCCATTGAAATCAGAAAAAAATGTGCTCTTATTCTGGAATAAGACTGTCCACAGGGGTCAAGCCATTGTAGAATAGTTTATTCCTCACTAGCTGCTCCTCCATTTGGCAGCTTTTCCACAGGCAAGCATTGTTTAACAGGAATATAGAATGAATTAAAACTTTTTTTTCTTCTTCATAAACTGAACCCATAGTCCATTATTAAGATGGGCTTGGCCTTTTGAGTTTTCCATGGTTTAATAACCGAGAAAAAGGTTCTGGCACCTGGTTCCGATGGAAAACAATGTTATGTCTTAACACTTTTACATAACTGCCAACACAATTTTTTTTTAAAAATCTAACAAAAAACTGATGGATCAAAATCAAAAGTGTCATTTGGAGCTAATTTCCTTTTAATTTGAGAAACAAGGAAAGTTTTTGCATAGTCATCATTATTGCAGTAGAAGTTCTTTACATCTTAGCCACAAGGTATTCTGTTTATTTATATGGTGTCATCAAAGTCCATGGCACTTCACAGATAAATGCATATGACGGATCCCTACCTGATGTAGTAATTTATGAGGGTGAGTTTCTTCATCTAAGGTGACCAAATGGCACAACAAATGAGGAGTGCCTTTGACATCCCCTCCCACCACCCGTCCATTTGTTAAATCTTTGAATATCATATCTTTTTACTGCATTTGTAGCCAACTTCATCTTTTTGATGCATGATTTGCATGCATGATTTATCCCTGTCATATAAGATGAGGAAAATGTAGTTCTCAGAAAGTCTGGAAGGTTCCATGAGATTCTACAAAGGTCCAGAACATTCTAGTACGGTGGCTCCCAACCTGTTTAACTCAAGGGCCACAAATATGATTTTTACAACCCTGAAGGGCCACCAGTCTTTCTGCCAGCAGCCCCCCTTCTTCCCATTGTACACACAAGGAAAGAGTTCATTGAGTTCATTCCCTGGCTGCAGCAGAAAACTGTGCACTCCACCTGAATCCCTAGGCAGTGGCCTCCTTCTGCAGCCAGGAGGAGGGGAGATCAGTGCTCACCTCCCTCTGGCTCTAGCAAGGACCCAGCACCTAGGGACTCAGGCAGAGCACTTTGCCATGCTCTCTGCTACAGCCACAGGGAGGGGTGAGCTGATCTTTCATCCCCTTGGCTGCAGCAAGGAGCCTGCACCAGCAATGTGCTTCGCATGGGTACTTGGACAACAGGTCCCTTCTGCATTCAGTAGCGGGGAGCTGCAGGCCACTCTGAAAGGCCTTGTGTTGGGATCCACTGTTCCAGGAGGTTAGTGAAAAATGAATCTACATACAGAATACCTGAAGCATTTTACTTCAAACATTCTATTTTCGGTTATGTTGCTAATAACAAAAACAGCACCCTGAGCCTCCATGCCTGGCACCTGGCTCTAAATCCAACCTTGCTTCCACCCTCTAATGTTGTACGTGAGAATACAAAAGAGAAAAATAGGAGAATTTAATGACTGATTTGGTTCCATTGGAGTTATTATTAGATCTGGTTGGGAATTTTAGGTCAATATGTCTTTATCAGAACATGCAGTATCCACAAAATGAATTTAAAAAAAAATTGGAAATCCTAATTGTCAATTACTTCGAGTGATTAGAGTTGGATGGCACAAGATGGAAAGTTTAGTAATAACCCTGGGACATAATGGTTGTGGAGCAAAAGAGGAACTAATGAAAGAGGCTACCTCCATAGTCACATTGTCCGTGGGAACACTGAGATAGGGCTTTAGCCAGAGTTGCTCATATATACTGTGCTATGGACTTGGACTCTGCTTGTGCCGATCTGATCAAGGGTGAGGATGAGGCTTCCTGTCCCTCAAAAGTTTTCATCCTCGGGAACACTCATAAGCATTCCCATATACGGGAAGATGCCCTAGTTCCTGGTCTTCAACTGCAGAATCCCGCTGTGATAGCAGAAGCACTTGGTGTTAATACATGTAGAGTCTTTGAAGGCAGTATCAGGGATACAAGAAGGTGGAGAATATCCACACTTATGTCTTCTAAGCAGTCTGAAAGGCTATGTCTACACTTGCACTTTTAAGTTGACTTTAACTAAGTCGACTTAACTAAGTTGACTTAAAGTCGACTTAGTTAAGTCGACTTAGTGTGTCTACACTTTAACTTGTGTCCTTTTGTACAAATGCCTTAAACGGGAGGGTGTGAACAACCATTGTCTCCTTAATGTTAAGGAATCTATCAGGTGATATGGTCCCAGGGAGTATCCTGATGAGCCATTAAGGAGACAATGGTTGTTCACACCCTCCCATCTAAGACATTTGTCCAGATTGACACAAGTTAAAGTATGGATATAACATCAAATTCTTAACTTCTAATTGAAATAGAATTCCTAGACATAAACTATATAATCATTCCCAGCAAATTACTACCTTTCTATTGATACCAAACATGACATAGTTCCTATGGATTATAGCATTTATGAGATACCCATAGAAAATAATATCATAAATGCTTCCCTAAATCCAGACAGTGTCACACCGTGTCCACATGCCCTGCCCTTTGGGGGGCATGCCAGGCTCCCCCTGTGCTCCCCCCCCCCAGCAGGGAGGGCATTGGTGTAGTCCTGGGGTAGCCCTAAGTCGACTTAGGGCTACCCCAGGGCTACACTGGCTTAATTCGACTTTAGAAAGTTGAATTAAACCTTAGGTCGAGTAAAAAGCAGGCTTAATAAAGTCGATTTAATTTTCATTAAGTTGACTTTATTTTGCTTAAGTCGACTTAAGCAAGCTGCTTGAGTCGACTTAAGCAAAGTGTAGTGTAGACGCAGGGCACATTAAGTCGACTTAATTTGCCAGTGTAGATGCAGCCAAAGGGATTAACTTAATTCAGGATTTATTTATTGATTGGTTTAAAACCGAAACCCATTCAAGAATACCATTATGGAAGGGTACTGCACAATACTTGACATTACTTTAGGACATTTTGTCCACCTCATTGTGTACATCCAAGGAATCATTAATAAATAAATGAAACTGATAATAGGTTGGAAGAAAAAATCAGAAAAAAGAGCAGTAAACAATCAATGTTGTTGTAGAAAACAAAACAGGCCAGGA
>ML685794.1:12625257-12772944 GCA_007922175.1 Pelusios castaneus | reverse complement strand
GCGGGACAAGTAAAGCGCTATAAATATAGCGCTTTCTCGTGTACACACGTGCACTTTCTTTTGCAAAGGAGCATTCACCGTGTGAATGCTCCTTTGCGAAAGAAGAGCAGTGCATGGTGGGCACCTGTTCCACCATGCTCTGCCCACAGCCAGCCCCCTAGCCAAGCTGCAGGGCTTCCGGTGGCAGGGGGGGCTGCGTTGCCAGCCCCCGCTGTCATCCGAACCCCTGGACTGTGCTGGGGGGCTGGCTCCGATTCGAGCCGGCCCCCCAGCACAGCTCCCGGGCTCGGGTGTCAGCAGGAGCTGCGGCGCTTTAAGCGAATCGAAGCCGGCCTCCCACCACAGTCCGGGAAGCTGCCAAACCGGGCAGCTCCCAAAGATACTCAATTTCACTGCTCGGCTAGAGCAGTGAAATTGACATATTTGACAGCTCCACTGTCCCAGAGTGGCCTGGATTGGCACTCTGGGACATTTCCGGAGGCTGTCTATTGCGCAAAATGAGTACACACGAGCATTATCGCGGAACAGCTGTTCCGCGATAATGCTACCACTCTCGTTCGGAGTGGTTTAATTGTTGCGCGGCAAGAGGGTGTTGCCGCGCAACAGAGAAATTGCTCGTGTGTACTCAAGTGGCTTTATTGCGTGGTAAGGAGCCTTACCACGCAATAAAGTGATCGTGTGTACAAGGCCTGACTTCAGCGGAGTTCCACATAGGAGTAAGGACATGTTCATGCCACACCCTTAACACTTGCACAGACTAAATTATAGGAGAATGGCTTTAGCTCTGGTCTTCACTACAAAAATAAATACATTTTTAAAAAAGGCATGTTCTTACCTTGATCTGCCAACTAACGTGAAAAAATCCAAATCCAAACTGCCTTGTCCTCTTTTCTCTTTCTAATAACAGCTTTGGTCTTTCCCTTTTAGTAATAAAAATCCATTTGACTTGTAACTAGGTTCTCTCTCTGTTTTGTTGTCTGCCTTATTTTTCGTGTCTGCACGCACAATTGTTTTGCTTTAATTGTACCTGTATAGCTATTTCAATAAAAACCTCACACTCCAAGCCAAAAGAATCATACCAGTATAAAATCTGTGTGTAATCCAGGACTCAGGTTGAGCAAAATCCATTGTCATTCTCAGAATTGCTAACCGTTGGCTTTAGTTTTAGAATCTGGATATTTGTGTTTCAGACGCACCAGAAGAATGTTTATTTCTTTAAAAACAATTGTTTTCTATATATTTCCCTCTTCATTGGTGGATATATTTATTTGGGTTTTAGGTTTATAGAAGGGACTGTTAACTGGACATTGGCCCAACAATTATGTTTTTTATTTTTAAGTTTATTGCCCCTGATTACTAGCACTAATTGATTACTGAGCACTAATTGTTAGTCATGCTGGGCCCAGTCCTATTGAAGTCAATGAAAAGACTCCCACTTCAATGTGTGTTTGGAACTTGAATCTGTCTATTATTTGTATTGTGTGAAGTTAGACAGAGAGATGACTGCCCTCAATCACCTACAAAGTGCACTGCTAACTAGTAATGCACATTATGTTGTGGCCTATTTCAGTTGTTAAAAACCAGCAATGAGCCCTGGAGCAATAACAATTTAGCTTTCTGCATGTCAACATAAATAAGGCCAAATGTTGGGAACTCCTTCAAGAAGAGCTCCAGCACTTTTGAGGATTTGGCACATAGTTTTCGGAGGAAGGATTATTGTGCTATCAAAAGTGGCACTGAACCATGAACATCTGTTTCTCTAATTTGCTTCCTCCAGCTGGGACTTGCAGGTAACCCTGAATTCATGGATGCTTGTAATGTGAGGCATCTCCTTTAAGAAGTTAAGAAAACATAAGTTTTTCCTGGAAAGTAAAAGCTCCCAAATAATAACAAAATTCACATGCATACTGCTGCTACAACAGGACTAATGAAAGAAAAGCCACACCAGTATTATAGAGCTATGGATACCTCTGGGTGACCATTCAACAAAACAGAGAAATTAAATCTCAAAGCCTTTTCAAATGTAAAACCTATTCCAAGTAAAACAAGTTCCAGAGGGGTAGCCCTGTTAGTTTAGTTGAGCAAAACAAACAAGGAGTCCTGTGGCACTTTTAAAGACTAACAAATTTATTTATTGCATGAGCTTTCATGGGAGAAAATCCCACTTCATCAGATGCTTTGAAGACGCATAAGTATAAGAGTTACTGTTGTATGAATCTTAATGAGTATAAGCTTTTCTTCAAAGGTTGAGTGTCCTTTTCCTCCTATTTTTCTGTGTCATCTAACACACTTCGGCAGGACTATATGGCCTTATCTTCAGAGTCAGCCACTGGTGACCTGTCTCTGGAGTAGCTGCATGCCCCCCAATGTAGACAAGAAAAATGTGATTTGCACAAGTTGAGCATATTTATTCCTGCTTGAGTTTAGCTCAAACTGTGTAAGTTATGGTTTTTTTGGGGACCTGCAATAATGTAGGCACTGCTGGAAAACCGTGATTGAAAAAGGTCTAATTCTAAGTATATAAATAATAAATAACAGTTCATGGGGTTGTTGATGAACATCCAACTTGTCTGAACTTATGACTTTTCTGCAGACTCAACAGACTCAGATATGTAATTCTGGTGAGATTTCAATACTTCCTTGCTGCATCCTGATTGGAATAAAAAGTAATACATCTCAAAAAGCCAGCTCTCCACTCTCCAATTAAATTGAAAGATGTGTGATAATTAAAACATGCACACACCCTAAGCAACAAACTAAAGACTTAAGTAAACATTTTTGAACCTCAACAAAGGTTTGGGTAGGGTTTGAGTTTTGGGTAGAAGTTCAGATCAGTTCTTATTTTAAGCTGAATCAGTTTGTTTAGCCATAGTCAAAATATAACTTTGGTAATTGCCTGATGACAGAGCTTAGATTCAGTAACATCAGCCTTGGTTGCCATTATTAGGGTCCATTCCTCTTTCTCTACAAGTCATTTGCCTATTCCAGGCATGTTATGAATGACAGTAGGAGGAAGATGAATGTCATATAACAATTGCTCAATAAGACAAGATAGGTAATGATGAGCAAAGTTAAAACTAAACTTCTACACTTAAATGCACTAAATTTCCGAGCCTGCCAGACTGGCCGTAGTTCTCTCTGGGAAATTTCACCACTTGATGTTACACAAAAGGTAACAGCAATTTTTTAATATATATTGGAACTTGATTGAAGGCAGTGGATTTGCAGGAAGGATGTATTTAGCCAGATACATTACTTAGAAATATGCTTATGGATTTTTGTTTATTTAAAGTAGCATTCCCTGTGTTTTTGCCAAGTTTTGTACCTCTCGACCAATAGATAGCTTTTAACATAGGTTCTTCTTCAAGCGCTCCTCACATCCATTCAGAGGTAGGTGTATACGTGGTGCAGTGCACAGTCCTCCAGAAACCCTTTTTGTCCTAACCTATCCTGGTAGGGTCAGCAGCCACCGCCCCGTGGAATCCTGCGCTCCAGTCGCGGTATATAGGTGGCGCTGACCCGACCCCCCCTGCAGTTCCTTTTTTCCACTTGAGTGATGGTCTGGAACGCCCTCGCTCCTTGTGATCTCACAGGTGCCTGTCCTAATCTCTCATTGTAGCCTAGAGTTAGCTTAGTTGAGTAAGTTGGTCCAGTTTAGTTAGCCAGAGCTAGATCCGGACCGGTCCCAGCTTGGTGCATCAGCCATGCCAGGCGTCGAGCCATGCACTGACTGTGGGAAGGCTTTCCTGGTCAGCAACCCTCACAATCGTTGCCTTAAGTGTCTGGGTGAAGGGCACCGAATAGATAAATGCCATATATGCTGCTCTTTCAAACCCAGAACACAGACGGAGAGAGAATGCCGCCTCTGAGCCATCCTCACGGAGGCGGCTCTGAGACTCATGTCAGCACCGGCATGGGTTGTTGCCGCAATCACTCTTGGCACCGGCATAGGCCCAGCACCGCTCTCCCTTGGCTTTGAAGAAGTGTTGTGCCACTCAGGATGGGCCACCGGCACAGACTACTCCAAGGACCGTGGGAAAAGGACCTAGCCAGTGGTCCCCACCTTCAACATGGCCTGAAGTTCAGCAGTCACCGGCCAGGCAAAGGGGTCAATCTCCCCCAGACCCATTGATGCCAGAAGCCTTCAAGGTAGCAAAGGCCCTGTTGGTGCTGCCAACCCTGCTGCCAGTTCCCCATCAGCTGATATCGAGGGGGAAGCCCTCCATGACTTCATCGGCTTGGAAGCACGCGCTAGTGCCCACTTCCAGGCCATCCCTTTGGATGCCAGTGAGTCTCAGCACCAAAGCCTGTTGCCCTGAGAGCAGCCAGTCTCCCCTAGCATGGGGATGCCACCAGAGGTTGAGTCAGGGAGAACCACACAGGGAGGTCCCCGCCGCTCCACATCAGCACTCAGCTCATCAGCAGCCTCGCTGCTGCCCAGCTGGCACCGTTCCCCCCTCTCCATCAGTGGGGAAGTCCGTGGCCTGGGTCTGTAGGAGGGTCTCTTCATCTTCCTCAGCATTGGAGGAACCAAATGCCAGAGGCGCAAAGAGATCCCTGTTGCCAACGGGGGCTCGGCCATTGAGCAAATGGCACCGGAACTTTTCGGCACCGAGAGATCAGCACTGATCCCGAGTCTGTCAGCACTGATGAAGCGCTCTCTCTCCCACCACATCGTTGACCTCACCCGAGAGCCCCAGCACTGGAGGCTGAGACCGTGAAGGCCGCCCTGGCACTGCTGACACTCTGGGAGGGGTATGCCCCCCGAGTGGCAGCCCGGCACCGGTATTGGCACCACCACCTCTTCTGGTGCAGACCGCCCAGGGCTGGCCTGCCCAGTGGGCTTACTGGGACCCATGGATGGCTCCAGCTGGGGACTCCTCTTCCTGGTGTTCGCCCCAAGCACAACCCTTTGGGTCTGCTCAGGCTCCTTCAAAGGACCAGGACTTGGAGATGGACTCAGGGACAGGCGAGGGCCTGTCTGTGTCATTCCAGGAAGGGGATCTCCCATATTCCTCCTCTTCCCGATGAGGCGCTATACCAGAGACCCCTTTCCCTGGCAGAGGACACTAGGTCTCACCAGGACCTCTTAAGGAGAATGGTGTCCCCACCTGAGGCTTACAGTGGAGGTGGTGAGGGAGGACCTTGACCCCCTCTTTAACATTGGTGATTCTGCCCCTCCTGCAAGAGTAGCTTTGCCACTCCACAAGGGAGTGTTAAAGATAGCACGGGCACGCTGGCAGACTCCGTCCTCCATCCTCCCTGTGTCAAAGAGGGCAGCGAGGAAGTACCATGTCCTGCAGACAAATTTGGGTACCTCTTCACCCACCCTACGCTGGGCTCCCTGGTGGTTGATGCTGTTAATCAGCGAGAAAGGCAGGGCCTCCCCACATCTACACCAAAGAATAAGGATACAAAGCGGATGGACTTGTTTGGGAGGAAATTGTATTCAACTGAGGGCAGTCCGCCTAGCTTTCCAGGTGTTCCTGACCAGATCAAGGGCAGGACGGTCCAGGTCCTCACAGACAACATGGGGGCAATGTTCTTCATCAATGGCTAAGGGGGAGCCCGCTCAACAGTCCTCTGCAGGGAGGCAATCCGCCTGTGGCAGTTAGCGGTGAAATACGATTTCCACTTGGTAGCCTCATACTTCCCAGGCATGCAAAATGATCAGGCGGACAACCTCAGCAGGAATTTCTTGCCCCAGCAGGAATGGTACCTATACTCAGAGATGGTAATGGACATCTTGAACCTGTGGGGGTGCCCTGAGGTGGACCTATTCATGACCGGTGAGAACCGCAAATGTCAGCGCTTCTGCTCCCTGAGGGGCCTGTCCTACGCCTTCCTAGTGAGCTGTTCAGGGCCCCTCCGCTATGCTTTTCCCTGGTACCCCTGATTTACAGGTGCTGCTGAAAATCAAAAGGGACAAGGAAAGTCAAGGGTAATCCTAACAGCCCTGGTATGGCTGAGGCAACCGTGGTACGGCATGTTGCCGGAGTTGTCCACGCAACTACCCAGAACCCTCCCGGAGAGGAGGGACCTATTGACCCAAAACAATGGTCACCTCCTACACCCAGACCTGAGCATCCTGCACCTGACGGCATGGATGCTTTGTGGCTGAACCCGGCTGAGAGATCATGCTGCCAAGAGGTCCATCGGATCCTAGTGGGAAGTAGAAAGCCCTCCAAACAAGCCAAATACAAGGCAAAGTGGAAATGCTTCTCCCTCTGGACAACAAAGCGGGGTCTCTTCCCCCAAGGGCACACCGATTCAGGTGATTCTAGACTACCTGTACCACCTGAAGGGGCAGGGCGTAGCCCTGTCATCCTTGAGGTTCACCTGGTTGCAATATCGGCTTTTCATAAGTCATTTACGGGGGTTACACCCATTGCTCACCCTATGAGTGTAAGGTTCCTGAAGGGAATAGAGAGGGTCTACCCTCTGGTGAGAAACCCTGTGCCCCAATAGGACCTTAACCTGGTGCTTAATGCATTGAGAGGGCCCCCGTATGAGCCCTGGGACTCGTGTTCCCTTCTAGTCCTCTCGTGGAAAGTATCCTTTCTGGTGGCCATCACCTTAGCCAGAAGGGTATCAGAGCTCAGGTTGCTAGCCTCAGTATCCCCCTACATATTGTTCTTTAAAGACAAGGTCCAGCTGAGGCCTCAGCCAGCCTTCCTACCGAAGGTGGTATTCTCCTTCCATATCAACCAGTGCATTTTTCTCCCTGTATTCTTCCCGGAACCACATATCACGGAGAACCAGAGGAGATGGCATACCTTGGATGTCAGACGGGCCCTCTCAATCTACATTGATAGGATGAGGGCATTCTGAAAGACAACCTAGCTCTTCATAGCAGTTGCAGAGCTCATGAGAGGACAAGCAGTTACAACGCAGTGCATCTCCTCCTGGATAACAAGCTGCATCAAGGACTGCTACTGTAATGCAAAAGTCCCCATGTCAGGCCGTCAGAGTGCACTCCACAAGGCCCAGGCCTCGTTGGCAGCCTTCTTAGTACAAGTTACAATCCAGGAGATCTGCAGGGCAGCAACCTGATCTTCGGTGCACATGTTTACTTTGCACTGTGCCATTGTGCAGAGGCAAAAGATGATGCAGCATTTGGTAGACATATGCTGCAGGCGGGAAAGTCATAATTCCACCCACCATCCTATTCAAGGCTTGTTAGTCACCTACATCTGAATGGATGTGAGCAGCACTTGAAGAAGGACAGAGGATTGCTTACTTGTAAGTATCCTTCTTCAAGATGGGCTGCTCACATACATTTCCTACCCTCCCTCCATCCACACTTTTTGGAGTCAGCGGAAAGAAGGGACTGAAGAGGGGGGCAGGGTCAGCGCCACCTTTATACCATGTCCGGAGTGTGACACTCCAGGGGGCAGTGGCCACTAACTCTATAAGGATAGGCTAGGACAAAAAGGGTTTCCAGAGGACCATGCACTGCGGCAGGTATACACCTACATCCGAATGTATTTGAGCAGCCCATCTCGAAGAAGGATGCATACAGGTAAGCAATCCTCTCTTACCTGCTCTGATGGACAGCGTCTGGTTTAGCCATTGCTATCCAACTCCCAAGCAGACAGGGGATATGTTGGCAAGCCTTAACATGCACTGGTACAGCTTACCCCTCTCTAAAACTGGGGGAAATTACTCTGTGCAAATCCTGGGGAAAAACAGCTTAGCCTGTCTGCACTACAGCAAGTCTGTGTTTACATTACAGACTTCTGTTGGCCAGAGGTGTGAATGGCTGACATAGCCAGGCTGGTAGAAGCCCTAATCTAGACACGGTTAAGATCCAGGTTTAGCCAGTATCACTTGTTTTATTTAGGGGTGGAGGAATAAGTTATACCAGTAAAAGCATAACTTTGCTAGGCTAAACTGTCCACACTGAGTGTGTTTTGCAGGTATAGTCCCCATTTTTTGATATTCCTAAAGCTCTCCTAATGTAGAGTCGTCTAAGGGGTCACACTGGTGCAGTTATGCTGGCAATTGAAATTAGGACAAATTACCGATGTAGATACAGCATTATTTTAGAACCACATTCTGACCTCAGATCTACATTCAGGTATGTGGGAGTGCTTTGGTTCAGTAAACCATCACTCTGAATTGTAATGCCTAACTATTCACTGTGTTAAACTAGCAAGCTATTTTCTTTTCTAATTGCTAGTTTCATCTCACTGCAGAATTCCTTCTCTGTTTGTGAACCTTAATGATCACACTTTCTGTGGGCGTGCCTAGCACTTGCAAATTAAGCGCTGTTCCTACAGGCCTTGGACATTTCAAACAAAACATCATGATGGCCAAGCAAATGATTTCTTGTTATGCAACATTCTTGGATTGATTGACTGGAAAGGAATGGCTATATTCGGGTGGTGCGAGTCTGACATGATATCATCATTACAAATAGACTTTTATGATGTGGTAGGGAGAAAAGACGAAGCAGGGTGTCAGGAACTAAAAGAAGAAAGTATGACTGATGCTGAAGTTTTGATCCTTTAGCTTGGTTAGTCCAATCTTCCTACATATCTGACCATGTCTATATCAGAGAGCAAGGCATTTGAAAGCTTTTCAAAACCTGTCCAGACTCCAGCTCCCCTTGAAACCTGTTTTGAACCTGTTCCACCTCACCAGCTGCTGTTATGAAGAGGGCCAAAGTACATTCAGAACCATTTCAAACAGCATGCTCAACCTAGCTAACCCTGAGAAAACTTTTGAAGATGGCTTTGAATACAGTTTGTGCTTTTCAAACAGACGACCAAGGAAAGTTCACTGGTTTAGGCAGCTTTTAATCCTTTTGTGAAACTGTTTCCAAACATAGCTGTCTTTCCATAGTATAACCACCCACACCAAGTTACCATGCAATCAAGTTTTATGAAGAATCCAAGTAAGGTTGCGGCCGAGCCTGTTACGGAAGGAATCCCCAGAAGCTGAAGTTGTTTTTATGAATCTACCTGCTGCCAAAGATCTTTTTTTTTTTTTTAACTCTGTCAAGAGTTTGATTCACAGGAAGAGAGTAGAGATCAAAATATGCTAACATTAAATTAGCAGTTTGGGATTAATATAAAAATGCAAGTCACTAATTATGATCACTTTCCAACATGATTTTTGCCTTTTTTTATTGTCTCTTTAAATCCCTATTTTTCTAACTGAAAGGGCTCCAGGCTACAAGGCTCATTATAAAGGCAACTGATCAAAAGATAATATAAGTCGCTGTGTGCCTATGCTGCCATAAGAACCAGAGGAAATGTAAAGTGGGTGAATGGTACCTTTCAGGTCTATGCACAGCAACACAGCCTGTTAGAAGTGTATGTGGAAGGATGCATCAAAACAGCTGCTGCTGATGTTGCTCAAGACCTTTTAATATGCTGAGATGTAATGTATTAGTAAGGCTATGTCTACACTAGAAAAGTTGTCGACTTTTGTTAAGTCGACTTTAATAAGGTCGACTCCGACTTAAAGTCGACCTTATTAAAGTTGACTTAACAACTGGTAACACTTTAAGTCGACTTAGTTCACTTTGTTAAGTCGACCTAACCGCCCTTAGGTTGACTTAACAAAGTGAACTTATGCAACCACACTGGGCTTAGGTCGACCTAAGGAAGGGTTAGGTTGACCTAAGGAGGCTTAAGTCGATCTAATGAATGGTAGTTATAAAGTCGACTTAAGCTTTCATTAAGTTGACTTGAGGAATTTCTTAAGTCGACTTAATGAAAGCCTAGTGTGGACGTGGCTTAATTTAAGTCAACTTAAGCCTCCTTAAATCGACTTAAATTGCCAGTGTAGACATAGCTTAAGAGACTTCATGTTAATGGCTTACCAAGATTTTAAAAAATTCAGATGAGGCTATTTTGGGGAAAATGCAATTAAAATACCCTGCAATTATATGACTTACACAAACAAGCGACTTATTCCAGAAAACAGGCTGGGTTCCGTTCCCCAGGCACAAATGGCACTTTCTGAAGACAGTTGCACTGGTGGAAACTGGAAAGGGATTTGTCCGTGGGGAATGCACACTGAGGAAGTGGATTCTGCTATGGAGGGACAGCAGGTTTAAACTCTGACTGGCACTTATTGTAGTCCTCCTGGGAGAAGTTTCCCAGAAAACTTATCTCCTCTTGATTCAGCAAATCTCCTAGTCAGACTGCACATCCTTTCTCTTGGGTTTGTGCTCCTCAGTTTTTAAGTAGTTCTGATCAACTCCGGACTCACAAATTAAGTGGGTGTTGCAGGTGGATTGCACCCCTGCACTTGAATGGCTTTGTGCTGCTAAGATCTTTTTGTCAGCTGATCTGTTACAAACTGTTTGCTGTACCCAGTGCGGCATCAAAGACTCTTAATCCACCCTACTCTTGTGCACACAGCAAGGAAGCTTTTTGCCAACTATTCATCCCACATTGTGCTCAGCAACAATCATATCCTTGTTCGCCTTGTTTTTATTTGCACTTGGATTCTCTCCTCCCATCATTGCTAGCAACTGGTCAAACCCAACCTTATCTAAATTACATTCTAAGGCTCTTGTCACTTCTGCACACTCCTAGAGCACGTATTTCCTTTGAAGAGGCTGAAACAACCTTCAGCTGTTATTTGCAAGTTGTCTTACTACTTCGTTAATGATTTGAGTCATCATTAGTCATTTCCTATTTGGTAATGGAAAAAATCTTGGTTCACACATCCTTTTTTTCCCCTCAGCTTACATTTAATTATAATTTTTAATGTTGCTTTATGTCGTAATAGGACGTGAGTCTTTCATTAACCTAGATTGCCAGTTGAAACCCTACATCATGATTCCAATACAGAATTGTTATACATCCAATCTATTCCCCTTACCAGTGCCTGATTATTGACCAGCTGAATATTAAGTGTCTTAAGTGATGAGGTGTCCCCTACTTTCTTGGAAAGCTACCTCCCAGCCTAACAAACTTCATTCACAGAAGGATTTTCCTGTTATTTAGCATCTTTTTCTCTCTTGTCAATTTAAACCATTATTCCTAGCTGTATTCCTTTTATTATGCTGAATTCCTCCCCATCCTTAGTATGTGCCCCCTTCAAGTATTATTACTACTAATAATTTCACTGTAAGCTTTTTGGGGAAGAGACCTTCTTTTCATTCTGTAGTTGTATAGCGCCTAGCACAGCAGGGTCTTGGTCCATGAAACGCAAATAATTACCATGTCCCCATCCTTCGCCATCTCCTAGCTGAGCTGCACAAATTTTAGATTTCCAGCTGGAGTAAATTGGTGTGGTGACATTCAATGCAGCATTGCCAATTTATATCAGGTGATGACTTGGGTTTAGTTCTTTTAACCTTCCCGGAAAAGTCATTCTCTCCAGTCATTAAACATTTCTGTCTTTTCTTGTCTGAAATCCCTTCAGTTTGTTAGCTTCCTCATGGTATTAAGGTGGCCAGAACTGCTTGATAGGCAAAATGTTTTCTCTCTGGTGGCTATTCATTGCCTCTGTCTAAAGGAGCAGTGTCCACTTTATTCTTGACGGGCAGAGGCCCACATCATATTTGCAAATCCCCGTTGCAATGTGCCACCTTGTTGGCAAACTCAGCAGAAGACTGCCGGCAGTGGTCCCATCAAAGTGAAACTGCAGAAATACTATTGCAATGGGCACGATAACTACTTAGAATGTGGGGAAGTTTTCACTGCCACTGTATGGCTGTGAATCCAGTATAAACAATAAATGCCTAAAAATAGAGGTTGATACTGGCACTTTTTCTTGTTAGCTAATTTTAAATGAATCATTGCATGTCATGAAAGCACTTACACGCAAGTTTCCATGGACTTCCTGTCCTTTAGTACAGGATTTATCTTGTGCTGTTCGTAGATCTGCTATATTTGGTCAGGCACATGATATAAAATAATATTTCTTTTTTTCACTTATCAGATAATTTTGTTCTGCAACGTCCAGTGTTTTTCTTATTTTTTTCTCTCTGGATGAGGCACAGAACAGGAGGATTGTACAATTGGTGTCTGCCTGCAAATTTACCTCATTTAAAAAAAAAAAAGTTTTCGGTGTTGACTTGCACTAAAAATCAAGGATACAGATATCTGCAAGACAAAAATGTACTCTGTCAGGTATGTAGGTCAGGGAAAGTGCTTCATAGCAAAAGGGAAGGATCTGTATTTTCATAAACAGTTTGACAACTTTCTTATTCTTAACATGTTATTCCTTTTCTTTGAGCCACAACTGTTTCCAGAGTGAATTTGACAACTTTCTTATTAACATGTTATTTCTTTTCTTTGAGCCACAACTGTTTCCCGAGTGAATTTGCTGCTTGACTAGATCTTCTATTTTTAAGGTTTGAAAGGACATTTCTTTTCTGAACAATTTACAGAGCTGGAAATAGAACACCAGGGTTCTATTGAGGGACCTGATCCAAAGCCCACTAAGTTAATGGGAATTTTTCCATTGACTGAGTGGGCTTTGGATCAGATCCTAAATTTGCTGTGCTCCCTTGAGGAATAATTCCAAAGGGGTAGCCGTGTTAGTCTATTGTAGAAAGACAACAGAGTCCTGTGGCACTTTTAATCTGTTAGTCTTTAAAAGTGCCACAGGACTCTGTTGCCCTTGAGGAAGTCACTTAACCTGCCACTGCTTCAGTTTCCCCATCTATATCATGGGGCTAGTAATATCTCACAGAGAAATAGTAATAGCAAATACTTACCAGCAACCGAACACCATACAGCAAGAACAAGAACCCAGGAACCTATCCCTGCAACAAACCCCATTGCCAACTCTGCCCACACATCAACTCCAGTGATACCATCACAGGTCCCAACCACATCAGCCACACCATCAGGAGCTCATTCGCCTGCACATCCACTAATGTGGTATATGCTATCATGTGCCAGCGATGCTCCCCTGCCATGTACATTGGCCAAATTGGACTGTCCTTACGTCAAAGAATAAATGGACACAAATCGGACATCAGAAATGGCAACATCCATAAACCTGTAGGAGAACACTTCAGTCTCCCTGGACACTCAACAGCAGACTTGAAAGTTGCCCTACTCCAACAGAAAAACTTCAAAAGCAGACTTCAGTGTGAAACTGCAGAGCTGGAACTGAGGCCTTGTACACACTACAGCCTTATCCTGCAGTAAGGAGCTTTACCGTGCGATAAGGCTGCGAGCGTACACACTGAAATGTTGCTTGTTGTTGAGCAACAGCCCTCTTGCTGCGCAACAAGGAAACCACCCAGACGAGTGTGGTAACGCTTACCGCAAATCGTCTGTCGTGAAATAGAGTGTGTGTGTACAGTCACTGTGCATTAAACAGCCTCCGGAAATGTCCCAGAGGGCCAATTGAGGCCACTCTGGGACACCGGAGCTGTCCTAATTGCCAATTGTAGCCTGGGGTTGCTGGCTCCCTGGTGGCAGTGGGGCTCCAGCCGCCAGGGTTCCCAGGATCTCTGCTGCCGTGGGGCACCCAGGAACCCCGATGGCTGTGGAGCTGAAGCCGCTGCAGAGCTGACAACCCAGGTGGCTGTGGAGCTCAGGCCACCGGGGTTCCCGGCTCCCCGGCAGCAGCAATTGCCACCCGGAGCTGGGAGCTGGCAACCCAGATGGCAGCAGGGCTCCAGCTGCCGGGAAGCTGGCACTCCCAGCTGCTTGAGCCCCACTGCCAGCCCAAAGGCTGGCTGCTACAGTGCATGCTGGGATAGGTGCCTGCCATGCACTGCTCCTTGTAACAAAAATTCAAAGTAGCATGTGAACGCTCCTTTTCGTTACAAGGAGTGCTGTGTGGATGGGGGAAAGCATTATAGTTATTGAGGGACAAGTCTCTAGTGCAGTGGTTCTCAACCTTCCTAATGCCGTGACCCTTTAATACAGTTCCTCATGTTGTGATGACCCCCAACCATAAAATTATTTTCATTGCTACTTCATAATATGTGTTTTCCGATGGTCTTAGGTGACCCCTGTGAAAGGGTCGTTCGACCCCCAAAGGGGTCGCGACCCACAGGTTGAGAACCGCTGCTCTAGTGTGTACATGGCCTGATTTGCAAATTTGACACAATCAGACTGGTTCTGAATAGGGACTTGGAATGGTTAACACTTTACAAAAAGTAATTGTCCCTGTTCACACATTCACCTTCTAATCAACTGATGTGAATGGGCCTCATCTACCCTAACTGAATTGACTTTGTTAACACTTGCCCTGGCATGTGTATATATACCTCTCAAATGTAGTTTCCACTTCATGCATCTGACAAAGTGGATTGGAGCCCATGAAAGCTTATGCCCAAAGAAATTTGATAGACTTTAAGGTGCCACAGGACTCTCATTGTTTTTGCTGTACACGGACTAACACGGCTGCCTCTCTGGAAACAGAGAAATAGTGATGGTTCGTCTATTAATGTATGAGAAGCATTTTGTGATTGTTGGTTGGAGGTGCAAACTATTATTATTATACAGCTAAAATGCTGTTTGTCAACTGTGTAATTATTGTATTGAGTTTTTGATGGAAGTATCAACTTTTTTTATCTCTGAGAATGTGGGTTCAGCTCTCATCTCAGGTTACTTGGGACACTGAGGTGGGTGGTTTAAGTCTCGTTTAACTCTCTACTGGATATTCATCATGCAAAAACTAGAATGTAATGTCAGGTTTTTGACTAGGAGGAATCTGGACTAAAAAGGAGGGAATGCTGCAGGTTAGTATATTAGTAGCGGTATCTGGGGAAGCTTCTTTAGCAGCTGTTCTTGGCTGGTGCTGTTTGAGTCTAGTTATTAACTTGTTACTTTTCATGACTCCCCAGCACACAGCAATGGATTCTACACTAAAGTGAAAAACAAAATTTCTGATATATTCAGTGAATCTGATTAACTGGCTCTTGAACTCAGGACATGAATGCCACACACTTCACAGGATCTCAGACAGAATTCTACAATTTTACAACTTGTCCAGGCTGTCCAAATACAAAACAAGACAATACTACTAAGACACAATACATGGATTGGGACTGTGTGTGGCTACAATAAAATAATAGAAGACATATGAGAATATGAAAGGAAGTGATGGAGGTAAGGGAAAAAGAGAGATGTGATTAGGTGGAATAGAGGTCTGACATTCTTCAAGCAGTCTTCTACAGTACCTAAAAAAAGGGTCCAGATAACTTCAAACTCATATCATTGTTTTCTACAGCATTACACTATTCTTTCTGAGGCCACTGATTCAAACGGGTCTGAATACCATTAATCTGCAGTGGGCATAAGCTCACTGTTCTACCTTTATAAATCACAAACTTGGGGATCATTATAGCCCTGAAGAACAAAAGTCTTTGTGTGGAGTTAAACTGATTTTAGCAGGTAAATAGCCTAGGATATAATTTTCAGCAGAGGTTCAGCTTCTGAAGTCAATTATTATTTTAATTCTTGGGTCCACTTCTTTCCAGGGCTGCCTGACTGTTGGATGGTCCTATAACATATGCGTCAGAGTCCCTTTTTCTTTAATAAAAGGCCAACAAATGTCAGAAGATAAGGCTATCTCTGTGGCACTGAGCACTTTTTGAAGGAAATCTTTGTTGTATCAAGCATAGCCTCCACAGAGGCATTTATAACATTAGATAATGTGCTCTATCATTAGGATTTTTATGGCCTGCGATAAATCTCCTTCCCACACTTTCACAAAGAACTCCAGATTAACCAAGTTTCCTGCCATTAACAAAATATACATGGTGGACATGAGCTTAGGGAGTTTGTGAATTATTTCTTAATTCCCAGTAGTTTTGGGACCAGTGTAAGTCTTAGGACATGCAGGTCAGATCACACATTAGCAAGCGTCTTAGCTGAAGTACTGTCACTCTGAAGGGGCTGATCATAGGACTGCTATGGTATTAGCAAAGGGATAAAAACACTCAACATTGACTAATTGGGAAACCTATATGATGTTTCTGTTCAATGAATTCTTCCAAATGATAGATTTGTTTCCAATCTGCAAGTCTGGGTTGCCCCACATAAGCATTTTTGCATGATGGGAAGGATAATATTGGTGCCTTTTAGCTGGGATAGCCTAGACCCTTTGCACAGCCACCATTATAGGCAACTTATTTTTCTCTACTGGTTAGAAAGAAGAGTTAAGGAAACTTGCTGGGGGAATACAGTCGGTGCTCAGTCCACCTATGGGTATAAAGGCATTATCAAGCTGCAAACAGTTTGACATCTATAACCTGATAAAAACATGACAGACAAGGGGAGAGATGATCATGTAAAATACATCAGTCCACAGCGAGCTCCATAAAGTTGGTGCTATCCTTAATGACCATAATGATGAGCTTCAAGTTCACATCTATGATTTTTCTCATCTTTCAGCCACAACCCACTTAACTTTCATGCTTTTATTCAGCACATACATCCTTAGCTCCAGACTGCATTGCAGCAAGGTCAGCTACCTGCTAGTACCACTGCCATTTCTGAAGATAGTAAGGTATTACCTGAGACCCTAGAAGTCTGCATGTGAGGATGATGAGTAAAAGCAAAATTAGTGACTTTTCATTATACTCAATCGACCTTGAGAGTTCTTCTAGTCTACTCTCCAGCTCTCAAGGCAGGACTAGGTATCTAGACCATCCCTGATCTGCTTTTAAAATGACAGATTCCAGAATCTCTCTAGGTAACTTATTCCAGTGCTTACCTACCTTCACAGTTAGGAAGCTTTTCCTAGTGTCCAACCTAAACCTCCCTTGCTTCAACTTAAGGCCATTGCATCTTGTCCGATCCTCAGAGGGTAACAGTAACAATTTTTCTCCCTTGTTCTTGTAACAGCCTTTTATGTACTTGAAAACAGTTATGTTTCCCCTTACTCTTCCCTTCTCCAGACTGAAAAAATCCAATTTTTTCAATCTTCCCTCATAGGTCATATTTTCTAGATCTTTAATAATTTTTATTGGTCTTCTCTGGACCCTCTCTAATTTGCTCATATCTTTCTTGAAATGGGGCACGCTGGAACTAAACACAATACTCCAGTTGAGGCCCTGTTAGCACAGAGTAGAGCAGAAGAATTATGTCTCATGTCTTGCTTACAACATTCCTGCTAATGCATCCTAGAATGATGGTTGCTTTTTTGCAGCCCTGTTAGAGTGTTGACTCACATTTAGCTTATGCTGCACTAAGACCCCCAGGTCTCTTTCAGCAGTACTCTTCCCTAGGCAGTCATTTCACATTTTGTAGATGTGCAGCTGATTACTCCTTCTTATGAGGAGTACTTTGCATTTGTCTTTATTGAATTTCATCTTATTTACTTCACAACATTTCTCCAGTTTGTTCAGATCATTTTGAATTTTAATCCCACCCTCCAGAGCACTTGCAACCCCTCACAGCTTGATATCATCTGCAAACTTTATAAGTGTACACTTTATGCTATTATCTCAATCATTGATGAAGATATTGAACAGGAAGGGACTTGGAACTGATCCATGTATGACCCCACTGGATATGCCCTTCCAGCTTGACTGTGAACTTTGGATAACTACTCTTTGTGAATGAAATTTCCAGAGGGGTAGGCATGTTAGTCTGTATACAGCAAAAACAACGAGAGTCCTGTGGCGCCTTATAGACGAACAGATTTTCTTTGGCCACAAGACTCTCATTTTTTCTCTGTTTATGGTTTTCAAGCCAGTTAAGCACCTACTTTATGGTAACTACATCTAGGCAGTGTTCCCTCTAAGCTGCGCGGGTGCGCGGCCACGCAGCGGCCGTCGCACCCCCCGCGCAGCAGTGAGGGACCCCCGCGCAGCCCGGCAGCCCCCGCTGCTCCCTCCAACCCCCAGGGCAGCGGCTCTGCCGCGGCACACCCGGTCTGCGCCTGGCCTCTGGGCTGGCCCTCCCTGCCCCCAGGGTGGGACAGGCAGGCTCAGGGCTGGGTTCAGGAGTACGGGCCTGCCTGCCTGCCTGCCTGCCCCATGCGGCCGGGGCAGCGGGGTGGCTGCGGCCGGGGCGGGCTCCCGGGCTCCCACCTGCCGACCGCCTTGACTTCCCAGCCCGGAGCCGGGGCCGGGATAATCCACGGCCTCGGCCTCCAAGCACGGGGCTGGGATCAGCCTCCGGGGCTGGGGTCTGCTCGGCTCCACCGGCGGCTTCCCAGGGCCGTGGTAGGGTCCTCCCCCGCCAGCGGCCTTGGGTTCTTTCTTTCTTTCTTTCTTTCTTTCTTTCTTTCTTTCTTTCTTTGCCTGCCTTCTTTTTTCTTTCTTCCTCTCTTTCTCTTCCTTCTTTCTCTTTTTTCCTTATTTGTCATCTTTTCTTTTTTCTTTCTTTCTTTCTCTTCTTTCCTTCCTTTCTTCTTTCTTCTTTCTCTTCCTTTTTTCCTCTTCTTTCCTTCTCTCTTTGTTTTTCTCTTCCTTCCTTTTTCTCTCTCTCTCTTCCTTCCTTCTCTCTTTTTCTCTCTTCCTTCCTTCCTTCCTTCCTTCCTTCCTTCCTTCCTTCCTTTTTTAAAAAAATAATTTTAAATAAACCTTTCTAAAAATTAAATTTCAATTCAAAATTCATTCAAATTCAATTAAACACAATTAATTAATTCTATTTACAATTACTTTAACTTCAATTAATGCCTATAATTTCTGTCATGTGAGTTTACACAAAAATTTTATTCAGAAAAAGTTTTGCACACGGCTTGAAAATTTTGCACACAAGCCGCCAAACCTTAGAGGGAACATTGCATCTAAGTTGTATTCTTCTAGTTTGTTTATGAGAAGGTCATGTGAGACAGTATCAAAACCCTTAGTAAAGTCAAGATATACCACATCTACCATTCTCCTCCCCTCCCCTCAAAGGGTTGTTCACCTCTCAAAGAAAGCTATTAGGTTGATTTGACACACAAATTTGTTCTTGACAAATCCATGCTGACTGTTACTTATCACCTTATTATCTTCTAGGTGTTTGCAAATTGATACTTTAATTATTTGCTCCATTATCTTTCTGGGTACTAAAATTAGGCTGACTGGTTTGTAATGTGTTTTTTATAATTGGCATTATATTTGCCTTTTTCCAGTACTATGGATTCTCTTACATCTTCCATGACTTTTCAAAGATAATTGGTAATGGCTCAGATATCAGCTCAGTCAGATCCTTGAGTATTTTAGGTTGTATTTCGTCAGATCATGGTGACTTTGAGATGCTTAACTTTTCTAAGAAATTATTAACTTGTTTGTTCCCTATTTTAGCCCATGAGCCTACCTCATTTTTGCTGGAATTCGTTGAGTTAAATGTCAAGTTGCTCCTAAACTTTTTGGTGAAAACTGAAACAAAAAAGTTGTTTAGCATTTCTGCCATTTCCACATTTTCTGTTATTGTTTTTCCTGCCTGGGCCTACCTGGTCCTTGGTCTTCCTCTTGTTTCTACCGTATTTGTAGAATGTATTCTTGTGCTCTTTATGTCTCTAGCTAGTTTAATCTAATTTTGTGCCTTGGCCTTCCTAATTTTGTGATGAGTTACACTAGGGCCTTCTAGGTACTTCTTGTACTCGATTCAAAGCCAACTGAAGTCAAAGTGAGTGTCTTCAGTGTATCAGTTCTGTGGAATCTGTGTCTGACACTATCTTTGTACATTGAAGTTTGGTCTGTTTGCACTGGGAGCACAAACTTGTTAATTCTTGCCTTTAGGTGCAGAGGGCTAAGTGAAGACGCTCACCATTTCAGCCCAGTGCCATTGAAAGGGTTAATTCTTGCCTGCCTCAAAGAGCTATTTTAAAGAAAGCATTCAGTAAAGCTCCTTGCCTCTCTCTTTAGCTCCCTTTTCTTGCACGTCTTTTTTCTTTCCTTCATTATTTTGATTTCCCTTTGACGTCTGTGGCTGTCTAAGAAACATACCAGCGAAATAAACACCCAGCTCCACTCATAAGTGCACTTTCCACATAGATCAGTTGACTTTCCAAGCCCAATAAATGTTAAATTAACTCTGGGTGTCTGAAAGTCTGAAGTCAGGATGAGATCTAAGAATCCATGCAACTTTGGTCTGTTCTAAATCTCTAGGACAGAAATGCAACAAAATATTCAGTTAAAATATGAAGCCAGAGTGCTGGCTTGGAAAGATAAATATTTATTTCTGTCAATTGGCTTATCATGAACATGAATATTTTTAAGGGAACATCGTATATTTGTTGTTCATATGTACTTTGCAGCTTATGGAAACTCTGATCTTAATGATTATTTTCAGGAGAAAACATCTACCAGTACAAAGGAGCCTCATTTAAAAGTTATAACTAGAGGGACAGTGGGTCTATTTCCCTCCAGCTTGGATTGTGGTCAACCACCACCTCCTGATTTAGGGATCTATAGAGTACTGTTAAAGAATGAGTCTCAAAAACTGCATGAGCCTCGCTTTTTGTGATATATTTCTAAAGATATTGGCCATAAATTTTGCCACTCGGCCTCCTACAAAATTCCGTTTACTTCCAAGGTCAAGAATTGATGGAGCCTTCTGTTGGCATGGTAACCTCTAGATACAGGTCACTACATATTTATGCTTATGTGCATGCAATTCATGTGGACTTGTGAAGAGCAAAAAAGTGACACACTTGAAGAGACTCAGAGACACCCTTGTAAACTTTCTGCCACAAAAATGAAGATCAGGTTGGGATGAGTTTCTCTGACTGAGTTTTCTCCCCCTTTGGTAGTTAAATCATTCTAGCCAGAAATGATTTATCCTTGAGGCTTATAAAAATACTTCTGAAGTGTGGTTTTTTTTTTTAAACTTGCACCCAAGTGGTAGGTATTTGTTTAAAAAGTCCCAGTGGAGGGTGCTTGTAGATTCCTCTGCCCCTCCACCCCACCTCTAAAAACTCTTCATAAAGCCATTAGTCCGACGTAATTTCTAAAGGCATGAGTGGAAAAATATGCTACTTTAATATACTCCGTATATTTTTCAACAACTAAGTATAAAGATGTCTAGTGAAAGCACTTAATATAAGTTTGTTTGCCAAGTGGTGTCGCCTCCTTTTTTGGTTGTGGTTGGGAATAAGTATTGCTGTTTAACTGTATAATGTCCTCTCCAGATTTCTGCTCGGGACTTAAACAACCAAAGGAGAAATTGTTTCCTGACAGGCCTTCCCAGTCTTTACATGGAGTTCAGTGCATGCTGGGTGTTTAGTGAGTGCTTTGTGGATAATGTATTAGTCCTGTGCAGCAAACTAGGATGCCCATTGCTCTAATTTAAACAACTACTGTTGCCAACCTCCATATTTAAACCTGTTCCTGCTACAGTAAGTGAGGTAAGGAAGTAGTGACTAAGTAGGGTTTCCCTGTGAGGCTAGATTCTCCATCAATGTCTAGGGTGTGGAGCAGAGGCTGCCATTTGTCCACTCTCACACAAGCCAGAGTTTTGAAAATGTGTAATTCGTGCATCTTTTCTACCAATGTAAATTTCCAGAAATTGTTCCAGGGGTCACAATGGAGTCATTTCAGTTCACTTCTCTGGTGGAAACAGAATGGACTTATGTGTGTTAGTTGAAATTTTCAAAGTCATGCCAGGATTTAGCCACATAAATTAACAGGTGTGTGGCTACATCCCTGCACTGCTTTCAAAATCCCAGCCACCATTAATAGACAGTTGCCCAGGCTGGTACCGCAACCCTCCACCTGGAACCAAACCCTTTTAGTTAACTCAGAGGTATTTAGAAGTTTGCAGGATGCCGGATATACCTACAGACCATAGACTCCTTTTCACCAACATGCATTGTTCCACAAGCTGTAATTGCTACAGCTTGGTATTTTAATAGAGCAATATAAACTCTCCTGTCCATGGCAAGGATGACTCTGAACCAGGCTGTCAGGAATCAACCTACAGGAGAGCCAGTCTTTGGACAATCTAATGGGTGCAGCTGACCTGTAGTAAGCTGCTTCATTGGCTACATGACCTGCTTGGTTGGAAGGGGCAGCAGACCAGGTCTTAAACCTAGCAGCAGGAGCAAGTCAGTGGCTATTTAAGTCATTTGTTCATGGCTCTGATAGCTCCTGTGTATTCCTAGTCCTGCTTCTGCCCTGTCTTGCTCCAGGTAACTTGGTTCTGATTTGACTCCAATTTCTAGTCTCTAAAACGTGGATTTACTATCTTAACCTGGATTCTGGCATCTGGTCTCTGGTTCTGACACTGGGCTCTGACTCTGTGCTTTGATTCCTGATCGACTCCTGCTCTAACCAGTCGGCTTGAGCACCCACAACATGGTTACTGATCCAGGTTGACTGGTACACCAATGTCAGGGCAAGCTCTCTGTAAGTGTTCCCACTCCTGGACATTTAAAAAGTGATGAGGTTGGTTTAAAATTCATGAGATTTTTTTAAAACAATAATTGTGGAGTCTTTTTATTTACCTTCTGGTTCTGAACCTTTAGAGCGTGTTTTGGATCCCCTGTTGATGCTTTCTCCACATCCTTAAAAAAGTTGTCTCCAGGAGCTGGAGCTTTAAAACCACCAAACATTGCTGACTCTCAGGCTTTCGTCACAAGTCTCTCAACACTGCTGTAAGGATAGTAACATATCTTCTCTCCTTCATTTAAGATGGTTAAGACCTAGGTCCCAAAACCACTTTATTTCAGCATTCAGAGGTTATACGTCTAGCAGAAAATGAGCATTCTATGTGATAGAGGCCAGCTAGCACCTAAGCAAAGCAATAGAGGAAAGATGGTAATGCAGCTCCTGCATTAAGACCACTTCTCCCAGTTCAGCAGCAGTCAAGGTCTCATTCCCCATTGCCATTTTCAGCTCTTAACAGTCAGTCAATTCTGCAACACCAGGAATTCAATGAGTAAAGCGCCTCATTGTCTCCATTAAGTTGCTCTCCGTGATTGGGCTTGTGATGATGACTTTCTAGGTAAAATTCAAAATGAATTGTTTGAGATCTGGCTATGTGTCTCCTTCTGCTGGTCTCCTACATCTGAGATCAATGGAGGCAGTGAGCTATTTGTAAACCTGCAATATGCCCCATGGCCTGTGATGGGATGTTAATGGGGTGAGTTCTGAGTTACTACAGAGAATTCTTTCTGGTTGTCTGGCTGGTGGCCCTTGCCCACATGGTCAGAATTTAATTGATTGCCATATTTGAGTTGGGAAGGAATTTTCCCTCAGGGCAGACTGGCAGAGGCCTGTTAATTGTTATTTGAGGATTTCAATAACTCATTCTTACGTTAGGAATCTATTACAGGAGTGGGTGGGTGAAGTTCTGTGGCATGCGTTGTGTAGGAGGTCAGACTAGATGACAATGGTCCCTTCTGACCTTATAGTCTATGAGTAGCTATTTTACCAAAAACGTTTTGTAGTGTGGATATACACAACTGTTGTAGGGACAAACAAACAGCTTACTATGGTTCTTTTCTAGTGCAGAAAGACCCTTATGACATTACTCTACCTTTCATTTGCTCATCTCACAGCTTGTGCTGTGGAGGCTAAGTATCTGGCTGCTCATATATGAAGGAGGGCCTCTTGCACCTCCCCTGAATAAGCTACCAAAACAGAAGAGCCTGTGATGTCTGTGAGAACAAACTGTGGAAACTTTTCTATACTGAAAACAAAACTAGTTAATTGTCAGATACTTACCTGGTGTAAATCAGGGTAAGTCCATTGAAACTGCATGGAATCACATCAGCCATGGATGTGGCTTTGGAGCTTTAATACCTATTTAATCACTGGACTTTCCCCCCATTTTGCTTTAGTGAAAAGCAGCCATTACCATTCAAACTTCTTTTCCAATTATGAACAAGTCTTCTGCACAGTAGAAACTAAAGCTGTTGAGCCTGACCTGGCCTTGCTAATTTTACACTGTTTTCACTCCATTGACAACTGGATTTATTCTTGCTTTAAACTGGTGGGAGAGAACTGGGCCCCATGAGTCCCAGATCTAAACGTGGTCATAAAACTCCACTTCTAGGAATAGATGGAGTGTGTGGCTGTTAAACTGTTTGTTGAAGCTTCCCTGCAATGATGTTTGCAATGGTAGAACAGTACAGTTGTGTGCGAAGAAAATACAGGAACTGGAATCAACAAGAAAATGACTGATGCCCATGAGTGACACAGAAAGTTCTCTACAGGGAGATTTTTACTGAATTGATTATAATTTCCTTTAGGCCTGGGCCTTGCAAAGTATCTGCAACATCCTGAGGAAAGAAGGTAGGCGGTAAGTGTGTTTATCTCTAGTAACAAACAGGTGCATTTACACTTACAAGTTAGGTCAACTTAAGGAGGCTTAAGTCAACCTAAACTACTCTGCGTCCACACTGGGCTTTCCTTAAGTCAACTTAAGGAAAAGTTAAGTTGACTTAATAACACCTCATTTTAGCTCAACAATGCTTAAATCAACCTTGTTAGGTCAGCTTAAACCAGTGTGGATGGGAATTAGTGCCTAAATTGACCTTATTAAGTCGACTTAACACTTTAAGTCGACTTAATAAGGTCGAAAAGGGCTATGTCTACACTAGAAAAGTTAAAATCGACTTAATAAGGTCAACTTAACTTTTCTAGTGTAGACATAGCCAGAGAGACAAGTATATTTTAGCACTGCCTCAGTCTACTACTGCTGAAGTTGAGAGAAAATAATCTTCAAGTCAGATTTTCCTCTCACACCATTGTAACTCCACTGCCTTTATAGGGTTGCTTTGGTATCACTGAGATAAGTATTTGACTCAGGGACTTGATAATACTAGAAAAAATTAGTATTCACTTGACAATCGTACAGCTGTATTGTTGCTAGCACCAATGTAAACACTGACCTAGACAGAACTCACCTCTGTCACTTAATCCTGTGCTGAGCAGGTTTTCATGATCTGGTGGCCAGACCATTAGCTGTTGTCTAAAGTAGCAGGCTGGCAGCTGTGCTTGTTGCTATGATGTGGGTGCTAATTTTTCCGGTGCAGACTTACCTCTGACCTGGTAGAGGAATAATGATGCTGCCTGTCTCCTCTAGCCCCAGGATGGACAGGACATTGGTAGATCTTATTCTAGAAGATTTATGCTAGTCTTATTGGCTATGTCTACACTTGCTAAAATTAGTTTGAATTAGTTAGTTCGAACTAACCAATTCTAACTAATTTTAGTTAGTTCAAATTAGCTTAATTCAAACTAGCATAGCCACGCTGCAATGTTAGTTCGACCTAAGCAAGCACTTGCTTAGTTTGAATTAGCGATTCCCATTCATTAAAGTGGCCGGTTAATTCGAACTAAGAAATTAGTTCGAATTAATATGGGCACATTGGTTAATTTGAACTAGTTAGTTTGAATTAACCCCTTAGTTTGAATACCCTATTTGAACTTTAATTCGAATTAAGGAAGCCCTTAATTTGAACTAACTAAAGCCTAGTGTAGCCATGGCTTTAGTTAGTTTGAATTAAGCCTCCTTAATTCGAACTAACTTGCCAGTGTAGACATAGCCATTGAGTGCTGGGAGTTAAAACCACACTTGTGACTGAATGATTGCTGTAGGCTACCACCCATTCCCAATACACTGTCCCCTTTCCTTCCTATCTTTCATTACTGGATAGTGCCTGTGTAACTAGATTTTTTATTTATTTAATATGGAGTATTGGCAAGACAAGTTGTTAGGAAGCAAAAAAAAATATATTAACAGAAATCTTGTATCAAAATAATTTATTATAAAAAATATTCAAAGGCAACTTCTCTGAAGTTTGGCTGTCCTCAGGACAGGGTTTGGGGCATCCATGGCATAAATATGAATGTTAAACACAGCTATAGTCTATCTAACATAGTATTATACAGCTTCTGTTTATTATGAGCCAGATTCTGCCCTGATTCACTGACAGAATTTGACCTTATATAGTTAGCTACTTGGCCTGCTCTGCTCCAAAGAGGTGTAATGCATCCCTCTTTATCTCTTTGCATTATACAGCAACAGTGTATAGCATCACATGGAAGACTGATGCATCTATTTGCAGCTGGGAAATTTTTAGTTAGCTGAACCACTGTTAAGGACTGAGTGATAACACACACCACCAGCTGTTGTTTAGGAAAAAAAATATGCAACCAATTATTTAAAGCTGGTCCAAATTCCCAGAAATGCTTGATTACACTGTGCTGCCTCAGAGATTGTTTACTTTTACAAAGAGGCAGATCACATCTGACCTACAGTATCAGTGCTTCCAGTGACATATGGAGCCTGACGATACACAGTGCTTTGATAATGCATGGACATGTCTTCTCTCTGCATTGTTTACAGATGGAAAATGCATCATTCCTGGAAACTGGCTGGCAACTTTACTGGCTACATCTCCTAGGCTCTAACAATATCACTATTTACCACTCAGTTCTAAAACACCCTACTCAATATTTCTTTCCATTTTTCTCCCATTACATCTGGGCAAACCTTCTGTACATTCAAGATTTCAGTCTTTCAGGTCATGTTGCTGCCAGGACATACGGCCTTCTTTCTTAACAGATAACAGACAGTTCTCCTCTTCACTGTCATTCAGCATTCATGTTCCTTGAGGCTCCCCAGTAATCTGTGATTTTTTACACAGTTCCTGATAGAATTCAGACTCTAAGAATCGTGGGTATGCATTATTCTCCATCAAGCTGTACACTCTCTTCTGTGCTGCACTGAAGCACGTGTGCGTAGCTTCTTGGATATTCTGGGCAATCGTGTTCTTGGTTTGAAAGTCTATGTTTATCTGAAATAAAATGAGGGAATGTATTACTGAGATTGTTCAACTCGAGCAAATGCCATAGGCACGTAGCTAAATGTGAGATTTCGTTAACGCTAAGGGCCTAATACTGCAGCCTTGTGATACTCCTGGTGAAGTTACTGAAGGCCGCTTCCTTCATGAATTGCAAGATCAGATCCCTAGTGTCATAATAGGGAACGCTTTCTGTAATCCATTTTACTAGAGGTCAGCGGAAAACACTCAAATTATTACAGTTGTATTTCAATGCTGATGCTCTTTGAATACATTGTAGATTTTAATGACTTTGCTGATTTACCTAGGCTGAGGATCTGACCCAGAATCTCTGAATTAACATTTCTGGCCCAATTTTCCACCATGGGAAACTGGGATGAATAAACTAGACCCAGGTACCAGATTCTGTATTTGCATATTAAAAAAAAAAAAAAATCAGCATTCAGGGGTTCAAATGTATTTTGGGCAACAAAGTTTCAAACCACAAGCTAGAGAATAAATGGATGTGGGGATAGGGATTTCAGAGAGCCTTAAAGTGGTGCTTAAATGGACTGCGTGGTACTGGCTGTGATGAGGTTTGTAAACAGCTCTTTACCTCCTTTGGAGCCTCTTTTTCAATGAAGTCACTGTAGATCTTTTTAGCCTTAGATGTCAGCTTCTGAGGTGACTTGATTTTCTTGAAGTCCTCACAGGCCACCCAGAAATCAATGTTCTCCTCACAGAACTCTGCTTTCAGAAAAGCTCGAAAAGCAGCAAGACCATCTGGGGAGCAAGAAAAAAGGAGAAAAATGTATGAGCTGAAAATATTGTAGGAGTCTTGCATTTAGCAGTAGTCTTTCATGCCTTTCCCTCCCCCCAGCTCTTAGTGGTGTTCCTATTTCTTTCAGAGCTGTCAAGACACTTTAAATTGCCTATACATGTATATAAAGTATATGAGGCAGCAACAGTTTGCCAGAATTCCCTTTTGTAAAATAACTGAATGCAGGAAAAGTGCAAAAAATGAAAACCGTACAAAATCGGCACAGTTCCTTTAACATACTGGTAGGTTTAAAAAACAAACAACAAAAAAAAACCAAAAACAAAAAAACAACCTCATTCATTACACAGTTTCTCGCCAGAGCTCAGTTCTTGTATGTTAATCTTTAGACTGGAGTAAATATTTACAGCAGAGCTATAAACCTCTGGAAGACATGTGCAATGGAAAGAGTGACTCAAAGTTCATTATCAGCAAGTGCTGATTTTTTTTTTTTTTTTTTTTTTTTTTAATTCAGCAATTAAGTTCTTTCCTTTGCAGAGCTGCTGTAAAATCCACAGAGGCTTCAACTCTCATTGACTCCGTTACAGGATCAAGCCCACAGAGGCTTAAAGCATATTTTTTAGAGGCCATGGCAGAAAGGTTTGTCTTTGAGTGGACATTTTCTCTTGTATGCAGAGACCAATGCATGAACTT
Source organism: Pelusios castaneus (assembly GCA_007922175.1). Classification (NCBI taxonomy): domain Eukaryota; kingdom Metazoa; phylum Chordata; order Testudines; family Pelomedusidae; genus Pelusios; species Pelusios castaneus. The sequence continues at coordinate 12,744,866 of ML685794.1, read as the reverse complement.
TTCACGTTGAACAAATAGATAATGCATGAGTGGTGTGTCAAACACAGAAGGGGTTGGAGCACTGTCCATCTTGAAGTCAATGGACAGACTCACATTGACTTCCAAGGGCTTTTGGATCATGCTGTGAATGGTGGGTGCATGAGCAGAGTTCTGCTGTCGCATAGCTGCACTCCAGAATTAACTCTGGTGTGAAAACAGCTCTTTTTTTGCACATGTACTATACGTTCTTAGAATGGAATGTGAGGCCAGCTAAAAATACTGTGTAATTACAGTGATTACAGCCACAGCAAGAAACCAATTTCACAGACAAAAGCTCAGCGTGGGAAATGTTCTTAAAGATTCCTGAGTGAACCAAAATCTTTCATAAAGAATGTACTTTTTATGAAGTGGGGCTTTGGGTTGTTTAAAATAGAAGTTTCTGAGCAGTATCGAGCCGCGTGTATGAGGTTGTTCAACGCCTGGGAGCTGACAGTTTGATGCCCCATTGCCCCCATAATAACTTTGTGACCCCTTGAGGGGTCCCAACCCCCAGTTTGAGAACTCCTGGTGGGGGAGGGGGAAGAGAGGAGGGGTGTCAGTAAATTTGGCCCCCCTACAGAGAGAGACTATATATAATCCCTTTCTATTTTTACATTGATTTGTTACTCTTTTCAGACTGACTTACATTTATTAGCGAGAAGTTCATCAAAAGCTTCTGACCACAGCTGGGCTTCTTCAGGGGAAGGTCTATATAAAAAGATGGAAAACATTTGTTAAGAGTGCATGGCACAAACTAAAATATTTGAGATTCATTTGCATGTTAAAAATATTAGAGATTCATTAGGGTGAAATCTGAGTATTTAAATTACCTGACATAAGTGTGTTGCTTTCCTTTTTTGCTGGGCTTCGTTTTTGTGGAAGTGGAAGAGTTTTGCAGGAAATAGCTCAATCTTGTTTTCCAGTCCTTAATGCTGAAAGAGAGGGGGGAAATATATTAAAATGAGAGTTAACAGACGCTATCTATCCATTTATCTAGCTCTGCACATTTTGACAAGAGGTGGGACTGATCCTGCAGTTCATAAAGAGAATGCAAAATTTCCTCGGAGTTTATGGCACTTTTGCTTGCTTAATAACTGTGCATTTGAATCAGGGCCCAAATCTTTAAGTTCTATTTAAAAAAACATGGGACCCTATCTTCTTCCCCTTTCAGCTTCCTTGCTGACTGGAACAGGAGAACCCACAGTGACTGGAAAGTGACTAATTGTAACTAAGGCATCTGTGACAATTTCATAACCAGAGGTGTGCTTCCGTATCTGAAGAACACAGCATGTTGACCTCTGTTCTTTCCTGGGAGCAGAATTCTGCCATATGCACTCAAAAGGAGTTTAGGTGAGTGAAAACTCTTGGCTGGGGGGCCTCCTGGTGCTCAGATACTTAGAAGATCCTCTTCAGTAATGGATAAATATGGATTTGGAGATTTAATATCTTGCTGCCTGATTTTTGGAAGAGCCAAAAACTGGGTTGCCACAATCTAGAAGAATGTATTTTCAGTGTGGAAGCTACACCAGTGTACAAACACATGACATCTTTAGAACAGGTGAGATTAAGCTCTGCAAGAGCTGTGGCACAAAACCATCTCTGCCAGACTTTATAAGAAACTGGGTATTGCAGAATAATTTGTCCCTTAATGTTAAATATGGAGTCTTATTTAGGTCATACAACCATGATATTCATTATAAATATGAGAATGGAAGGGTTTTTTTTCCCCTTTCTTTTTTTGTGCTTTGGCAAGGAGCAAAGTAGCAGAAATTTAAAATGTTCAGTCTTTCTATGATGACACAGAGCCATTTGAAGCCACCAATCCAACATCAGATTGCTTGTTACCTGCACAACCAATTGGGAAAAACGTGCTTGTGGTATTTCCCCACTCTAACATGAACTGAAATAAATCATTTCTGCACAAATGTTCATTTCTCCACATTCTTTCTGAATTGCTCCTGACAGTTACATTTGCCATAATCGAATGATAGCAAAATGCAGGGGTGTTTGCATATGAAGGGTTTAGCCCTGGAAATACATCTCCCTTTTTAAAAAAAAACTCCCAGTGACACCAAACACACAGATTAACCCCACTTTTGCTCTGCTCACATATTGCAGCCCAAGGGATTACTTTTAACAAAGTCAAACAAACAGTACAAACATTTTCTCTCTGCCCTCCTGAGCCGCAAACTCTCTAGTTTAATCACAGTTCTGACAGCACAGGATAGCTCGGTATGGATTAGTTCAGCTCTAAGTATGTAAACTCACATCGTTCTCTTCATCTTCCCTTTCTTCTCCTCGTTCTGGCAGCTGCTGGGCGCTCTCTCCATTTGTCCACAGTTGTGCTGAAGAGCCAGGAAGATTGCACTTTGCATACTTCTTTTGTTTTATCTCAGTGTCTATCGGGCACCTGCCAACTACTGCGGCAGCCTTTCCTTCGCAGAAAAGTTGTAGGTGAAGCCCAAGGCAGCCTCTCTTTATAGGAAGCAGCAGGGGAAAGGGTTGGGTGTCAGTCACACCTCCTGATCGCGCTGATTTGCCAGTGAGAAGCACCGCAAAAGCACACTCCCATGTCACATCCTTAAAAGGCTCTTACGCCGAGTACAGCGCTGACGCAGGATTCCCTTCTGCTTTATGCAGCTTTCCTGCAGAAAACCGGTCTGGTTGTTGCAACCGCCTGACTGCGGATTCCAGTCAGATGGAGAGCTTTTTTTAGAAAAAAAAATGTGCTGGCTGCTGTGAGCATGCGCAAAGCTTGAGTGCCCTACACAGAAGTACAGGATCTATGACTTGGGTTATTTTCTGATACAGAGACAAAGATCATAGGCAGTAAGAATGCAAAGGGGACTCGATGCTGTGCTTCTAAATTTACCCCCTTGTCCCCCGTCCCTTAAAAGAAAAAACACACTTAAAAAGGGGCTATGAATAAATTGAAGTGAAATCAAGGTGATGAATCCATTTCTATTGCTGGATTAATTTGTGAGCAATAGCCTAGAGCTAACAAAATAAAGGTTTGCTACTGTATGCTCTGCAATCTGCAAATAGCCTGCAATTGTCTCCATAATGTTCTACAATTCAGATATAAAATAATGAGAGTCATGTGGCACCTTATAGACAAGGGGGCAGCAACCTTTGCCAGTGCCTGGGCCGGCCCCTCCTCCTCGACCCTCAGCTGGTGCTGAAGGCCCACTTGTGGAAAGAAGCCACCTGGAGTGGCTCCTCTCGGCAGCGTGCCTGGGGACCCCTATCCCCAGGCACACCACAGAAAGAAGTTGCCTGGAGTGACTCCTTTTGGCGACGGCACACCACAGAGAGGAGCCGCTCTGCGTGGCTGCTTTACACAGTATGCCTGGGGCATGGACATGGCAGGGACCTCTGCACTGCAGCCACCCCTGAAAGAAGCCACTTGGAGTGTCTTTCAGTGGCAGATGTGGCAATTTCTGTGGCGCCACAGAGGATGCTGAGTGCCGCTCCAAATGGGCTAGTGTGCCACTGTTGGCACGCGTGCCGGGGGTTGCCTGTCCCTGTTATAGACTAACAGATTTCTTCGGGCATAAGCTTTCATGGACTATAACCCACTTTGTGAAGTGGATTACAGCCCACGAAAGCTTATGCCCGAAGAAATCTGTTAGTCTATAAGGTGCCACAGGCAGGGCCGTCCCTAGGGGGGAGTGGGGCCCAGGGCCAATCGGCCTAGGTGGGGCCCCCACCCCCCCATGCTGGTGGGGAGTGCGGGGGAGGGGGTGGCCTGCTCCACCCCCCAGGGACCCTGGTCCTCCCGCCCCCGGGAGCCAGCCCCAGAAGCCACAGAACCGCCGCCACGGCCCCAGGGGGTCGAGGCCAATGCACGGCCCTAGCTCCGGGAAGACGGGAGCTGCGGCCACAGCCCCAGAGAGCCGCAGCCCAGGGAGGCGAGGTCGCAGCCGTGGCCCCTGGTGGTGGGGAGCCATCCCCGGTCAAGGCTGCTGCCGCCCCAGCCACAGCCAGGACCCCAGGTGTCCGCGGCTGGCCCAGAGGCCAGGACCCAAGCACTGGCCCTGCCCCTGGGCCTGCCTGCTCCGCCCTGGGAGCGGGAAGCAGGGCCAGCCTAGGGACCAGCCAGGGAAAGTGCTCCTGGCTAGCCCTGCTACCGAAGGCAATGGGAGCAGGGGGAAGCGCTGCCTTGGGGGGCCACGGCGTGGACCTCACACTGCCCCACTGGGAGCAGGACAATGCGGGGCCCACGTTACCGCGGGGCCCAGGGCAATCACCCCATTCGCCCCTCCCCCAAGGACGGCCCTGGCCACAGGATTCTCATTGTTTTTGCTGTACACAGACTAACACAGTTACCCCTCTACGTATTTAAAATGCCAACTAAACTAAATCATGTGTCTCATTTCTCATCAGTGTACCCTTGGGTCTGCTAAGGAGACGATGTACCAGGATCACTGCTGAATTATCTGTAAACACAATATTATTCCGTTGGGACTAAAAGATTACACTTCTGTGATGCAGAAAGTTTTGCACTTGGAAATGTTTGTACAGTCTGTGCTTGTTCTTGTGCTAATACTTGCCTGGAAATCTTTTAGGGGATCACATTGATTTGGCATAGGAAGGGACTAATTCTCTCTGGTACCTGGTGAGGCTTAATTGTTCAGTTCCACACATTAGAAATTCCTATTTTATAACAAATCATATGCTAAAACTGGGTTTGTTCGCCAATAAACCAGTTCTCCATGTGCATTGCCAAGCTGATTTCAGAAAGACGAAAGGAGTCTAAGTCCAGATTCATATTCTCTTACAAAAGAAAACTATGGAAAGTGTGTGTACAAAAACCCATAGTAGTAGTTTTTATGTCAGGGATAATTTCAGAATTAATTTTTTCCCTCTCATAAGCATTGAGCGCGCACACACACACACACACACACACACACACACACACACACACACACAATGTAGCACTTTGTCCCCCACTTGTGGTGGCAAGGCCAATTAAAGATTCATGAGCTTGCTGAAGCTTTTGGCTTGCAGACCTGGATCTTTTAGCTTGCATGGTAGGGGGCCAGGCTCACGTATTATGATCTAGAGGTCACAGCTGCCATTAGAGTGGAACTGAGTGCCACACCTAGCAGGCATGCCTTCCATATATTTTTATCTCTCTGCCATTTGACAAACAATTGCGCAAATTGCTGCTAGCATCTGCAGCTGTAATTGTTTATCCCTATGCCTCAATCTTTAGCTACAATTTAAGGGTCCATGTGATACTTCTCAATAGCTTCAGGTGCCTAGCCTGCATTTATATCTTGCATAAGCATACAACACAGCATACGTATCCTGTCCTTTCCATTTGGATATAGAAGTCATTTTAGCTTCTTTTAACTGTAACTTGCATTGTGCTGAATTGTGCGAGATGTTCCTCTATGAGGAAAATTGTCCAGCAGAGACTGATATGAGCCTACCAAACTAATTTCCTTCGTGGAGATCAGTTAAATCAAAAGTTGAGTTCCCCAAAATGAAGGAAAATACAATCATACTTAGAATTTCTCAGCTCATACTCCAATTGCACAATGGACATAAATCAAAGATGTGGAAAGGGCATGTCGCTGTTGCTGGAATATGCAAAAATTATTATTTTTCATCTAATTCTTTAAAACTTTGATTTAATAAGAACACTTTCCCAATTATCCCTATTGTATTTGCCTTGCAGGATACACTGACAGAAAAGCACAAGGTTCTGCTTCCCAAATTTTACCAAGCTGCTCTAAATAGCTTATGTAATGTATCCTATAGCTCATAATCTGATTTATGCCTTATTTACACTAGATTTTTATGGGAAATCTCCTGTTACTGCATTACCACTAGTGGAGCTGTGCCAGCCGTAACCATGCGGGTGCACTAATGTAAACAAGGTGCAGGGGGCTGTTGGCATTTCTACCCATATTGTCCAAACTGCTCTGAGCTGGATTAGATGCTGGGAGGACGAAAGGGGGGGAGAGGTAGAAATGCCAGTGCCTTGTCTACGTGAGTATTTCAAGGAGTGAGGCTGAGTCATGGGAGATTGTCAAAGTGCAGCATCGACGCAGCTTGTTTAACTTCTCAGAGCTGTGCTGACTGGATCTTCAAACATTTTCATCCTCACTCTAAAGTCAAAGGTCTGTATCCTGCAAATGACGCTGATGGTAGCCTGACAGTAGTGTTTGAGTATCTTGCAAAATTGTCAAATACTAGGGCATTACTTGCACATGTGATACTCTTGGAGATGACAACACAGACACTGATTAGGGATGGGCAAACCAGTTTGGTTTAAAATAAGAACAGAGTTGAAACTGCCCTAGGCCTTATCCCAATTAGAACCTATTTCAAGGGACAGTAAGACAGTCCATGTGAGAGGTTTCCTCTCTCTCACTGAACACGAACATCTTAATTTATTAGATAAGCTTTACTTAAGCATCTACAACTTGGGGTTGTACCCAAATAAAACCTATGAACCTTCTGAGGTTTGCTCAGCCCCTGAAAATATACTCCTGAGAGCCATAAAGCAGACTTGCATAGACAGCTGGGATATTCCCAGGCACCTGCCCAACAGTACAGTGTTAATGAATCATGAATTTCTCTTATCTTTATTGTAAATAATTTTCTTACTTGTTTTCAATTAACCATAAAAATGGAAGTGCCTATTTTTCTTATCGTGTGTGTGTGTGTGTGAAATAAATAGTGATCTGGAAATAAGATTATAAAACATTAAAAATTACTGTAAAACTGGCTTACTTATATGAATTAAAATAGAAATATATTTCTGTTCTATATACATCTATATAAACATCTGTACTATAGATGTGCTAACATGAGTTTAATTTAAGATTGTATTGTGCTAATGGTATTTATTAACATAGAAGTATTGCTATTTTGCTTTTAAGCAGTGAGCTATACAAAATGCTTCTTTGTACTTTCTTGCTGTAATATTAAGCTTTTTTGTAAGGTGAGTTACTTGTTTGCATGCTGAAATATATTCTCCACCTGTGTATTAGCGTGGCTGATGAAATAAACGATACTGTTAAGAGGTTAAGAGGCACACTGCAATAATCATAGCTCAAATTGTAACGTTCCTGACATGTATTCCGTATTGGTAGCTTTGGGGAAAGTGGGGGAGAGAAGGCAGGAGGTGTACTGGTTTACACTGGGGCACCCTCTGCTGGTTAAGATATTGCTAGCAAACTCCTATTCAACATATTAAAAAAATCCTACATCTGGCTTCTTAAGTAAGAGATTCAGAGAAAGAATAATATTTATCTCTGTGCTCAGTGAGCTGACTATTTCAGAGGCATCAACATTTGTTATTAGAAACAAATGCCCTTTCCCTGATTTCTAGCTTTCTTAGGCTGCTATGGCAAAAGAGCATACTAGTCTCATATTTCTGTAGAATCTGAATGAATCTTCAGAGCTGAAACATATACCAGTTACAAAGGTAAAAATGAATTGGCATCTTCACCTTGTTCTACCCTTTCTCTTCCCAGACGGTATTGTAATCTGAAAACCATTGCATAATAATAATAGTTGTTGATTGCTGGAGGAGCTTTAGACCACAGCTGGAGAACAGTGGTCAGCAGCGGATGTGGAAGCTTGCTCTAAAGCTGTGCACAGTATTTCTGGTTTTCCAGTCTGTACACTTAGTCACTTTTAAAAAAAAATCACTCTAAAATATCATCACATTATGGGCCACAGTCTATGCTCAGTTATGCAGGGCACCTCCTCGTGACCATTGTGGGATTTTAGTGAGTGCTGAAGTTGCTTTGTGTAACTGAGGAATCATTTGTCCAAGTTCTTTCTAATTCACTGTTGGTGAATGCTGATGTGACAACTTTCAGATCAATGAAGCAGACCGTTTAGGCTAACTGCAAATTTAATTCTAAATCTTTTTTTTCACATATTTCTCTAGACTTTAGTGTATTTGTATGAATTTTAGACCATTATTAAGGAAGTCAAGAAAGGAGGCAGGAGATGGAAAGACTTAGCATCTTGAACCTTCACCACTGGAAATCAGGAGGAGATTGGCCATTGACTTAAGAGCTGGATCAAGACCTTAATGAGCTAACCTTTCACCCATGGAGACCAACATTCTTTGTTGCTCTCAATGGCACGTTCTGCTCTCTTTTTACCACTAAAACTCCCACTGACATCAGTGGTTGTTAGACACATGGAAGGATACAGTGTATGCAATACAGATCCATGCTACAGTTAGAGAGGAGAATTTTCCCCTTTGCTAGGCAGCATGTGGAAATGACTGTGGTAGTCTTATCCCAGTCCATAATGGATGTTTGTTCCCATTACCAAACTCTCCCACAAATGACAGTCTGTTCAAGAGGAGGGAAGCTTATTGGCAGATTTGTTTGAAGAAACTGGCAGTGCTCTGATCACAACCTATGTGTGGGAATAGCTAGAGCTAAAAATATCCCCTTTTCACAAACATTAAATATACCCAATTCTATTCCTTTAAAAGAGAGCAATGTCTGTGTTTGAGAGTGGAGGTGATTGTAGATGGAAAAATAGTTATGGAAGAGTAGATACAAATCTAAATCTGATTCAGGGAAGACTTTAAACCAGGGGTCCTCAAACTTTTTAAACAGGGGGCCAGTTCACGGTCCCTCAGACTGTTGGGGGGCCGTATTATAGTTTGAAAAAAAAATGAACGAATTCCTATGCACACTGCACATATCTTATTTGTAGTGCAAAACAACATGAAAGAACAATACACTATTTAAAATGAAGAACAATTTTAACCAACATAAACTTAACAGTATTTCAATGGGAAGTGTGGGCCTGCTTTTGGCTAATGAGATAGTCAATGTCTGGTTCCATATTTGTCACTGCCAGTCGTAACAAGTGATGCAAGTGTGCATCAGTTAGTCTGGATCTGGTTGTAGATTTCAGATGTTTCATTCGGGAAAAACTCTGTTCACAGACATAGGTGCTGCCAAAGATGGTTGTCATTTTGAGTGCATGGTTCCTGAGATTAAGATATGTCTCAGAGGGGAGAGATGCATAGAAATTAGTAAGACTGCTTGACTTGAATGCGTCTTTCAAAGAGTCACAATTCTGTAGTTCGGCCAGTTCCATTTGGAAAATCGGATCAACAATTTCAATGTCAACAGAAAATGGGTTCCGGAAAAGCTGTATGTCCTGTTCATGGAGATGAAGCTCTTTAAATCTCATTTGAAACTCCCTTTGCAACATTTCCAGTGAATCCATACATTTTTTGTTTGGGAATGCAACTGTTGGTTTTTCAGCCAACAGCTTTTGAGTAGTGGGGAGATGGCAGAAGCTTTCCTCCTTTACTTGTTTAATGAGGAGGTCCAATTTCACTTCAAATGCTTTCACATGTGAATGCATATCACAGATGAGCTTCCCCTTTCCTTGAAGTTGCACATTGAAACTGTTGAGTAGCTCTGTTACATCTGTCAGAAAGGCAAGGTGCCATTTCCATTCTGCATCTTTGAGCTCTGGTACTTCTTTGTTTTTTGAAAGCAGAAAAGCAGAAACTTGTGGAAGTAAGTCATAAAAACATTTCAAAACTCTCCCTCGACTCAGCCAATGGACTTCTGTGTGGTACAGAATATCTTCATAGGCAACATTCAGCTCAGACAAAAACTCCTGAAACTGTCTGTGGTTTAGTGCATGAGCCCTAATGAAGTTAACACAAGACACCACAACTTTCATGACAGAGTCCCACTTCAGTGATTTACAACACTGCGCTTGTTGGTGGATGAGGCAGTGTATGGCTATTGGACGCGAATGGTTGTGTTTGTCCATCTCTTGCTTAATGCATGCAACCACTCCTTTCATAGACCCCACCATGCTAGGAGCACCATCAGTTGTTACACTGACTAGGTTAGCCCAGTCCAGCTACAAATCATTCACAGTTTGGCGAACCTTTTCATAGATATCCTCTCCTGTTGTTGTTCCTTTGATGCTTTTCAGTGCAGCAAGCTCCTCTGAGACTTCGAAATAATCATTTGTCCCACGAATGAAAATTAGAAGTTGTGCAGAATCACGAACATCATTGCTTTCGTCGAGTGCCAATGAAAAATAGCAAAGTTTTTTTGAGGAGTTTTGCAAATGCAGATGCACATTGTCCCCCATTTCTTCAATCCTTCGTGTAATTGTAGGTCCTGAAAGACTCACTGTACTAAATAAATCAGCCTTCTCTGGACACATCTCTTTGGCAACAGAAAGAAGGCATTCTTTAACAAATTCTCCCTCTATGAATGGTCTGCCAGTGCACGCTATTGGCTTGGCAACTTGAAAACTTGCTCGCAGTGATGAAATATTTAGCTGCTTCTGCTTCACAAAAGCATTTTGCTGAGTTGTCAATCCATTTTTCAGTTTTAATATTTTGTCTTTTCTCACTTGTCTGACCAAACAATCATATTTGTCTTTATGTCAAGTTTCGTAGTGTCGACGCAAATTATATTCCTTGAACACAGCCACTAAATCCTGGCATATCAGACAAACAGCTTTTTCCTTGCACTGCATGAAAAAGTAATCATAGGTCCACTGTTCTTTGAATATCCTGCACTCGGAGTCAATTTTTCTTTTCCTTGACATAATTGTTTCCTAGGGATGCAAAATAACTATTACGTCTTTAAGATGGGCACACGTAGCTATCACGTCTGCTGCTGGCCTGTGTTTCTGGGTACTGGGTGGCAGGCAGTAATGAATCCACACACTTTTTGTTGTGCTGTGGGGCTCCGGCCAGGCCCAGAGTGTGGGACTGACCGATTTTAGCCTGCTGTGGTGTACGCAACTAGTAACCAATGTTCCCTCTAGGTTTGGCGGCTTGTGTGCATAATTTTCAAGCCGTGTGCAAAACTTTTTCTGAATAAATTTTTGGGGAAAACTCACAAGACAGAAATTATAGGCATTAAGTGAAGATAAAGTGATTGTAAATAGAATTAATTAATTGTGTTTAATTAATTTAATTTGAATGAATTTTGAATTGAAATTTAATTTTTAGAAAGGTTTTTATTTAAAATTAATTTTTAAGAAGCTTTTTAAAAAAGAAGAGAGAGAGAAAAAAGAGAAGGAAGGAAGAGAAAAAGAAAAAAAGAGAAAGAAAGGAAGGAAGCAAAGACAGAAAGAGCAGGAAGGAAGGAAGACAAAGAAGAGAAAAAGAAAAATAGGAAAGGAAGAGGAAGAGAAAGAAGAGAAAGAAAGGCAGGGAAGAGAAAGGAAGGCAAAGAAGAAGAAAAAGAGAAAGAAAGAAGCTGAGGCCGCTGGCGGCGGGGACCCGAACGCGGCCCCGGCAGGGCAGAGCAGACCCTGGCACCTGAGACCGATCCTGGCCCCGTGCCGGGAGGCCAAGGCTGTCGGCGGACCGGAGCCGACCCCGGGCTGGGAAGTCGAGGTGGCCAGCGGGTGGGAGACTGGGAGCCTGCCCCGGCCGCGGCCACCACGCTGCCCCAGCCGCATGGGGCAGGCAGGCAGGCAGGCAGGCAGGCAGGTGTGCGCACATGCCCCGGCCCTGAGCCTGCCTGCTCCGCCCTGGGGGCAGGGAGGGCCAGCCCAGAGGCCGGGTTCAGGTCGGATCTCCGCGGCAAAGCCGCAGCCCCGGGGGTCTGGAGGGGCCGGTGGGGGCTGCCGGCCTGCACGGGGGTCTGTCCGTGCTGTGTGGGGGTTGTGACGGCCGCTGCATGGCCACGCACCCACGCAGCTTAAAGGGAACACTGCCCTCCACCCCTCCCCAGCCCCCACCAGTCTCTTGTTCCCATGTCCCCTCCACCCCTCTCCAGGCCTCTAACCCAGCCAGTCTCCTTGTCCCTTCACCCCTCTAACCCGGCCAGTCTCCTTGTCCCCCCCACCCCTCTAACCCACCCAGTCTCCTTGTCCCCCCCACCCCTCTCCAGGCCTCCCTCCAGCCCCTTCCCAGCCCCCTTACCTGGCCGGAGGCTCACAACTACAGGGGTCGCCGGCAGAGCTGCTTCAGGGCCAGGCCGCTCCCACCCTGAGCACGCTCTATCTGCGCATGCTCAGGGCGGGAGATTTGAATCTCCCCAGCCCGGCCGCAGGAGTCTGCGCAGCTAGGAGGGAACAGCAGCGGGGACCCGAACGCGGCCCCGGCAACGGAGACCGATCCTGGCCCCGTGCCGGGAGGCCAACACTGTCGGTAGAGCGGGGCGGGGTCGGCTCTGGGCTGGGAAGTCGAGGTGGCCGGCGGGTGGGAGACCGGCAGCCCGTCCTGGCCGCGGCCACCCCGCTGCCGCAGACGCATGGGGCAGGCCGCAGCAGGGGCGGGGCCCGGGTAAATAACCTTGGTGGGCCATATCCGGCCTGCGGGCTGTAGTTTGAGGACCCCTGCTTTAAACTAATGCACTGGTAAATAGCTGCATTCAGGCACCAAAGACCATAATAATTCCATGCTGGGGAAAATTTCTCTCCCCTACTTTCACAAAGGTTATGAAGGACACAGCATGCCGCGATGACAGCTGTAATGTTGTCCTCATCCAAGTCCAGCCTCCCATACAAACAGCGCCAGTGCCCCTTTAAGCGGCCGAAGACACACTCCACAGTCATTCTGCACTTGCTCAACCTATAATTGAACCATTCCTTGCTGGGATCCAAGTTGCCAGTGTAGGGCTTCATGAGCCATGGCATGAGTGGCTGGGTCTCCTACAATCACTACGGGCATCTCCACATCCCCAGCAGTAATTTTCTCACCCGAAAAGAAGGTCCCTGCTTGCAACTTCCGGTAAAGCCCCGTGTTCCTAAAAATATGGGCATCATGCACCTTTCCTGATTACCCAGCATTAATATCTGTGAAATGCCCCCTGTGATCCACAAGTGCCTGCAGCACCATAGAGAAGTAACCCTTCCTATTTATATACTCAGATGCGACATGATCCGGAGCCAAAATAGGGATATGTGTGCCATCTATTGCCCCTCCACAGTTAAGGAATCCCATGGCTGCAAATCTGTCCACAATCTCATGTACATTGCCCAATGTCACTGTCCTCTGGAGCAGAACACGATTAATGGCTCGGCACACCTGTGACAGTGCCAGCCCGAGGGTGGACCTCCTGACTCCAAACTGATTTGTGACTGACCAATAGCAGTCAGGAGTTGCCATCTTCCACACAGCAATTGCAACACGCTTCTCCAAGGTGAGGGCAGCTCTCATTTTGGTGTCCTTGCGTTGCAGGTCAGAGGCAAGCTCCTCAAATAGTTCCATGAAGGTGGCTTTATGCATTTGAAAGTTCTGTAGCCACTACTTGTCATCCCACAGCTGCATAACAATGCAGTCCCACCACTCGGTGCTTTTCTCTTTTGACCAGAACTGGCGATGCACCATGTGCAGATGCTCTGTGAAGGAGCTCAGCAATGCGGTTCTGTTGTTCTGCATGGCTTTCAGCAGCCCTGGGTTCTCCGATTCCTGGTCTGATTCGGAGCTCAGGGTGTACTGTGCGACCAACCGAGATGTATTCATTATGCTGAAGGCGACAGTGGAGATCAGAGCTGGATCCATGTTGTTGCAATTGGGAGTGCTGGGAAGGAATGCAGCTGTGTTGAAAATGGGCGCGAGTTGCTGTTAGCAACAAGGAAGATGGCAGGGGAACACAATGCACCATGGGAAACTGAGAATTACCCATTGTGCTCAGCGCTTCTCTCCTTTTACCCAGGATTCTTAGTGCTGAATCAGGAGGAGAGGAACTGTGGGATAGGTGCCCACAATTCAATGCAGTATATTGCGAAATTGCTAAGAAGAGTGTGGACACTCTGTTCCATTACAAGGAGCGCTGTGTGTATGTCATCCAGTGAAATAAAAAACACGTGACTTTTGCAGCACAACAGTCTCCTTGTGCGACAATTCTGCGGTGTGTACATGGCCATAGTCTTGGTCTTCACAACATCCTCTGGCAAGGAGTTCCAGTAATGGACTGTTTGTTGTGTTTAAAATATACTTCCGTTTCTTTTAAATTTGCTGCCTATTAATTTCATTTAATGACCCCTAGTTCTTGTTTTATGAGAAGGAGTACACAGCACTTTCTTATTTACTTTCTCCACACCAGTTCCGAGTTTATAGACTTCTGTCATATTCCACCACCCCTTAGTTATCTCTTTTCCAGGATGAAAAGTTCCAGTCTTATTGATCTCTCTTCATAGAAAAGCTTTTCCATACCCCTAATAATTTTAGATGTTCTTTTCTGTGTTTTTTATAATTGCAATGTTTCTTTTTTGAGGGGGGACAACTAGATCTTCATGCAGTATTCAAGATATGGGTGCACCACAGTTTTATAAAGAGGCTATATGATATTTTGTGTCTTATTATCTATCCTTTTCCTAATGGTTCCCAACATTCTGTTAGCTTTTTTGACTGCCGCTGCACATTTACTGTTCTCAGAGAACGATCCACAATGACTCCAAGGCCTCTTGCTTGAGTGACAACAGCTAATTTAGATCCTATCATTTTATATTTATAGTTTGGATTATGTTTTCCAATGTACATTACTTTGCATTTATCAAAACTGAATGTCATCTGCCATTTTGCGAGATCCCGTTGTAACTCTTCACAATTTGCTTTGGACTTTACTATCTTGAATAGTTTTGTATTATCTTCAAATTGTGCCACCTCATTGTTAAGTGTGTCTACTATGTTCTAAGCATCTTTCTCCTTCTGATAACTAAATCCCCCCTCTCCCTTATCCTTCAGTCACTGGCTGGCTAAAGATGGCTGACCTCTAAGGGCAGGGAGAACCGTTATCCTTCTGCATTTATAAAAAATCCAACACAATAGGGCTCTGATATTGATTGAGGCCTTGAGGTGCTATTTGTGATGGGGAAATGTCAAATGGAAAGGGTTAACGTACTGCAGGGAGCACCATTGGCTCTGCCTGCCAAATCTGTATCGGGTGTGTTGGATGTTAGGAGAAAGGCAAGAAGGAGCTAAAACAGGGAGATCTCAGTCAGTTATGGATGGGCAGGAAGTAGAGCTCAAAGCTATGGAGACAAGCTTGGCTGGACCCATGAAGTTAATAGGATTGGGACCAATCAGAGCCTACTTAGAGGCCTGATGCTGGACTGTTTGGCAAGTTCCAAAGTGGTACGTGTTAGCAAAACAAAGAAGGAGTTACAAAGACTAACAAAGGGGAAGGGTAGGCTCTGAGAGCTGGGCTCAGAGGGTGGCTGGATAATACAACATGACATAGACTGAGAACTAAGCTTGGCTGAGAGAAGACAAATTTATTATGTTAGTTTTGGGGCTGTGATTTTTGGATCCTGCTGTCACAGAAAGAGGATTGGAGTGTGTTGAACTTTCATAGTGATCTGACCAGAGGGCTGATCTATTAGTCACCAGAGCAGGCTGGCAACCCTGGCTGTGGCACAGTGCCCCATCATGAAGAGGCACATGGGTGGCAACCCAATGGCTCTACTGCATAATAAAACTAATCCTCTGGCATGGTACAAAGCGCTTTCTGCTTCTAATGGCGCCATCTTCTGGAGGAGTGATAAAACTGCCACCCCTTGTGTCATTTCCTGATGTTATCTTCATAATCTTTGACTCATTTGAGAACTGTTAATTACATCCTAACTTCCTAATTCTTCTTGTAATTTCAGTGGTGTATATGGGTTTTTTCCAGGCTCTGGTCAAAAGATCACTAACGTTAATAGGACTCTTTCCATTGACTTCAATGGGTAATAGGATAGGATATGTGTCTCAGCTCATCCCTTCCCATCTCTCTCCCACCTCTCCCCAAATACTGTTAAATTGCTGCTCTGCTGTACCCAAGGAGACTTACAATGATAAAATGACCTCTCTCTGTGTCACTGCAGAACTTTGGGATTCTTTGCATTGAAGGGTGGTATGAATAATGATTGAATGTACCAGGTATTTAACCAGGGGAGTCTCTCAACAAAAGAGAGGATGAAACCACATGTTGAGCAGGCGGCTATCTATTGAGATGGCCAAAGTGCAAGACATCCTCCTTACCAGTAGAAGCTATTTTTCCTCTAAGCTGTGCGGGTGCACGGCCGTGCAGCGGCTGTCGCACCCCCTGCGCAGCACTGAGGGATCCCTGTGCAGCCTGGCAGCCCCCGCTGCCCCCTCCAGACCCCCAGGGCTGTGGCTTTGCTGTAGTAGATCCGGCCTGTGCCCGGCTTCTGGGCTGGCCCTCCCCGCCCCCAGGGCGGAACAGGCAGGCTCAGGGCTGGGCCAGGAGTACGGGCCTGCCCGCCTGCCCCACGCGGCTGGGGTGGGCTCCCGGGCTCCCACCCACCGGCTGCCTCGACTGCCGGGGCCAGGGCCGGGGTCGGCTCCGCTCCACTGATGGCCTCGGCCTCCGGGGCCAGGGTCTGCTCCGCTCACAGCTTCCTGGGGCCATGGTCAGGTCCCCTCCGCCAGCGGCCTCAGCCTTTCTTTCTTTCTTTCTTTCTTTCTTTCTTTCTTTCTTTCTTTCTTTCTTTCTTTCTTTCTTTCTAAAAATAACTTTAAAAAATTAATTTTAAATAAAAACCTTTCTAAAAATTATATTTCAATTCAAAACACAATTAATTAATTCCATTTACAATCACTTTAACTTCAATTAATGCCTATAATTTCTGTCATGTGAGCTTACACAAAAATTTTATGCAGAAAAAGTTTTGCACACAGCTTGAAAATTTTGCACACAAGCCGCCAAACCTCAGAGGGAACATTGAGTAGAAGTGGTTCACCTCTTAAGTCTCATGTACAACATGGATCAGAACTTGTCAATGGCCATGAAGTGTCCATCACTTTTTCTATTACTATAACTTTATGCAAGTATTCACTAACATCTATATATATATATATATATATATATATATATATATATTAGTAGTGCTTTCTGCATCAAAAATAGAGGGCCAGCTCATGCTTTGCAGCTCCAAAGCTATTAACAGAATATCCAACTCCAAATGTATTAGAATAAAGGATTTCTGTATCCAAATCTAGTTTTAGTTTAACCCACAATTGTGCTAACGCAACTAAATGCGCAGTCTCTTTAAATAAAATATATCCCTCTCTGTACCAAGGATTTTCACATAGAAGTGAAATATTCTTTCTGTAATTTATAAACTAAATGGCACTCTCTTCTAATCACATTTAGCTTCTTCAGCCACTCTTCTTTGTTTTACATAAGTACCCATGTCAGTTTATAAAGCTTCCAAAAATAGAGCTGAAGCATAGCAAGAAGCAGATAAACCAGGACTATGTCCACTTAAGGTGGTGTTATTACATGGGTATTTGCATATTTGCTTTAATGGAAGTTTAAAAATACTGTGGATTTACGCAACAAAATATTATGCACTATGCCATCTTCCCCCTCTACCTCTAGCACCTTGTGACATTTGGCTGTTTTGTTTTAATTCTTAAAGGCAAATACCTTAATCTAGGATGCAAATGGGAACAGCGTGTTCCCTAAGCATTCTGGGATTGCTGTACTGTTTATGATGGTTATGCAAGGCCTGTTTTTTGTTCCTTCTCTCCCTAGCTAACCTAACTAAAGTGGGGCCTGTGAAAACGTTCTAAATGTTAAAGGACAGAACATTCTCTTATTCTTTGCACCTTTTGTCAAGGTAGAAAACAAACAGCTTAGAGAGAACCTGTACATTTTAAAATTTGCATTTTCTTAACAAATGTTCACCTCCGTTGCATCACCTAGGATGCCGAGAGGTAATTAACTTTGTTTGAGGCTAAATGATGTTCTACAAAGCACCAGCTCTATCTTTGTTCAAATGGTGAACTGTTTTGTTTCTCCAAAAAGGACGTATTTGTGAAATTGGGTGTGAATGAGGACATCAAACTATGTTATCTGTTTATCAAATCTAGATATAGGCACCTTTTTTGCCATGTCGTCCACCTGTAGTGTAGTCAACAGTACCTTAAATATCTGTTTATTCCAAGCTAAGGAGACCTTGATGTCTTTAGGCAGCACAGACCATGATAATCTGAGAGCTAGTGTTTTGGGAGGATCTGGCTGTATGCCTCTCTAATAGTCCTCTGCAGCCACGACAGGGAGAGGAGTTCCCACCGCCTCCCGAGGCATCTGGGCACCAGCAGGCCAGAGCGGGATGCCATCGGCAGCTTGGCCCTGTCCATGGAGAGCTTTGCGTGACGAGGGGCGGCGCCTTCCAGCGGCCTGTTCCTCCGCGTGCGGGATGGCCGAGCGGTCGAGAGCCCTCTTCTCTGCCATGGCGGACAGTACCTGTAATGACAAAGATTGAATGATAAATATTAGATGGCTGGAAAACAATTTCCCTCCTCTGGGCTGTTTTTTTTCAGAAATTTGAAAAATTTCAGGATGGAACCAAAAAAATCAATAGATCAATTTTTGTTGTTGGTTGTTTGTTGTACAGAGGACAAATCTAAAAAAATGCCTGTTGGAAGAATTGAAATGGAATTTCTTGACTTGCTCCTAGGCAGCTCCTGGAGAATATGGAAGCCTAGAATCCCCAAAAGTGCACTGCCGAGGAGTTGAGCTTTCATTTTAGTTTTTCTGGTGGAGTCCTGCCTCAGTTTTCTACTACATAATTTTTAAAAAGATGCAATTAAGAAGTTGTAGTAAAACTGATGTTGCATTAAAAACAAACATGTTTTGTCTGAATACAGTTTAGTTTAATTACTTTCAATATGTTGTTTGCTTGCTGCTGAGTGGTGAGATATGGAACTTCACAAAGATAACAATGGCAATAAAACATACAGCGAGAACATTAAAGGGGAAGTGCTTTGTTATTTAAGCAGCACAAGTATAAAACTTTCTTTCTATTAAATGAAGGAAATCATCAACATTTATTTAAAGTTAATTACGCCCATCAATAAACTATCCCATAAAAATTAGAGAATATAAAGTTGAGGATTCACAGATTGCAAAGTCAAGCTCTCAAGTTAGAAAATCTCCAAATGGCTATTGGTCATGCAACCTTAATTTGACCCGCTTGTGGGCACGCATTATGAGACAGCCTCATCCTTTGCTACACAGCCTGATTCATACTGATCCAGGAGCAATGAAGGAGGCAAAAAGTAGTATGAAGACTCTATTATAATACATGTATGCAAAAGACACAAATTAAGTTTGTGCAGACAAAATCAGACAAATTGTAATAAGCCAGCAGACTTCAAACTGTGTATAGCAGACACTTGAATCTGATGGCTCTTCCTCCTCTATAGTTGCTTCTAAGTAGTCACTAGAGCTGGTTGAATAATTATTTTTTCTGTTTGAGGGACAAATTTAAAACTTTGTTCAGTTCAAACGAGAATTGAAATGTTTGGTTTTACTCCCCCAAATGGGGAGGTCAGGGAGAACAAACAAACAAATCTTTTGTTACATTTTATTCAACCCAAAATGATTTTCATTTTATGTTTTCAGGATTTGTTACAACCCTTTAAAAATGTTTCAAATGAAGCGTTGGACTATTCCATTCCATTTTTAACTCCCCCCCCCCATCTCCCGTTTTTAATCTAAAACTACTTGCTGAACTCAAGCCACATTTGCAAATAGTTACAATCCCACCAAATACATTATTTGGGCAAGTTTACTATTCGCCTAAATAATGCCACCCGGATTTTCTATTTGCTGTAAAGAAGCAAGAGTTATAAGGGGTTTCTGCAGCCACAATAAGAGGGAAGAACAGTCAACTAACCCAGGCTGGAGGCTTCTCAGTGGGGTGCTGGAGTGACATACCGGGCATGGCTGAAAGTTTAGACATCTCAAGAGTTTACTGATCTCAATCTCAAAAATCTTAATTCATTAATTTTAATATTCATGAATATGCACAGATTTATTTGCATAAATGCCAGCAAATGGCCCAATTACAAGAAATCAAGACTGATGAGCGTTAGC
Organism: Pelusios castaneus; assembly: GCA_007922175.1. NCBI lineage: Eukaryota > Metazoa > Chordata > Testudines > Pelomedusidae > Pelusios > Pelusios castaneus. The sequence goes on along the minus strand of ML685794.1, from coordinate 12,725,022 downwards.
ATGAAATGAGTTTTAGTAACAAAGGAATTTCTGTGCTCCTGTCTGGCTCTGACATCACCCCAGCCAAGTTCCTTGTTCTGGCTGCTCCATTACTTCTGGATTGGAGGAGTAGGACGGGATTCTCTGGCTGCCCGTCTAGCTCCTTCCTGACCTGGAGGGTGGGGAGATCTCTCTGGCTTTGGCTCTGGCTGATGTTGCTCACAGGCCCTTGTGGTCCTGGAGAGAAGGCCCTGGAGAGAAGCCCCAGTGTTGATATACCCATAGCTCAAGGCTATGGCTATGGGTGAGTTGCAGGACTATGCTTTGTTTAGGCCATGTCTCTATACCATGCTCCTGGAGAGCTTTAACTATATACCTGAGACTGGCTCTAATCACAGATGTGTGTCCAAGAGCTCTCCAGATCAGGATTGAATTCCTAAGTAGGAGAAGCCAAGGAAGCAGCTGAAAATAGGAGTCTCACAGCCAAAGTAGGAAAAAAAAGACGTTCTGTTGCCTGTGGAGCCTTTCTACCAGCTGGGGATTACTGGAGTAGAGAAATGTTCTCTGGTCACACTTCCTTCATCCAGCCGCATCCCTGACATAGCCCTCTGCCATGGCCAGGCAGCCAAGTGAAGTAGAGCGGGTGACGTTGCCTCTTCGCCACCTAAATGTTCTCCTGCATGGGAAGTATCCTCTTCCAGCTAGTTAAGCTGGGTTTCTCTCCACTTCATACAGCTGGAGTGCTGCAAAGTAGGTCAAACACAGACCAGGGTCTGGTTCACTGTATGAACTTTGGTTTAGAGAAGGTTGGGAAAGGCACTCAAAGCAGTCTGACAAATTAGCGGTCTAGTTAATCATATCCAAATCAAAATATCTCCTCAATCACAAAATGAACCTGCATTAGCTCTAGCGGTTGTTCTTCTTGAATTAACAAGTATAAGAAACGATGGCCCTAGATTTAATAGCTCACTAGACTCAGAACTTAAACAAAACTATTAGCATTAACAAACTCCAGCATTTAATAGTCAAGCTGAATATGAAATTTTCCAAGGGGAGAGCAATAGCTGCCAAACATTTTAAATATGTGGGGCATGGTGATCATCATTCTCCTCTGTAAATCAGGAGAAACACCATTGAAACCAGTGGAGGTACATAGTGTGGTTATTCTGATATTGGACTTATCCAAAACTATTAGTCCTGGTAACTCATTCTACAATACAGGGGAAAATGGTTACTGAGAGTTTCATGCTCAGCAAACACCCTGTGGTGATATGTATAACACTTAACAGTTTGCAGTGCAGGGCTAAAAGCTGCGTTAGGATGCACTAAGAACTCCAACAGACTGCATGTAACAATGATTAAATTCAATATATTATAAAAGAATCCAGATTGTGGTCCAGTGTTCAGATTGGGTGTCTCAAGAGGACCTCCAACTCTTGCTTTTAATGTACTCAGGTTGATCATTTTCATTATAAAGGGCCCATACCTAAAGAATAGCTTGACTATCTAAACAACAGATTTGAGTGTCATAAGGGATACTTGCTGGCTGGAAGATTGATGCTCCCAGACTTTATTTTATTACCAACAGGATTATGCACAAAGGACCCTAAGTACTTTTAGGGTTTTGCAACCCTCCTCCTGCTAGAAGCCAATAGTTGTGATCCTTTCTGTGATAGTTCAAATAATTTTTAAGTTTATTAGCGAGTGTTTGGACAGCTTTTATCAAAACACCAAAAAAGAGCCAGAAAACTAAAGAATGAAATGTAATCAGAAGTGAGAGCAACATGCCTGTAATAAACAGAAAGCAACTGAGTATTCAACTGAGTATTCAATAAACAGAAAGCAACTGAGTATTCCTCACTTACATCCCATAAATAATCCAATATACTTTACATGAAATTTAAAAGGAAACCTTAAAGAATAGCCTTGAAAGGTAGTGCACATAGTTCAATTATGGCTGATATCAAGGGAGAGAAAATGGGATCTGCATGTAAACTTTGGGAGAAATAAATTGTGGAGAGATGTGAAAAGACTGAGTTTCTATAGAGCTGCACAAGAAGGTAGGGAGCTTATTTTGGCTATGTCTACACTAGCAATTTAGGTCGACTTAAGCACCCTTAAGTTGACCTAAATTACTCCCCATCTACTCCAGACTTTCATTAAGTCGACTTAAGAAATTCTTTAAGTCAACTTAATGAAAGCTTAAGTTAAAAGCTTAATAAGAACCACCCATTAGGTCGACTTAAGCCTTAAGTCGACTCCTTAAGTCGACTTAAGGACAGCGTGGGCATGGAGTCGACTCCTTAAGTTGACTTTATTAAGTCGTCTTAAGGGTGGTTAGGTCGACTTAACAAAGTGGATTAAGTCAACTTAAAGTTAAGTCAACTTAGACCACTTTGTTAAGTCGACTTAATAAGGTTGACTTTTCGACTTAAAGTCGACCTTATTAAGTCGATTTAACAAAGTCGACCTAACTTTTTCTAGTGTAGACATAGCCTTAGAGCCCTGAGGAGCCCTCCACAAGTCGTAGGTCTTTTCTCTCTCCCAATCTATTATTACAGCCCTGGGGATACAGCAAACCGTTGGCTCCTGGCAAGCATCTTTAGAGGGTGAGAGAGGAACCAGATAATCTTTCTCTGATACACCCATCATGAAATAATAGCCTTGTGGACGTGGACATTAGGTGGATTGGCTTGTGGATGTCTCCCTCATTTTCCCTGTTCAGTATGGCAGATACCACCCTGGGGAACAATGCCGTCTTTCTGGTTGACAGATCTATTTCAGAGCTGTTGGTTGGTGGCAAGTGACAGGGCTTCCCACCCACCATCCCCAAGGGGAAGAAGTAATGGATGCTGCCTCTTGATTAGATGGCAGGGTTTAAAAGCCATGTAGTAATTTTGCAGCCATGTTCTCTTTCCTCAGTGTTCCATTTGTGATGTGTAACCCCCATAGGCTTAGAGCACAAGGTGGAACTCTTTCTGGGTCCATGCTGCAAAATCTTGTAATAGAATGAGAACGTGGGCTTAGTTATTGGGGAGTTGGGGGCTGGAGAGGTATTGCCTTTCTCCCCACAAAACCTGCAAGCCTCTGGTAGGTGCAGAATTTCCCCCTCATGTGTGGCCCCATTGGCCTGGCTGGAACTCCCCCCATATATAGAAGTCAAACTATGCCTGAGTTAGAGTTTTGTAAGGGGAAAAAAAAGAGAAGGCTGTGTTTTCAGGAGTGAGAGAGGTCTGTGGAGAGAAAGGATGAGGGCTAGGGACATTCCCAGAGTACCTATCTGAGCTAATCCCCAGGATGTCCAGGAGGAGGCACCACTAGCAGCGAGTGGACCCCAAGATATAAGCATATGCTGTTACACTACATATACTGTATTGGGAGTGTGGCTTGAGTCCTCAGGACTATTGGACCACCTAAAGTTTTTACACATATTATCTTTATACACACACACATTCAGATATATTTATATATCTAAATAAATAAATATATATAATTATAATATTTAAAAATATCAAGATTTTAAGAGAATTAAATGAAACCTATGGCAATTTCTTAAATGTGGTTTATGGTAGGATCTGTAAATGCTTTGGCATGTTGCATAGTGCTCTAAGGTACCACAAAACATTCATCTTCCAGGCTCGGAGTGTTGAACTCAAAATATAGATAAAATACAATACTTTGTGAGTGCTGAGGGGGTTTTTTAGGTTGAATTGTTTACTTAAATCTTTGTTTTTAAGTCATTTTTAGTTTTTGGTGACTTGCCAAAAAAACTTTTATCTGAAATTATGACCTGACAGTTCTTTTCAAATTCCACTATTACCGGCAATCAGGGAAAATGTAGATTTATATCGATGCTTTGAACATATTGCTATAGAGATCAGGAAAGAGTGTAGCAGTCACATGCAAATCATTTTTTTAAAAAAAGGAAAAATGATACAGATAAGAACAAAAATTCTTTTTTTAGAATTGATAACCCCTGCCTCGTGTGTGTCTTCCCCTCCACTGATGTCTGACTAGATTAGCAGCTGTGTTCAAGTCACCATGAATAACGAAATAGTTGCCTAGAAGAATAATTATCGTTATAGTGTGTTGTCCTGCATTAAGGAGAAAAAAGCATAATTTCTTCCATATTTTAAGGAATTATTATTCCTTGTTTACATTCTGTACTTAATGTTCCTTATTTCAACCAAATCTTAATATTATAAGCAGGCTGATAGTATACAACAAACAGTTATGATAGAGATTAATTTCACACCTGTTTCTGAGTCTTTTACTAACTCTGGGGGATTACAGATTGATGCCATGAGCCATCAGTTCTAATAAGATTTAATTTAAAATTTATATATATATTTAAACCCAGTTTAGAAAAACAACTGTACAGGCGCGTGAAGATGTGAGATCAAGAAAAGAACAGGCATTTAAAGTGTAAACTATTTAAAAACCCGAATGAAGCAAGTCAAAATTAAAGCTAATGACCCTCAATGGAAAAACTTGCTTGCCTTACTCACACTTACTAATTGCATAAATAAGGTAAGCAGGATCTGGTTATTAGTGTTCAGAAACCTACACATAAGAGTTCCAATTTTGATATGGAGTCCAATTTGCCCCAATTGTCTCTTGTTTAACTTGACTATTTAAATATCTAAATTTCAGTTTCTTTCCAGGAGTAATATATACAGTAAAATCTACAATGTAACAATGCTTTTGAGATATTTGGATGGAAAGCACTATACAGGAAAAAGTAATAGTCATTTTCCAGTATAATTCAGTGTGCTAAAACAGAGTCCATTCCAGGGGTATCAATGCTGTTGACCCTTATTTAGAAGAATAATGTTTTTTGGGCTTCCATAATGCATTCTAATGGACTCCTAAACTTATCTGAGGTGCAAAGCTTTCAGTGAAGGAAGGAGATGTTAGAGCGCAACAACTCTGGGCATGTTCTACTCCAGAATACCAAAACTTAATATATCTTTTAAAAAATAGTACAATGATAACGCACTCAATTCGAAAAACAGGCCTTCAGCCAGGACTATTGACTGACTACTTACTTCATCCATAGTCCTGTGAAAGCATCTCTAATATGAATTAATAAAAATGTGCTAGATGCAACTCTCTAGGATGCTTCTTTATGAAGTGCCAACTGACTGAGAGCTTCAGATCATACTCTGGTATAAATCAGAATGGAGCCAATGGAGTTAGTTGACCTACCCTGGTTTATACTCTCTGACACACGACCCTCAAGAATATTTTCACTCCCATCTGTTTGTATTGTGCATGGCTGGACTCTATTAATAACACAGGCCTTGCAGAAGCCTTTATTGTCTGCACAGAAACAGAACTGTTCAATCTGTGATTATGAGAAGTAAAATAAGTTGTTTTCTTTTAGCACTCTGAGCTTTATTGGCTTTTTAAATAATCTAACAATAAAATGTCTTAGGTCTAATTTAGATGAATCGTGTTTCCCAACATCGTGTTATATTGATGCACTCTCATGTAACTGAGATTCAGGGGCATGCCAAAGGGGGCATTTTCTTTGCACCATGCCCCTACACAAGCTTGCCTCTTCTCTCCTCCATCTCAGCCCTGGGATCAGAGGAGTCCAGGGACCCTGATGATTACTGGGTGGAAGCTGTCATTCTGCTTGTCCCCCTCTTTTCTTGTGCATACCCCTACTGAAATGCAAGTACAGGCCTGATGTTAGAGGTAGGTGATTTGGGAGGTTGCCCTGGATGCCAACTTCCAGAGGCATCAAATCAGTGTCCAGGGGTGGGGGAGAACTGAAAAGGAGGGTGCCAAAACATTTGGCTGCTTGGCTGGTCAGGTATGAGTGTTCAACTGATCCACTTGATGACATGTGATGTGGGAACCAAAACTGCTTCAGTTTTGAGGGGCAAAATTCCCATGTGAATACAGATACTGTGGTGATGGTCCCTGTCATATAAACTAGTTAGCTAGAATATGGCTCCTGGACTTTTTATTACCAGCATAACTGGAATGTAGAATTACGAAAGTGCATTTTGGAATCTGTGAAAATGACAGTCCTGGGATATGCAGGAACAAACAAAATATATTTATTTTTAGAAGTGAAGGAATCCTCTCCAGTATAAAGAGGAGTTCAACATTTTGGATGGAAAATTGCAAATGGAACTCTAAGTTTCTGAAACTTCTCATTTCAGATTTATCTGCATGTTTCAGGAGAGCAAACTATTGGCACTGAAATTCACCTTTCCAATCTGAGGGGAAGGTTTTGCTTCATCTGCATTGCATTGTGAGGTATATTGTAAGAACCAAATCAACCCAAACATTTTAGCTCAACTGCTAAAATCTGTAAATTCTGACAATGAAAAAATGGATTTAGATAATATTGATTGGAATGGACAAGCTAGATACTGTGAAGAGATTTAGCTGTATCCACACAGCTCATAAATGTTTTTAAGGTTGGTTCCAAATCTTTAGGTCATGGAGGAAGTAGTGTGTAAAGACTAAATAGACTCATTATATTACAAAGACAAGAGGTTTTTTTCTCCCTCGAGATCCTGCCATTAATGTGAACGATAAAATTAAGTACTGTTGGAGGAATGAACATCTGCTGTATTAGTCAGCTAAGTGGATTTGCAGTCATGATGAAAATTTTAACTTCTGTGTTTATGTGGAAAGTATTGAAACACAAAATTCTGCAAAGGATGGGTCTAACTGGAAGCACACACAATTAACATTCTTATAACTGCTTCAGATATCAAGGGTTCTCTTGAGAGGACTACCATAAGGTTCTATTAGTCCACCTTCCTCACTTAGGGTGCATCTACACTGGCAGGTTAGGTCAATTTAAGGACGCTTACGTTGACCTAAACAAAGCCGCGTCCACACTGGGCTTTTCTTAAGTTGACATAAGCATTTCCTTAAGTCGACTTAAGGAAAGCTTAAATCGACTTAATAACACCTATTTTTAGGTCAACTTAAGCCTTAAATTGACTCCTTAAGTCGACTTAATCCTTGAATTGACTCCTTAAGTCGACTTAAGGCCAGTGTAGATGGGGATTAACGCTAAGTCGTCTTTATTAAATCGACTTAAAGCCAATATAACGGCTATCTCTGCTATTAAGTTGGCTTAACAAAGTCGATGTAAAGTTTAGTCAATTTGTTAAGTTGACTTAACAAGGTTGACTTTAAGTCGACTTAAAGTCGATCTTGTTAAGTCGACTTAACAAAGTCGACTTAACTTTGTAAGTGTAGACATAGCCTTAGTGTCTATGAACAGGTGTTTGAAGCTGACTACCATCACTATACTGGCGGCATATTGCTTCTATAGGGGTCCCCTGTCCTTACCAACCTTTGGTCCCATTTTCAAGCTTCCGGAAACTTTTAATTAATGTCTCCCTCCTGCTTGCTCAGAGTTAGCACTTTGGTGTTTACATTGTGCTTAGTGTGTGATTGCATTAGTATACATTGTGAGAAAGGCAGCTACTGAGGGGCTACCTTACCCTGTGCCTTCTGACCTAGATGTTCCTCTTACTTAAATTTGGAATAGCCCTTGAGTACCCAGATTGCTTTTGGAAATACTAAGTGAGTGCCTGTTGTCTAAATTCACCACCTCTTGAAGCATAGCAAATCCGGAGTGCTCAGGGCACATAAATGTTACCATAACCAAATCTTCAAATATCCATGTGCACCCAAAGTATACCTGTCAAAGGGCATTCAGATAGCTACCTGTGTCCAGACAAGCCTTAGAACATTTTGACACTAATTCTTTCTCTCCATGGCACATTCACTGTGTATTTGCTGGTATGCAGAAATAATTTGATTTCAGCTACAACCATGAAACCAGTTGATTGGCTGAAGTAAGTCCTTGAAACACATGGGTTTGCACAAATGTTTGCACAATTGGCTCACTTCCTACAAATGGTTTTATTGCCTTCCTTTTGTTACAGAATTTATTTTACTCGGATCCTTCAAGCTTTCTCATCTTGACTGTTGCAGATTTCATGGAGAAAGAACAGAAGTCTGGACAAGGAGCATCATCTGTACTTGCAAAACTCGCCAAAAGTGGGGGAAAAATCTCTGTTGGGGACACATACAAGAGGTGGCTATAAGTAACAAAAGAGGATGTGGTAGCTGGTTTCTTGTTTCCTCTTCTGCTGTCCTGTAGCGCCTGTTATTGTGCAGGGAGATTATGTAATCTCTCTGTATGTTTCACACCTGTTGCCTAATTTGAGTTTTCTTACTAATACTTCAGCCTGCCCATTTGATTTGATTTGTTCTAATTAAACAGAAATATGGAATTGAAACAAAGTTTGTTTTGTTTTAACTTTATGATAAGCCAGAAGAACCTGTCTGGTTTTGGTTTTTTTAGTTGGCTGATGCTTGCATTTACAGTGTGATGAGGACAGAGCAGCCCACCCTTTTCTTGTTATAATTCTTATATTTAGTTTTTATTTATAACGAGAAAACTGGTGGCATTTTATTCAACTGCACCTTAATTTTTATTCCTTAGATATGAGCCACCATTAATAACAAAAACAATCTCTCAAATCTACTGACAGGCTCCTGTTTGCTCACATGGGAAAATGTTATAATCATGCTTATATTTAACAGTACCATGTGGAACCAATGATACAGCCTCAAGAAGATGAAGAGCTGCTCTGACCAACTCTGCATTCTGTGGCCAAGCCTCATCAAAGTCGTTGCAGCTTGCTCTGGAGCTGTTATTACTGGCGGCTTTCTGCCTTTCTCAACACTCTCTCTTCACTTTTTGGCTACCTGCACAAAGAAAAATGAATCCTGTGGTATTTATAAAGACATTATTTATTAAATTTATTAAAGCATAAGCTTTCGAGTGGTACAACCCACTTCCTCAGATGTATGAAATGGAGCTTATATATATATAAGCTCCATTGACTTCAGTGCAGCTATGCTGATTTCCAGTAACAAAGGCTCTGGCCTGTAACTCTAGCCTCCCTCCTGCACACCAGCATGCATCTAGTTGCAGATGGGTGTAGTCTCTGGATGGTTTAGGTAGCTGGACGCACAGCACATTACCATATTTGGTATCTGAATTTGTGTCCCAAGGTTGTTCCCTTACTTGCAGGCTGGAACAATCTGGAAGCAGTGCATCAGCGCAGGTTTTAGGAATGGAACACCTTATGTTGTTTTCTAGTGACCTCCTCTGACCAGCATTTAGCTCCAGTGGAGTAGGTATTCAACATATCACTGCCAGAATGAGAGCAAAGGGGAGATGTTTTAACGGAAACAACATAAACATACTGCAGATTAGCAACTGCTGTCAGGAAGCCAGCACAGTGCATTGCTTATATTATGGCTGGCTGTTGGTCTTTTCCTATAATCTTAGTGATGATCATCCTCTGCTTCACTCCACTTGAAACTGACTTGTACAGCTGAAGGCAGTGTTTTGGTTGTGAAACTTCATCGGATTTCTCAATCCAAAAACAAGCAATCAAATCACAAGAGCCCCTGCTGGAAAATACTTGGAGGGAAAAATAAGTGGAGGCAATGGAAACGCTTACTGAATTGTGTACACGTTCAATAGACTCTATTGGTGAGATTACTAAAGCCAAACCTGCTTTGGATGCACAGAATCTTAAATCAAATGTAGAAAACATGGTGGTGTTCAAAATTATAAATGTAGGACATTTGCTTTTCTGCCAAGGTCAGCAACTATTTTTGAATAGTTTTTGCAAACTATTTGAGAGGTAGGTTTGAGAACTAATGGAAAAGTACTCATTTACATCATAGCTAAATTGGTCCTGAAGGTAGTCATAATGTATAACAGCATTCTGATTATATTACTTTCTCTGTATAGCATATGTTGAAAAAGGTTTTTTTTCCTATGACAATTCTGGGATGAAGACTTGGAAGGTGTGGGGGAATTTTATATGGATATCTCGCTTCCTAAGGCCTTGGAAGTTTGGAGGCTCATCTAAGCCATCCAAATCCACAAAGGTCCCATTACTTCCAAAGTCTGCATAACAGTCCTGCTAAGTACTTGCTGGCTACTCAGGCTGAGCACTGGGCTCAGGCTGTGGGGTTTACTGTGAAAGTGATTTGGTTTTATGTGGTGGAGGCTTTTATGTGGTGGAGGCATCCTAACTCCCTTACGGTGACTCTTTATGTGTATAATGCATGGAGGAACCTCATCTGTGCATTGTCTACTAATCACCGATGTGCAGATTTCCTGGAATACATTCATTTTTTGGGGAAGTCTAGTCTACAATGAGTCTTGAGATATACATACTGTTTCCAGCTAGATGATGTTCAAGTGGGAAAGGAAATTAATTACTGAGGCTTTTAATTCTACAAAGAGATCAGTTTGCAGGATCAAGGATTTAGACCAGTGGTCTTCAACCAGTGTGCTGTGAGAACTGCCCAAGTGTGCTGTGAAATTTCATACAAAGGTAACGAAAATCAATGTAAAACAAACATGATTTCATCTTAAACAATATTCTAGCCAACCAAAATTACAACTCATAACACTTGTGAAAATTAATCATCAATTTAAAAGCGAGGTATCAGTCTTTCAATTCTAAAACATAAACATTCTAAACACAGGCAGTCAAAGGGCAAAATTGAGATGATGTGCATTTTTTAGTGGATTTGAAACATTAATGCATTTGATACTTCTTTAGTTTATTGTATGCACTATGTTGCAAACCACTCTAGTAAGACCATAACCATGGCAAATGTGATGTTTATCGGCAATCAGTTCAGCTGAAAAAAGTGGGCATGCCGTGGAATTGTTTGTCTCATTGAAATGTGCCATGTTACTGAAAAGGTTGGGAACCACTGGTTTAGACTCTAAGCTCTTGAGAGAGAGATCTAGGCTTCAGTCCTGCAAAGGCCAAAGCCCATTGTAGCTACTAGCAAAGATGCTACTCACATGCTTAAAGTTAAGCACGTGCATAAGTCTTTGCAGGATTGCAGTCCTAGAATTTGACTACATAGTGCCATGCACATATATGAATGTTATAAATAATTATAATTTTAATTGAAGGCCTTCAACTGATCCCATATTGGAGAATTAAAGTGGCACAGGGACCTAGGCCCATTTAAAAAAAATTGTACCTTTGTTCAAAATACTTTTGTATGCTGAAGTAAAGATACATTCAGATACTCTAAATAATTCTGTTTGTCTACATTGCAAAACCCCTGGTGGCACAAGTCTCAGAGCCTGGGTCAATTGACTAGGGTGGGCTCACAGGTCTTGCATGATGGGCAAAAAAATGGCAGTGTGAATGTTCCCATTCAGGCTAGACCTGGGGCTTTCAGACCCTTTGCCAGGTCTCAAATCCCAGGCTCCAGCCTCCAGTCAGTGGGAATGTCTGTACTACCATGTTTAGCCACATATTGCGAGTCCTGAAACCCTAAGTCAGTTGACCTGAGCTCTGAGACTTGCTGCTGCTTTTTCCCTCTGAGGTAGACATACCCATTAAGGGCTTAGTTGGCTTGTAAAATGTTTAAATGACCAGTTTAAAAATGTAAAGGGGGTGGGGAGGGTGGCATGAGATTAATCTGCTGTTACCAGAACACACACTGTATAGCTGGATTGTGAACGCTGTGTACATTAAGCGGAGAAGGAATATTATAAACAATGCACAATAAATGTTTAGAAAAGACCATTATGATCAACTTATATATCCATCAGTTTATATATCCATCACAAACAGTTCCTGTTTGCCATGGTAGCAAATCATCACTTAGATTCTCAACAGTGATTTAGCTGAAAGAGGTTGTAAACACATAGACAAAGTTGATAATATAAATAGACCTTAGGGTCAAAATGATATTTTACTTAAACCAGAATAGATGTGCGCATTTTGCTTGCAAAATCAAAGCAACCTTTCCTAACGTCAGGTTCTGGGTTTGGTTTTGGTATCAAGTAGGAAAATGGAACATTTTACTTTTTCCCAGGCCAATTCTCCATTGCATCACCCCGCTCGAGTCTGGGGCTGCAGTCCATAAAGCCCCTTTGTTAATCTGGCCCCGTCTGTGTGTGTATGTGTGAGTACTTTATCCCTGAAGGTTAAGGAACAGCATTCTGATGTTGTTTGGAAAGCCGGCTGCATGGTTACTCCCCCTTCCTAATCTTGCTTTAGACAAAGATTGACACTGCTTTCAGATTATGTGGCATGGACCACGTAAGTAGGGGGTGGGTTGGGGTGGAGAGAGGCAATGGAAGAATTTGTTCCAAGGTGGTGCACATGTAGATATTTTGGTGATCCATTTGGGGTGAGGGGTCTCAAGTTGCCTCATTCTTTTTTCATTTTCCGAGTCAGATAGATGGCCGTTTAATTCTATGAAAGTTCCCCTGGTGGGGATATCTGAATAAGTGAAAGGGAATCAAGCCCAATGTGTCAGGCTCTATGTATTGCAAATGCTGGTGACAGCAACACTTGTTCATTTAATATCCAGTCATACAAGTCAACACATTAATTGCTGAGAACTCATGAACTGAGGCTTTGCCATTGGAGAAGTGTTATAGATCAGGGTACTGAGTTAGATTTAGAAAATAAGGACTCAGAGGAAATCAAAGAAAAAGACACAAAAAGAATTAAATTAAGGAACAGCATTTCCAAGTTAAACATAGGCTATTAATCACTCCAAATCCAAAACATTGTAATATACTGTAAGTGGGCTTGAGGTTCTAACCAGAGCGTTACCACCTCAGAATTCTTGCCTTAGAACACAGTAGCTTTCTGCTCCAAGAACCTGTTATAACAGAGCAGTAAACCCAGTTCCTGCTGACTCAACATTGCTGTACCTTTGATGGGCTTCAATCAGCCACAGGTGGGCTGGCTGAAGCCTAATCACCAGCTTTGTTTGAGAGAGAGAATCTGAAAGCTGTGTCAGTTTTTGCCTAATAAATCTGTTAGTCTTTAAAAGTGCCACAAGACTCTGTTGTCTTTCAGCTAGGCACTTCCGTTTCCATGAGTAGACATCAGTCTCTCCTTCCAACTTCTGAGGCACTAGAGCCACATGGAACTATTTAGTTATTTATCGCCTTAAATTTGGGTGGGGAAGAGATTTCATTTTGCTCTGGGGTAGGGTTGGCTAGCGAGTGTGTTGCCGTGATCTAGAGAAAGAAGAAGATAGTGAAAAGTATTTGGCTGTGTGTTGCATTCTTTCACATATTCACTTACTAGAAGCTAAGAAAGACAACAGAGTCCTGTGGCACTTTAAAGACTAAACAAGTAAATAATTCTGTTAGTCTTTAAAGTGCAACAGAACTCTGTTGTCTTTCTACAATAGACTTACACGGCTACCCCTTTAGAAGCTAAGAGTTTTCAAAGGAGAGAAGGCTGAAAGCTGAAGGTCACCCTAAGATAACATTCTTGAAGGGGGAAAAAATGGGCTGTTTTCTGATTTCTAAACAGAAGTGTGACAATGATCCCTTTTTCCAGCAGTGCAAACCCCTGAAAACCTTCCTCATCTGGATCACAGATAGATACAAAAAGGGGGAAGTAATACTGTAAAAAGTTTATCTACCAAAATTACCTGCAAACCTCCTTAAGACCCTCCCTAGGGAACAGGGAGACTAATGAACAGAGTAGGTTTTGCTCTGCCTTCTTTTCTTCAGCATACTTTGTCAGAACAACTTGAGACTTGCTTGCCTCTAATTGCACTTGGCTTGGACTAAAGGTAATGAGAGACACTCTACAGCTGGGACTGCTGTTACAGTCATATGCTATTAGGAAACTAACAGATAATCCCACAACATCTGTAACATTAGACACCATGGGAGACAGTAGATTGTGAGAACCAGTGCTTTACCTGGGGCCACCAGTGGTGGTGGCAGGAGCCTCATTGCTGTGAAAAAGGGTGCTGGTACTCAGTACCCCTGAGACCATCACACACACAAAAAGGTGCCAGTATTCAGTACCCCAGAGTACCATCACAAAAAAACCCTCGTGAAATTATACTTTAGAGCTATAGGAGCTCTGGTGGCTGGGTTTTGTTTGTTCATTTTAAAGGGGAAGGAGGTGCCTCAGAAATTATTTAATCTCAGTAACTGTTTGCAACCACTTACACAAAGGAAGTTTCTAGTGCCTATGAAAATGTAAATACAGATATATAATATTGTTTATCTTGGTTATATATTTTGCCTTGGTAATGCAATGTAAATATTAGACAAATGGGATAACTGAGGACTCAAATCTTTGGAGAACTGACACTTGTGTTACCTCTGTCACTCTTCTTTAGCTAACCAGACTACTAAAGATTAACTGATTATCCCCCTTTACAGGACAAAAGTAATAATGCAATAGTATAGCTAGCTGAATTGTTGTATACACTGCCACATGCCACTTCAGATATTTTTTGTATTGGCAGCTGGGTATTGAGGCTACTGTTTCTCTTGGAACAAGCAGCATAGTCTTTTAAGATTTAGGAAATTAATACTTATCTATAACCAGATACATTGAGAACTGGGAATTCAGAAGATAGCGAAATAGTATCTTTTATCAGTTTCTCCAGTGATTTCTCCTCAGTCTCCCTTTCATGTCAGCTTTATGCTTTTGATTGAAACTGTCTATAATTTTTTTTCTTAACTAGAAGCTATAGGAAGGATGACAAACTTTTAAGGGATTTATTCTAAATAATGGTACTATAATATTGGAATATCTTAAACAAGTTTGGGCGATCATTTTTAAAAATAATTAATGCAGGTGATAGGGTAACAAATGTTTTACTTCCAGGAATCCCTAAACCTTCTCACGTAAATCAAATTACAGATTTAAACTACAGAGGCAGGAAGTGGAGTACTTTCTAAATCTCTCAGATTATGTTCTCATTGTGCATTGTACAGCCCCCTTCTCACAAAGCTGTGTTTCAGTAGTAGTGTACTGCTTATGTAGAGTAGTTGCACAGTGTTTTCAGATCCTTCAGAAAAAAAAGAAGTTAAAAACTCATCTAGTTTGCCCAACCTGTGAAATTAAAATGTCAGTATCAGAAATATTTTACAAAAATATTTTAAAAGATGGAAAGGTAAAAGCCTCAGCCTGTGCTGCTGTTACCCTCACTGGCAAATTGCTGTGGGTGCACAAAGCTCTTTCTGGAATCAGTTGGGTTCCATGTAGGAGCAAGGATTTGCTTTCATGGAGTGGGGCTGGAAACATTGTCCCTTAGCACATTAGTATAGCTGTGCACAGTAGGTCACTCAGATAACGCTGTAAGGCTACGGAGCTCTATACCCTTCCTAATACTGGAACTTCTGAATTTTAGAGCTATTTAATAATAGTTTAAGGTTACAAATATTTTCAGAATTCGACACTTGGTACACGAAACAAATTTTTATAGTTATGGTAGACTATATCATCCAAGTGCTGTGTGTCAGTTGACACATCGTGCAAGAGCAGTTCAGAAAATGACATTTTAAGAGAGTAATTTGGAAAGCAGTGTGACATAGTCATTAGGGCACTAGAACAGGATTCAGAAGAGCTGTGCCTCTATTTCCCAGCTGTAAAATGAGAATGTTGCGTATCACCCTTCCAATGTGCTTTGAGAGTGCTCTAGGAAGTGTGGCAGAAATTCTATGTCTGATTATTATTTGACTGAAATGTTTGTCTGTATTCTTGATTAATTTCTTACAAATAGGTTAGAAATTACCAATGACAAACTAGTCAGAATAAACAGGAGTTTAGAGTAGATGTGGATACAGTTTAAACAGACATCACGTAATTGGTTCCTGTAAGTCAGGATAAAAAATCATTTATACCAACAGATACAATAAAAATACCTAAGGATGAACACACACTGCTAGACGAAACAAAGGAACAGCCTATAAACAAGGCATTACCAAGCCGACCAGCTTTTACTCAAAATGAGAGCTCACCCCAGGAATTTGCTGGGGAGGATTTATTATTGTCTAAAGGAAATAGCTTGGTATGTCACTTTGAGAAGAAAGTTACTAGTACACTAGTAACTTTAAGGAATAAATCAAGAAGTGATTGCTTAAAAAGAATCCAGGCTTCACTTAAAAAAAAAAATCTCGTTATGAATTTTTTATTTCTTAATCTGAAAAATGTATTTAATAAATATCAAACGACTGTCCTACTATGTGCTGTATTTCCCAAATGAACAGGAGACAGGGCATCTTAGTTCATTAGTAGTATTTACTAGACCCATTTTCTGATTGTCATTCAGCTCACTCCCTTTGATCATTGACTTCCATTTGATGTGTTGTCTTGTCATGCCATAATCCAGGTAAGTAACAAGTGGTTTTATCACTAGCAGGGCTTTTTTTTGAGATGGTACTCAGGGATACTGAGTACTGGCACCTTTTTTTCCCCACAGTGATGCGGCCTGGTTCCTGCCGCTGGCGGTGGCCCCAGGTCCCTGATCGCTAGTATCATAAATCTCCCTTCCTGCTACTTATGACTTTGTAAAGTTTAACAGATAAAGTTTAAAAACAAAATGTCCTAAAATCAGCAATCTTGGGAATAATGGCAACCTACCTTATAGGTATTGCTGTTAGTTGTTGTGTACAAAATCAATGCTGCATGTATGCAATAAAGCATAGTAGATAAAATCTAATCAGGTACAGCTAGAATGTAAGAAATCAGTGTATCTGTCACTAGAGATGTGACATCCAGTGTTCATGGTGAGTGTTCAGTGAGGTGGATTACCTATGAGGGCAATCTGAAATCCTTCAGTGCACTGTAATAGCCTCTGGAAATACTTTCTTCAGGAAAGCTAAATATCTCTAAGGAGGTACAGGTTTCTCTTATTTGCCAGTATATATCAAATTTAACTTTTCAGAAGCTTGAAGGTTAAAACAGAGCCTCAAAGAACAGCTGTACAGATTCCTATTAAGATAGTGATAAATAAAAAACCAGTTCTAAATAATTTGTAACTGAAGCTAATACTGTCTGTCATGGTTCCAGGTAATTTATATAAAGATTATTTACTTCTGTAATAAAGTGTAATCGTACTCTTGTTTCAATTATGTGGTGCAGGAAAACAAGTTTTGATGAACTCAGCTTTTAGGAATGAGTCAAAGGATATGTTTAATCCACCTAGGATAACACTCTTCCTGTTTTGAGTTCAAGGCTTTATTTTGCTAATCTGCATGGAAACATTTCCCATGTTTTGGGACTAAGAGCTTTATGCTGCATGGAAGAATAATCTTCAATATGGTCCAAATTTTTTAAGCCTCATATTGCAGGTGCAAGGCAGAACTGGTCTATTTCATGGGGAAAGCCAGTCAGTTTTTGTAGTGATTTCATTTAGTACATGACTACAAAGTTCAGGGCTGATCTTTCCTAAGAAACACGTGTACTAAAAATGGATTGACCATAGTCTTGGTTAAGAATAAAACTCTACTAAAGAGGATAAAGTTGTCACATTACACAGTGATGATTTTGACCCACCAGTTACCCGCTTGTCAGTTACCTCTGATGCACATAAAGTGTCTGACAGATTCATTGTGGTATTAGAAACTGGAAGGGACCATGAGAGGTCGTTGAGTCCAGTCCCCTGCACTCATGGCAGGACCAAGTATCCTCTTAAACCATTCTTATGTCTCATGTCTTAAATGCTGGATGCAACTTTATTCTAATCATGAAACTAGCTTTTTGCCAAATGTCTGTCTTCTCCTATCTGTGTATACATATATATGTGTGGTTTCCCTTCCACTGTAAAAGCTGGAACTAGCTCCCTGTTATATACCTGCCACCATAAAATTTGCTTTAATTGGCATAAATCAAAAATAGTTTAATATAACTACCAGTTGCTGGTGCTTGATTTTCTACCTTCTCTTGCTCCACTCTCTAATCCAGTGACACGTCCCACTACGCTACGGGAGAGGAAACTGGGAGTCCTGTGCAATGCAAGAAGAATGGGTGCTGCTGGGAGATGCAATTTCTGTTTCACTTGTCCTGCCCATAAGGCCAGTGTTAGAAAAAGAAGAAGAGAAGGGGGAAGGGAGGGGAGGAAGAAAGCATGGGAAACATATAAAGAACAGTCTAGATTTTAGGTGGGAAAAACTGAGATGGTCAGAGAAGAGATTTCCTGTCACTTTTCCCTCATTCTCTCCACCCTGGCAAAACACAAACCCTATCAGTTCTGCTCTCCTAAACCATTAGCAATTAATTTCATTATTCCAAAGATTAATCCTATAACCCTCATAAATGGGCTTCCCCAATTAATTCTGTATACTGCCTTCATGCAAAGACTGGATCCCCACCTAACTCGGATAACCTCCTCTACACCCAAGTGCTACACACTAATTGTGTAATGTTCTTTCATGTAATCCAATTATTTGATAAACTGCACAACCCTGTAACGGTGCTAGTCTGCCTCTGCGTGGGAGGCCTCTTCTTGGAGGTCCATTCTCTTAATGGAGACCTCTTTGTTCCCCTCCCACAACCCAGGCCTCATGGACAGCAGCAGGGTATGGTTGCCACCCATCTGGTTTTTACACACTTTGGTTTTTGGCATCTGTGTCTGGGTGCCATTTAGGGTTTCCAGATGCTCAGTTTTTAGGGACTTAACATCCCTAAATGGCACCTGAACCAAAAGTCCAGTAACTGTGGAGTTTTTGAAGATGCCAGGTCATTAACCCACACCAGCCCCTGCCCAGCTGGGACTGCCTCTTGTATATAGGCAAGCTCCTTGAGATGATCCAGTGAGGGATGGAGCCTTGGGGGTAGAGATGGATGGGGTGGGGCCTTGGTGGAAGGGGGTCCAGTTACCAGTGATGAGAAAGGTGGCAATCCTAGAGCTGGCAGAGAGGGAGCATCCTCACCATCTGCCTCCTGGGTCCTGTGCAGGGTGGCAGTGGCAGTTGCAGAGCTTGCAGGAGCTGCCAGTTTTGACTCAAAGTGTGGAGAGGGTAATAGCTCTGTCCTTCTACAGGAGGTGGGGAATCAGGGTCAGGCTACCAGTCAAAGGAATTGTAGAGAGGTTGGAAAATCCACTACAGGGAAAATGAGATTTTCATCACCCCTCTCCCAGTTCCATAGTTTCCCCCAAAAGAAACCAGCCCCCTTGGAATTCTTTATTCTAATTATGAAACTAGCTTTTTGCCAAATATCTGTCTTTTCCTATCTTTGTGTGTGTGTGTGTGTATGTATATATATATGTGTGTGTGTGGTTTCCCTTCCACTGTTAAAGCTGGAACTAGCTCCCTGTTATATACCTGCCACCATAAAATTTGCTTTAATTGGCATAAATAAAAAATAGTTTAATATAACTACCAGTTCTTCTGTGTGGCTGGCTGGCATGAGCCAGACATATGGGGTTGGGGGAGCGGTCAGTATGGATGGTCATGAAATTGTGGGGAAAATACGGAGGAAGGAGTTGGCAGGGAGAATGGAGAAGGCAAGCCAATGATGAGGGGCTACAGGGCCCTCATGCTTCTAATTTTGAAGAGTATGCTGGGGTTGACGTGGAGTTGGAGGGCAGCAGGAGGAAAGGAAGTGGGAATCCCCTGGGGGTGTCATGGGGAAGACAATTAGAACATAACTGTGTCTACCCAAGAGAGTTTACATGCAGGGTCTCGCAAAATGGAGCCTTGATCCCTGTACTGAAATCCAAGTAATGCATTATTACAGTGATGGGTAAATGGTGTAAAAATAGAATATATTGTGAAGTTTTTATAGGAAAAGGGTCCTATTTCAGAGAAAAGAAAGAAAGATAAGGAGCAAGGAGTCTATGATATAACACACTAAGTAAAATACTCAGCATTCAATTAATAGTTAACTCTTACATAAAATATAAGCAGGACAGGAATATCCAGCATTCTGCTCGATAGTCCTTTTTCTTGTTTTTACATGCCGCAGCCTAAATTCAGATGGTTTCTCTGTCTAGAATATATTGTTTTTAAAGAGAAGACTAAACACTGTAATAAACTTGGACACAATGCAGTGCAAGACTGGACTGGATTTAGAACATTGTGAGAAGCAACCTTATCTTTTTATCCAAAATGGCTCTGACTGTTCCTTAGCTTGATACTAGGACATAGGCTACAATTTGTTTCTTGAGGGCTAAAATAAGATGAAAGGAAAATGTGTTTTAGTAATTAAGAGACAGGACCAGAAAGGATGATGAAACAGACAACATACATGTAGGATGAACAGCTGTTGTTACGTGGTAATATTATTCCTTGGACAAAACATAGTTGTTGCATTTGACAGGCAGCAGATGGCAACTGTAGAAAAACGTCACACACGGAATGCAGTAAAGCAGAGTGGGTTTGAAACTCTTTAATCACCAATATCGAGTGAACAGACTGTCCATTCTTCTTCACGTGGCTGCTGTAAATGTACAGCAACAGCTCTGATTTTATATTCAGATGTTTAAACCAGATAATTCCATCTGGAGGAGCAGACTGTACTGCTGTGGTGCCTCCTTTGTATTTGTGAATTGGGCATTGAGTTGTTATATGTTCCATGGTTTGTTCTGGGAGATCACAGTCACACACTGGAGACTCTTTAATTTTCCATTTGTTCAGAAAGTATCTGCATCTGCCATGATTTGGGCAGGTGCGGTTTAGAATTGCCAGGAGGTTCATGGGAGATTGAAGCCAGGGAGCTTCTGCATCAGATCTTTTATGAGTGGTTTATTTGTAACTTCTTATAAATGCAATTTAGCTTTCCAAGCTTCATCAGGTGTGAAGACTCATTGTTGAAGATTAAATGTGTGCAACCAAAAGAGCTTCTGTGGGGAGGGACGTTGTTAAGATCGTGGTGGATGGGAAGATGTTAACTTTCCACAGTCCTCTGGAATTCCCAAAGAGTTGTAGCATCAGGACAAATGGATGGAGGAGCAATGTGTGACAGCAACACAGGCAACCAAGGTCTTGGACTTGTGTTAAAAGTTCCAGTGATGCACTGCATTGCAGTGTTCAACTGGACAGGAACAAATCAAGTATGGTAACTTCTGATCCATACTGGCATACAGTACTTGGCTGCAGAGTACACAGGGGCCACCACTGATGTCTGTAACACTGATGACCTCCAGCTTGTGCTTGTCAGTTTCTGGGCCAGGCTGACTCTCTTCTTGGTCTTGGCAGCTGCCTTTTCCAGATGGATGTGAAAGGTTAATGTGTGATCCAGCTTCACTTCAAGATAGGTTGGAGTGGGGCCACATCACAGAGTGGTGTTACAGAAGGTCACTTTCAAGGTGCACTTAGCTTTTCTATCATCAAGGTAGACTACATGCACTGTTGATTTGGGAGGATTTGGCTTGAGCCTCCATTTCCAGAAATATTCCTCCATGGTGTTTAGGTTCCCTTCAAGGTGGACTCAATTTTGCTGAAGACGGTTGTTTGCATTTCCATGGCAAGATCATCTGTATAAGCAAATTTGCATGACTGTCCAGTTAACAACTTACACAATGAGTTGGACAGAAATGATAGCTGAGCTACTCTTTCAGCATTAGGTTTCTATTGGTCAAAAGTGTTCTCTCATGTTAATGTGAGGGGTTTTTGTTGAGTGGATAAATATCCAATACCTGAATGAGATTCTAATTTTGATTTGCCTTGTGAATTAATGCTAGTTAGAAATAAAGGCTAAGATTTTTTAAAATGAGTGCCTGTGGTTGGGCTCCTATTTCCTCAACAGACACTAAGTAGCATGATTTTAAGAAAGGGCAGAATTTCCAGTTGATCCCACTGAAATGTTCTGTGCTTAGTCATGAGGCATGTTGCTAAACTGAAGGCTGTAGGGTGTTCAGCGCTTCTGAGAATCAGACCAGAAAATTTCTCTTTTTGTTCAACAAAGCTGATTTGATAGCTTTCAAGCTTCATTGGTTTGCTCGCAATGGTACTGTAACTTGCAAATGCACCTTTACCTGATATCTTTGTCTGTAAAAGGCATATATTTAAAAAGGGAAGTTGCATTTGCAAATAAAAAGATGTCCGTGTTCCTTTTGACATGTCAGAAGTAGAAGAACAGTTATGATTATTTCATTACTGCTAGTGTATAGCATAAGCAACATATCAGGCTATGGAAGAAATAGTATGTTTTCCTTGCTTAAAAAAGGCTTTCAGTATCTGATTTCATAGTAAAACTGGAAACTTTCAGAGAAATGTATGAACTTGTAAAAACTGTACTAGTTATGGTCTTGAACTTTTTTTGTAACTGGGTGCACTTTCACTTAACTATAACCTCCCAAAAGAAGCCTGTTGTTCATGATGTAGTGCTTTGGGGAATCATCAGCAAAATGAATAACTTTAGAATAATCAGTAAAATCTGAAGCTTTTTGGTTTCATGAGTCTTAAAATATAGCTCCTCTCTCTGCTACCATATAACAAGGGCCCTGCTTTGCCCCCTTTTTCTTTCTGCAGAAATTGCACAGAGTCCTCCAGATGGGCTCTCAGTGAAGCTTTACTTCAAGTCCCCTCCACCAGTATGATCAGAGTCTCCCATCTATTTACAGTGTTTGCCAATATTTATGTCCTCCCAGCAGAATTTGAGGAGAAGAGAGAACTCCCTAATCTGAACCCAATGCTTGACTAGCCCCACCTATACTATCCCTCCATCCCCATCTTTCTCTGCACTGTGTTCCTATGCCTCTCTTTAACATCTGTGGGTTGAGGGGCCAATAGTTTTTACATCACTCAACCCACTAGCCTGATTGGATCATTACCCCCCAGTCAGCTTCTTCTGGGACACTGATTTGCCTCCAAGAAATCAGACTGTGCAGGGAGTCACACACATTCTGTCACACACCATCTATATGCAATCTAACCTTGACTATCCAAATGTGACAAGACATCCATTTAGAAAGTTGTGGGGTCCAATTATAAGAAACAATGGGACTGAGAGCAGGCAGAATTGAGACATGCTAGAGGCTTCAGCTCTTGAGTGAAGAGTTTTCCATATAGGAAAAGGTCATGCAGTGAAGCCAAACACTAAGGGTATGTCTACACTTGCAAGTTAGTTTGAATTAAGGAAGCTTAATTTGAACTAATTTAAGCCTTGGTCACACTAGGCTTTCATTAGTTTGAATTAAGGGCTTCCTTAATTCGAACTAATACATTCAATTATACCTTTCAAACTAACCCTTAATTCGAAATAGTTAGTTCGAATTAAGTCAATGTGGCCATATTAGTTCGAACTGTTTAGTTCGAACTAATCAGCAGATTGACCTTCATGCAATTGACTAATTTGAACTAAGCAAGAGCCCTGCATGGACATGTCTAGTTCAAACTAGCATTCTAGTGGGGCCATGCTAGTTCAAATTAAGTTAATTCGAGCTATCTAAAATTAGTTTGAATTAGTTAGTTCGAATTAACTAATTCAAACTAACTTTGGTAAGTGTAGATATAGCCTAAGGGTTTCAGTGAGAACTGCTCCCCGCCTCCCGCCCCCTGCAAACACTTCATAAAATTTGATTCCATCCATGTTTTCCTCTCACCCTTTTTCTTTTGTTTTCCTTGAACATGTGGTGGGGAGGTTTTGCTTTCAGGAAAAGCTTTTATGGGGAACAGCATGTGTTTGCTTGAGTATGTGTATTCATGAATATATTAGCATTTTCTTTATATGGACACTGAGGCAATTTAACGAAATGGAACTGTGCATGTAGTCTCAAATACAGTTATAACAAGAGAAAGCTGAATGTAAACTCTTCTGAAAACATCTAAAATGATTGCTTGCAATGTTGTCTTTTTTTGGTCTCCCACAGTTTTAAACCTAGATTAAATGTTTGAAGCTATAATATAACCTTCTAATGGATAGGAGGATAACAAGAAAGGTTAATATTACCTAAATCGGTTTTGCTATCTCTTTTAAATGCTCATCCTCTCACTTCTTTGATTTGTGGAGGGTAATTCTTTCATTCACTGTTTTTATATGGTTGTCCAGTTAGGAAAAAGAAGCAGTACCATGCTGACTTAGGTAACCATCTACACAGCATAAATATCAAAATAATTACAGAAAAATGTTTGTGAGCAAATCATAAGCCAAAATGTAAGCACAAAACATCATTGAATAAATATGAATGATCAATTTAATGAGAATTGTTACACTTGTATGCAAAGGAATAAAATGCAATAGACTATTTACTACAAATAGCTTTCATACTTAACTGTGGTTCCCTGGACCAGGAGTTAAAAAAAAAAAAATCAAAGTTCTACTGTAAATATTTTGGAACCAAAGTTAGTTATGTATATAGTCTCTCCTAATTGGAATGCATGCCCAGGATTGTTAAAGTCCAACTTTCAAATATGCAGTGTTTGAAATGAAGCAAAATGAATTTGTCCGGCACTTGTTCATGTGAGATTTGATATGCAGATCTTGGAAAACTGGGCCTGTTCTATGGAAAGCAAAGATGTTTGTTTCCAGGCACCACGTTGCTCCAAAAGTTTGTGTTTTATATTTTTGATCATGGTTATTTTTCCTCCTCATATTCATGTTTCCCATTATTCTTTGACAGAGATTTGATTGAAACTTTTTCCGTAACTGCTCCAGAAATTAACGATGGGAGTTGGGAGACACGTTACTAGTGGAACAGAATGTACTGTTTGCTCAGTAATTTATGAAAAGCTATAAAGTGCAGCAGGGCTTGCGAAGCTGATCCCTAGAGTATGATGGGCAGGTTTTCCCAGGGTCACACAAGAGATTTCATACGTGTGCTCTCAAAATTCAGTTACTGCTCTTTACTGTTTACCTAAGAAATCCTTTAGCATGAAACATATTTTCATAGGACAGTAACTTTAGGAAGATGGATATATTCATTGCCCTGTGCCAGCCTTGTTTATTGCACTGGCGGGTATTCACTTGAAAGGTGGCAGCTCAAGCCATACATTGCATCAACATATCTTCCCCACTGGCTCCCAGCTGCCATAGACATGCTCTTTCTCCAGTGAGCCCATTTGGAACTGCACTGGCTGGCATCATGGCCCTCTCTGTAGGGGTGATGCCATATACCTTATATGATTCTTCTGGACCTTAAGTCCATTAGTGCAGATCATGGCACAGGATCCCATCATAAATATATTGTAAATTTAGCACAAAGCTATTAGGTTAGTAATTTTTTTAAAAAAGTAAACTTGCTTTGGAAATAGGAAGAGTATATTTAAAAGATCTAACGTATTGGTTAAGTCTCCCCCTCCTGCATGATGTTTGTAGGGTAAATTAGAAAAGTAGATGAGTGATGAAATAATCAATTAAAATGATTTCTGAATGAGTATATGGGGATTCTAAAAGAGGTTGGTTTTCCACGTGTGCTTAAAATTCAGCATGAGCAATGGAAAGGCCTTCATTTTTGTCATAGGGCCTGGAATATCTTTGCAGCTGGAATGTCCGTGCATGCTGTAAGTATTAGGTGTTCATGGCATTCTTCTAGTAGGAGAAATTTAATAGACCTTTAAATTTAATCCACCCATTGCTTGTACTTGCAGCTGCCTTTTCAGGTTCTACCATCTCCTTCATATGGATACTATACACTGTAGTTAATTTTATCTGAAACAAACAAATAATAAAGAATGAGGAGGAAGGGAGAGAAGGGGGAGAGAGGGAGGAGAGAGAAAAATTATTTTCCTTAACCGCAATGATGGGACAAGAAGCAACGGGCTTAAATTATGGCAAGGGAGGTTTAGGTTGGACATGAGGAAAAAATTCCTAACTGTCAGGGTTATTAACCACTGGAATAAGTTGCCTAGGCAGGTTGTGGAATCTCCATCATTGGAAGTTTTTAGGAGCAGGTTAGACAAACATCTGTCAGGGATGGGTTAAGATGGTACTTGGTCCTGCCATGAGTGCAGGGGACTAGACTCGATGATCTCTCATGGTCCCTTCTAGTTTCTATGATTTAAAGGCCAGCATCAATTTGAAAATCACACTATGGAATCACACTTTGGAATATGAAAATGTTGTACTTACTGAGTTTATAATACCTAATATAACTTGAACAGAAAGTAGCTGTTTTTTGCTTGTTTACTTTTTGCATTCAAGTGAATACAAAGCAGAAACAGTGACAATCATTTTTTCCTTGCTGAAAAGACCCTTATAGGTCCCGTCTGTTGCCTAGTGAAGTCGATAATAAGGCTTCTATTTACTCTAATGCATAGTGACCCATACAACAGGAGAATAGATGCCACCCATATGCATTTTTGTGAAAGGATTAAAAAATAAAGCATAGTATTTAAAGAGTTTCATTAGAATCTGGAATTTTCTGAAGTTAGTCATTTTAGGCAGTAGTCAGTCAGATTGATGATGTATCTCTAAGTAAACTAAAGTATAATCTGACACTATAAATGGAACACCTGTTTGTAATATAGTCTCTTCAAAACATTGGTGATTTAAAGCATGTAACAATATTGCTCTACATGTGGTGTATATTGTTTAAGAAAGTGAACAAAGGAATCGTATACTACAGGATTCAGTAACCACTAAAATGCAAGTTCAGTTTACAAAATCCCAAAACACAGGGTTTAGGGAGTTGTTTATTCTCTGATCTCATTTGGTGAAATTTGCCCATTTATGTTTATATATAATTTAAAACTTTGTATTTATTGGTCACTATCACAGAAGATAGTATCTAGAAAGACAACAAAAATCAATGAAGCAGAAAAGTAATGGTTCACTTGCAAAGCTGGAAACTAATTTGAACAATCTGTTTTAAAATATCTTGCATTCTAGCATTTTTATTTCTGGATGTCAAAGCTGTAGCAAAACTGTGACAAGATTTGTTTATTTTCTTTTTCCTTTTAATTCTCAATAAATAAATCTTTATACAGATTATGGGCTACGTCACTAACTGGAGTGAAGCCAATGAAACTTTTTTAGTTAAAATTAAGTTAACGTGGGACTAGCTGCAGAAATCCCTGGATGAAATTTTATGGTCTGTGCTATGCAGGAGGTTGGACTAGAAGGTCGCTTCAGCCCTTAAATCTTTGATTCTGACAAGATAGATTTTTGTAAAGATATTTTGCAGACTAAGACATCATTTTATATTTCCTTATTTAACAAACAAGTTTAAGTGTAACCCTTCTGCCAGGCCAAGACGAAGGCAGTAAAAGGCTGGGTTCTATATCTAGGGATTCCCAAACAATATTACAACACCAATCGGCTGGAGCCCTCACCCAGTCTCCTGGGAAATTACACACTATTCCCTGGGTGCCCAAGAAGGGCAATACTTCCCCTCTCGCAAGCACAAGTCTGACTGTAGCACAAAAACCTTTTAATAAAGACTATATAGATGCAATATCAAAAGCAGCACTCATTGGGATATAGTGCAAAGCAGGATTCCCACAAATCCAGAACTCATTCCACCCACAGTGTACGTAGAGTGTGTCCTTCACTACTTCTTTAACCCCTGACCACCATAGTCTTAGTGCCCACCTCTAACGAGGGGGAAGGGGAGCCTCAGGCCTCCCCTCCAAATGCCTTCTGCCACCTCTGGGTCAGCTCATGCCACCCGCTGGTCACTCACACCATCTGCTGGCACTGCCCGCTGGCTCCACCTGCTGGTCATTCATGCCATCTGTTGGCATTGGCTGCTGGCTCCACCTGCTGATCACTCATGCCAGCTGCTGGCAAGATGCTCACCTCTGGCTCTCAGTCAGCTTTTCAATGAATTCAGCTCTTTGAGAAGTTTTCACTTCTCTGGTGATTTCAGCTCAATCAAAATAACAAAAGAGATATCTCAAAGAATCTTTAAGCCTATCCTTTAACACCAGAAGGGGAGGTAGGCATTTGCCCAAGGCACAGCTTCTGCAGAGCTAATGTTCACATCTTTCCCCACTCACTTTTATAAGACTGAAAACTAGAGTTGCTCACTTTTTCCTCGCCGGTTCGGGCCAGCCCCCTAGTCCAGCTGCAAGGGTTTGGGGGGCTTCAGGTGCCCACCATGCACTACTCCTTGTAGCGCAAAGGAGCGTTCACATGCGTCAACGCTCCTTTGCGCTACAAGGAGCATGTATGTACACACAAAAGCGCTATATTTATAGCGCTTTCCTTGTCCTGCAACAGCTTTTTGTGGGACAAGTTTGTCGTGTGTACATAGCCTTAGAATACAAATTTTGTCCTTATGGTGTGTATGTCTTTGTTTTTTGTCTCTAGAAACTAAAGACAAAAGACCTGTTTTAAAACTTTAAACAAAATGAGGGGGGAAAGGAGACCCTCCACCTTACTAACATACTACCTATTCGGCTATAATGGAGGTATGCTGTTTAGACCATTCATGGCTAATGTAGGGTGCCTCTGGTCACACACATCTATTTCACACTGAGGAAATTTCCAAGTGGCTAAATAAATGATATAGGCATAGGTACAGGCAACTGGCTATTGGGGAGAAAGTGAAGTTGGTTTTACTTCCTTCCTAGCTTGTTTTAGCTGAATGAAGGCTGCTCTACTTTGGAGACTGTCAGCTGTAGCAGCTGGTCCCTGTTATACTGGCCAAGGGATGGAAATTGGAAACTTTCGGTGCTCTAGTATTCAGTTAGGGTACAACATTTTCTATACCAGCAAAGGCTTCTAGTGTACACACACTTATACCAGCAAAAAAAGACCTTTTGCCAGGATAACTTATTTTACTCCAGTGCACACTTGCTGGTTTAAACTGCGTCTACACTAGGAGGATTTGCTAGTACACAAGTAGTGACAAACTTTTTCCAGCGTCTGACGAAGTGGGATTTTCTCCCATGAAAGCTCATGCAATTAATAAATCTGTTAGTCTTTAAAAGTGCCACAAGACTCTGTTGTCTTTTTCCAGTGTAGTCTAGGTCTGGGAGGAAGTGAGAGGTAGGGTGGCCAGAGAGCAAATAAGGTTTGCAGATGGGGAGGTAATAAGTTTCTATGCAAGACAAATCCCTGAATATTGGGACTGTCCTTATAAAATCGGGACATTTGTCCCCTGCTACTCTGGTGACCAGAAATGCACAAAGGAAGATACAGTGGATCCACATGAACGACTTTCTGAAGAGAAGGTGAAGATAATGCTTTAGGTGGAGGCAGGTTGTCTGATTTTTGTTCTTCTTAACCAAACTAGGAAGTAATATGGCTCAGTGACCAAGGACACTCATTTTTTTTATCTGAGTGATTTGAATAAATACAGGGCAGTTTTCCAAAAGAACACTGTTTGTGTTAGCTCCACCTTAGTGCCAAACCTCATATCATCTGCATTGTCCTTTTATTTGCATGCCAGCCTATTTTTAATCCTCCTGATTAGAGCTGCAATGACAAACAAGTCACCCTTATTTCACATCTGATATTTGGATAATGTTTTCAGGTGCTGTAGTTCATATACAGTAAACTAAAAGGGCTAAGTTCATTCCTTTATGTAACTCCATGGACCTTGCACTGGGATGGCTTCGGCCTACAGTCTATTTTTTTTTCTGTCAGGTCTGATGGTGAACTGCATGTAGGAGGTTGAGGAAATAATTAGGGTTCTGATAGGTAATTGCAAAGTATCTTTAAATGGATTGCCAAATGAATTGTCATAGGTTTTGTTTCATTATTTCAATATGTTGCGGGTCCTTGGATTTAACCTTTTTATTACTTTATTTTCATTGGGAGAAAGGGAGTCATTGATGCTAAGGGAAAGGAGTTTAGCACACAGGGTTTAGCGCACAGACTTTAAACAGGCAGAAAAAGAGTAGAATACTTATTTATGGTAGATTTCAAGCTAAGTGGCAGTAGCTGATCTTTTAATCCTGTCTTTGCATTCATGATTCAGCTAATAAACTTATGAAACCAATCATCAAAGAAAACTTGGCTTCCTGTCCTTCATGGTCCTGTTTTCTTGTATAAAGAAATCTGCAAAATGAAAGCAAATCTCCATACGAATGTCAAACTGCGCTCTCGCTCCTTTTTTAGTGAAAATCTTTATTCTGTTAAATGTTTTAGCTTTTTAAAGCCTGCCAGCTATAAACACTCAGTGCATTAGTATTGCTTCACTGTCTAATCCCCTTTTTTGAAGTCCGAATATGGCTTGGAGAGGAAGTCCAAATTTAAGGCTATTTCCCCCCCCTCCTCTCCCATAGTAGATCTAGATTTAAAGCCACAAAAAGCTGCACTTAGTCTAGATCAGGGGCTGGCAAGCTTTGTCGACCCCGGTGCTGGCCCCTCCTCCTCAAACCTCAGCTGGTGCCGACAGCCCATTCATGGAAAGAAGCCACCTGGAGGGGCTCTTCTCAGCAGCGTGCCTGGGGACCTCTATCCCCAGTTACCTGAACTCACTCCTTTTGGTGATGGCACACAGAGAGGAGCCGCTCTGGGTGGCTTCTTTACACAGTATGCCTGGGGCATGGACATGGCAGGGACCTCCGCACTGCAGCTGCCCCTGAAAGAAGCCACTTGGAGTGTCTTTTGGTGGCAGGAGTGGCAATTTCTGTGGCGCCATAGAGGATGCCGAGTGCCGCTCCAAATGGGCTTGTGTGCCACTGTTGGCACGCGTGCCGGGGGTTGCCTACCCCTGGTCTAGATATTATTTAGATGTGAACACCGGTATAGAATTGAATGACTTATCCCAAAGGGGGTCTCATTCTTTTCCATTCACATCAGCCACTTGTAAAATACTGAATTGTTAACACCTGCTATTGTATTGCCCCTAGATAGCAATGCCATAATGAGTACATACACATTTACATATTCATTTTATATAAAAAACATGCTTTTCTTCTGAGTTGCACCAATCTGTATATATACATTGTACCAAACTGCATATAAAATGCTGTGCCAGTAGAAACGATTACTTTTTTTATAACTTTGATCTGTATATCTACTGTGTCCCTGCTTTCAATCCTTTATGCAACTCATTAGTAAGTTTGCTGTCCACCTGCCTGTAAAAGCCTTTTCATAGAATCATAGAATAATAGGGTTGGAAGGGACGTCACAAGGTCATCTAGTCCAATCCCCTGCTAAAAAGCAGGACCAATCCCACTAAATTACCCCAGCCAGGGTTTTGTCTAACCGAGCCTTAAAAATCTCCAAAGATGGAGATTCTACCACCTCCCTAGATAGCCCATTCCAATGCTTCACCACCCTCCTAGTGAGAAAGTTTTTCCTAATATCCAACCTTGACCTCCCCAGCTGTAATTTGAAACCATTGCTCCTTGTTCTGTCCTCTGTTACCATCGAGAACAGCCTAGCTCCCTCCTCTTTGGAGCAACCCTTCAAGTAGTTGAAGGTTGCTATCAAATCCCCCCTCAGTCTTCTCTTCTGTAGACTAAATAAGCCTAGTTCCTTTTAGAAAGGCAAAGAAATAAAAATGTTGTTGTGATAAAAGCCATTCTCCCATTGATGGAGGTTGTCTAGAGATTACTTGTAATGCTGTTTTGGGAGGACACCAGAGTACCTTCAGCCACTCTGCAAGCAATTTTTGTCCCCAGACCCTCCTTATGTAGAAAGAAGACTATATAGGGCAGTTTCTTGCCATCCAAAGGATTGACATAGAAGTACCGAAGCACATGCCTAATTTCAAGCACCTGAGTGATCCCATTGACCTCAATGAGACTACTCATGTGCATAGGTAATGACATTCTGAGTAATGTGTAAGGTAGTAGCTATGTTAAGTCATCAGAGATTTCTGGGCTGATCACAGATGCCAGCTAATAACTGTTAACCTGTCTGCTAACACCAATTCACTAGCACAGGGAGCAAATATCGTAAGAAGATGATGGCAGGATTACTCAGGAACTTTTCAGAGCAGCACTATATACTTCCTAGAGTTCCAGGAATGCGACCCAGCAAGTACCCTGTACTGTGTCCCTCTGATGGCATGGCAGTAACCTACAAAGAACAGAACAAGGAAAACCTAAACCCATTCACTTGTGTCAGCACACACGGAACAAACTCGGGCTTCTCACATGCGGTGAATTAATGAGGCGCTAGGTACCAAAATAAGTTAGTTCGCACATACCCTGTGTAGTAATCCACGTAGCAAAATCCCTCAGCTGAGAGGTGCTCAGCTGACTGCTACTAAAGAAATATTTTGGTAACTCAGTTGCTAGATGTGCTTAAGCATCGCTATTAATATGCCAACACCAGCAAGAAAAGGAACAAACAACAGCAAGCCCCAAACTAGGAAAGAATCAAAGGGAGCTAGCAAAAGATTTGAGACAGCTACTACAGTACTAACAAAAGTATTAGCAGACAGCGGTTGAGATGGGTTTGGAAATCTCCTGTCTACATGGAGATCTTGTGAGCCCTTTGTTTGGAGGTGCCCAAGTGCTCGTGGAAACCATCAGATATATAGATACCTGATTTGAAAGCAGGGCTAACAGGAATAAAAAACTGCAGAAATTTGTTTGTCACTTGAGAGAGCTGGTACGACTTATATAGGCAGTGTAGCTGTAGCTGTCAGTCCCAGAATATTAGAGAGGCAAGGTGGGTGAGATAATATCATTTAGTGAACCAACTTCTGCTGGGGAGAGGACACAAGCTTTCAAGCCACACAGAGCTCTTCTTCAGGTACTGTCTACAGTGATTCCAACCCTTCCAAAAATGACCTCCAGTTACTGAAGAACAGTTTCCCCTCACTCCCCAACCCTGGACCCTGCAAGATGAAGGGAAGGAAAAATAGGAGGCGGTGGAGCTGAAGAAGATGCACATTCTTTCTGTGTCTCTGTGCAATTTAACTACAATCACAACTAAGGAAAAAATCCAGTTGATGGTATTGCCCAACCAAGGTGTTTATGCCAGCAGTAAGAGATCGCTGTCCAGAAATGGGAAGCTGTTTAAAAGGCAACTCTTTGTATGTTGCTGTTCAACCATACACAAGTATTCATACAAAAGAAATCATGGTACTTAACTGTTTTGAGGGAATTTGATTTTCTGTACATGCAGTAAATTGAGTGCCTACTATTAAATTAAGCCTAACAATCATTGTCAGGTTTTTGATTAGAAAGATTTATTCTCACATGATCTCATGAGGCATTCCACTTAATTCATTGGAAGCTGTGTTATTGTAGGACAGAATTTATCTTTTGAATATGGAAAGCAAACTAATTCAGATACAATCCTGCACACAGTCTCTCAGTGGAAAGGCAATCTGATTATGGAACAAAATGTTTCCTATGGTAATATCATGTTATGCATCCAAATGTATAGTTTGGATTTAAGGGTAAAGTGTCTAGTCATTTTTTACACAGGTAAAATCTGGCTTACTCCTCCCCATCTCTTACGCCCCCGATCAGAAGTAGGGGAATAGTAAGATACATTGTTCATGAATATTTTGATGTTTTTAAATAGAATTTTACAATGACTGCATTTGCAACTTTTCTTTCTGTCCATTATTTGTGAACAGAGTGAGCAAAATTTTGTTCATGTAAAGGTTTGTAAGAATGGGAACTTTAAAAGTGGTTCATTACAAAATTAAATGCGACTCTGGCTCTGGTGACTCTGGTAGTATATTAAAGGGGTTGGATTTCTTGCTAGTTCACCAGCCATCTCAGGTTCTGGGAACAGAGGGCTCTTTCACTTTGTTGATCTATAGAGTAAGGGCTCCGCACCATGTAACTCAGGTGATCAACCCCACAGCTCTATTAGAACACGGACAGTGAATAGATGATTCGTGAGCCAGTGGCATGCTGAAATTTGGTGGTGTTGATTGTTTGTCCAGCAAATTGTAAAACTTGCAGCCTGCAGACAGGGAATGAGCAGGTGAAAGCTAAATTTACTAAACAAATAAACCAGTGGGACTTGCTTACCCACCCGTAGCAGTTAAGGTAGATTGAGGGTTCTCCCTTTCAAAGATAGAATACAGGGGAGAGAGTTAGGAATTCGAGGTTCTGGCCCCAGCATGGATAATAGCTCACTGGGGCAAATCCTTCAGACCAAAATTTTTTAACTTGAGTGTCTGAAGTTAGGCAGCTAAATCCACATGACAGGATCTAAATAAATGGCTTGATGATGATGATTTTTCAAAGATGCTAGGCTCCCATAATGTCCACTGAAGTGCTATACTGGAGATGCCCATCATCAGCAATTTCCAAAGGGGTAGCCATATTAGTCTAGTTCAGCAAAACAAACAAGTCTTGTAGCACTTTTAAAGACTAATAAATATATTTATCACACAAGCTCTCACGTGAATAATCATCTTATCATCAGTGATGTTAGTTACAAACATGAGGAAGGTCTTTGAGAGCTCAAACACCATCATTATGGAGGAGGTAACAGGTATAGAATGGCTGTCTGAGGGATCCTTATTTTCCAATTTGCAATGAAAATGGGATATGGGATGCTGAACAACTGTCATCAGTTAGCCTGTTTGGGAGTGCAATTCATTCACACTGCTTGCATAGTGCATAATTCACGCTGCTTGTATGTTGTAACACAGTTATTTAAAAAGCTACTGATGGTTCATAGAGTCAGAATGCTAATTAAAGATATTTATTAGATACAGTCTTATCAAGTTAATATTTAAGCAACAAATACTAGTAAGATTATTTTTAAAATTGTTTCTTGCAACTGGTGAAACTTGCCTCAGGTAAAAAGAAAATAAAAGTTTATAGAGGGCCATGTTTGGTTATTTTAAAGGTATAAAACTAACTACTCACTTGCATGTATTTATTTATGAGTAATACGTGGCCCGTCTCCAGGATTTCTGAGTCTCTAAAGGAATGTTAAATAAAGCTGCATTGTTCACAGTAGCTGGAAGGCAGAAATAAGTTCTACTTCCAGCAGCACTTGCTTTTTAAAGATTTACTAAAAGGGAACACCAGTGACGCATCATAATGGTTCCTTATGAATATTTATCAAATGGCTAGAAGACCATGAGCAACTTGATTGGTACTGCATGTTCTGTGAGGTGCACGTACCCATTACAGTGCAGAGGTTCCAGTTTATTAGCCATCACTTTTCTTCATATCAAATAGAGCCAGGCCAAGGGAGAAAATTGAATATGAATTTTACTACATATAGCTTTTCAGGCTGAGCTACATTAAACCCTGAAATGACATGAAATGTGACAAAATCAAGGAGAAATTCATTGTTTAAAAAGTCTTTAAATTTCATCTGACATGGAAATAGTAGCTTTAAAATAGTTTTATTTCTCTTCTCTCATTCTCAAGAACAATATACGGCTATAGATTTGTAAAGAAGTATTTCGGTTTAACACACCGGCCCTTTCAATCTGGAGCTGTAT
Organism: Pelusios castaneus; assembly: GCA_007922175.1. Classification (NCBI taxonomy): domain Eukaryota; kingdom Metazoa; phylum Chordata; order Testudines; family Pelomedusidae; genus Pelusios; species Pelusios castaneus. The sequence continues at coordinate 12,690,003 of ML685794.1, read as the reverse complement.
GAGGGTGTGGCAGAAAATCTAGAAATCTGATGCATATGATTGTTAGAGGAGGGCCTTCCAGGGTTCCTTGTACTCTTCCCCCCCCACACTTTTTTTTTAAATTTTTGGTGCACCTGTTGGGCTCTGCATGAAAACCTAATAAAGTGACTCTGCATCAGCTATGGTAGAAGTCACCCGAGAGTGCCCACCTCACAGAATGGTGAACATGTTTCCACCTCTTTCCTAGCCTCAGCAAGAAACCACATCTGTCCCAAGCTCCGATCCCCTAATTGAAAGATTGTCCCCTCTGATGAGTAGAAAAGTCCCAATCCTCACTCAACATCCATCTAATTCTGGAGATCATATAGTCTGAGTCTTCAACAGGGAATCCCTGAGTAAGCACCATGGTCTTAGCTATAAGCAGTAGTACCAAGAATGGATCCTGCTTTCATCCTTTAAGGCTGCTGGAATCTCTTTGAAACACTGGTTGGAGGTCAAAAGTATTTTAATGAGGAAAAGGTGTTGATTCTGGTCCAATTCCAGAATTACCGGTATATCTCCAGATCTCACAATACTGCAATGACTGCTCAGAAGGGGAATGTGTCATGTCCTAAGATCCAAATGAACCCCTGAGGATCTGAACTGGTTGAGCACATCACCAGTTAGGAAAATGATGATGTTAAATGTGACCCTGTGATAGGGCAAGGTCCCTCCCTGTTTTCTGTTCTGTCTATACAGACTATTTGGAAACCTTCAATTCAACACCATGTGATAGATAATTTACATTGCTCTTCTTACCACCTCACCCATTGATTAGTACACCACAACACTGGTTTCTCCCTAGCCAATCTGTGAGCCTATTCTCCCCTCTAATTTAAATTTTAGTATAGTTAAAGTATTCAAAACAAAGTTTTTTTTCTGGGTGGGATATCTGTGCTTTTTGTTGGAGAGAGGCAGAAAGCTGCCCTTTTCTAAGCTAGTCTGGCACAATTGGTACCTTCTGTAGTGTGTGTATTTTGGGTGGGATTTTTATAAACATCATGTATTGGTTTAATTCCGCTCTACTGAAGTCAGTGTTAAAACTCCCATTGATTTCAATGGCAGCAAAATTAAGCTAATGCTGAATACTTTATACCCTCAGTGCACTTCTCTTTCATTCAGATTGTTTTACTTCTCTTTGCTCCTATTTATTCTTTGTATATTTGTTCAAATCAGGTCTCTTCTGCTTTTGTCTCTCATAACAAGTCTCTCCAATGCTAAAGCTTGTATTTGAGTGGCTTTGAATGGAGTTTGCCAGCTGCTTGCTTTCACCCCAAAGAGTTGTTACTTACGTATGGATTCAGCTCCCACTTAAATAAATGGCAGGAAACTCTGGCTTCACTGGGAGCTGGATGGGGTTGTTAGTAGGTTGCTATAGGATCCATTTCTGAAACGACTACTGTTGTATGATATTTTGTTGGGGTGTGTGATTAAAAAGCTTAAGTTAAAATGCATTAGTATGGTGACCAGCTCCATTTTTATATTTCAGCTACTATACGTAGACCGGTGGCAACTAGGTAAACAAATAAACATGCCTGATTTGCTTTGTCTGTACCATTTATTATTTTCTATACCTATGTCATGCCCTCTCCCACTCATCTCTAAATTAAACAGTCTCTCTTCTGGGGACCACCCAGTAGCTTTTTTTTCCCCCGAGGTCACCATGCGGGCATATTGCTCAGCACTAGGAGCAAGTGCTGAGTGATGGAATGATGAGGGTTCAAAGAAGCAGCCCTGGAAGGTTGGGATCAGAAGGTTCCTGGGTGGTTGAAAACAACAGCGCTCTGTAGGTTCCCCCAGCTGCTGCGGTGCCAGGGAGCAGCAAAAAACGGTCTGGTGTTTGCTTGCCAAGCAGTATGAAATAGTTTGCCTCAGTGTCTTTCAGTCAGTGGTGGGAAACTTAATTTATTTCTTGTCCTTCTTTGGGGGATGGTTTTGGTAACAGTGAGGGAGATGGACTGAGGCTGGAGACTGGAATTACTGCTAAGATGTTATTCTCTCTCCTTTGAGATCGTTGTCTTTCATTGTAGCGGGTGTGTGAATTAGCTGCTGGTGACTGGGGACCCTGGAGACAAGTTCCTAGAGAATATGCAGCCTTCAGATGTCCATCCCTACAGAAGCCCGGTCCCCACTCCTCCTGATGTTTGCGTCTCCTCAAAATGCATGAACCACTGAACCTGAAAGTCATGTAGACTGAGTCTGATGCATTAGTAACTTAGGCGTTGCTCAGTGAACTTGATGGACAAAGATGGAGGCTGCCAGCGAGCCTTCCTACCAGAGGCGGCCTTTAGCTATTGGGGGCCCCAGGCGAAGGGCCATTGAGGGGCCCCCTATAGGCCTGTGGGGACCCCCAAAGGGCCACAGGGAACCCTAGAGGCCCCCATGGCTCCCCCTCTGTGGCCACAGTTCCCCACCTCCGGACCCCCTCCATTGCCCATGCTCCCACCCTCTGCTGGCCTCGGCTCCCCACCGCCAGTTCCAGCCCCAGGGGCCAGCTCCTCCTGCTGCTAAACAAGGCAGATGCAGTTTTTGGGGTAGGTGAAGCAGGTGATGGGGGCTCCTTACTGCTTGGGGTCCTAGGCGTGTGCCTGCTTCGCCTACCCCAAAAGCCGCCTCTGCTTCCTACCCTAAACCCCGTAACTCCAAATAAACCTTAAGTCTTACCTGCCAAAGATGGAAGGTTTAAAAAAAAAAAAAAGGGGTCCTGGATCTCTATCTGGGACAGGGTGTGGGGTTTGGCAGTTGGATCTCCAAGCTGAGCCTGCAATGAGTTGGTCCCCTTATAGCCTATGAAAACCAAATTTCAGATTTCATTTTAAGGATCCTTTTAGTGCCTGACCCCATGCAGAGTTCACGCAGGGCAAATAAGTTGAACTATGCTTTAGATAAGGAGGGTAAAAATAAGTATAAACTGTGGACATTATGGAGGATCAAAAATCTGGCTTAGTCCTCATTAAGCTGAAGATCTAGTTCATCATCTATAAAATGGGGATAATGATATTTTTCTTTGTAATGTGCTTTCAGATGGACTGATGAAAAGCATTAAAGAAGAGCTAGAAATTATTATTTAAGGCCCTTATAAAGAGGAAGGGGTAAAGTTATCCCTAAAATAAGATCCTTTTCTGGTACAGTATCCTAAATTGATTGTTCTCTGTAATACCCACTGGATATACAATGTGACATACTAATCTTCAAATGTACAAATGTTAGACACAAGAGCAGAATGCCATTAATGATGATTCAGAGCCATCTTATCAATCCAATAGTGTATTATTCTTGTATTTGACTATTGTTTTAAAATACAAACTGTAGTAGAATAGGACACATGCAAACATGTTATAAATAGAATGCTCCAGTCCAGCTAATTGTGACAAATCGCCTTTAACAGATTTTAGGTGTGCAATTAACATCCATTTATACACAACCAGCTTACAGGATGTTCGAGGCTTTGTAAAGAAATGCTAAATAAAGCTGTATTGCTCATAACAGCTGGAAGGCCAAAATAATGTGTACCTCTTGCAGCACCAGCTTTTTAAAGATTTACTAAGAAGGAAACCAGTGACGCAGCTCAGTATTTCCAATGAATATTTATCAGGCAGAAAGAGGAGTTTGAGTCGCCTAGTTGGTTGGTAAATATGCTGCGTATTGACTACACAAATGGAGAAAACTAAATAAGAGGTTTGAAGAGAATAGCCACATACATCTGAGCTACAACCCAGTAAATCATCTGAAATTCGAACATGTCTGGGGCTGTGTTGTTTTAAGTTTTCAAACATGGGTCTGAGGCACGGAAATAATATGATTTAAAAAAAAAAAATAACAGAGAGGAGATGGCTATGGTCGACCACTGACTGGGGGCCAGGATGTTGTTAATCATAGAAAGAATTATGTCTGATACTGAACTTTGAGTTGTCATCTAAGTGAGGAGGGCCTGTGCAAGGTTCTCTTGACTGCTTAGTACCTATAGATTCACTTCATGCAAGATTTGTGGAAGGGCTGTTGCGGGCGTCCTCCTAGCTGTGTGCTGTGAAGGAGGGCTCTGCATTCTGATTTTGAATAGACCAGAATGCAAGGAATTAATAGGGGTAATCTAAGGCAGGAGTTGGCAACCCAAAAGAGAAGAAGAGCCATTTAAAAAAATTCCTTCAATAATCAAGTGTTTTGAGAACCACAATGGGTGTAGCCTCCTCAGGGCCATCCTTGGGGGGGCTGGATCCCAGTCCCCAGGGGGTGACTGGAGTTCCTGGGGGGTGGAGCGGGACGGCCCTCCATTCTTCCCTCCAGCATGGGGGTAGGTCAATTAGCCCTGGGCCCTGCTCCCCCCAATGGATGGCCTAGAGCCTCCTGGTTGGGGGGGGGGGGAGGGGGCTGGGAGCTGGGCCAGGGCGCCTGATGCAGCGTTCCCTGGCAGGCTGGGCAGCGGGGGGGAAGGGGTGTTGTCCAGAACCAGGAGCGGGCCCCATATAGGCTCCCCCAGTTGCAGGGGGGCCCAGAGCCTGGCATTGGCTGCCCACAGGGTCCCCCAGTAATTGAGCCACGGGTTGCAACCCCTGATCTAAGGGAAGAAATCCTGAACCTACATTTACCTGGATCTAGTGATCTAAAAACCCCATTTGGGGTACATCTGGAGTGGACTAGGAAAAAAAGGGTGTTAGTTACAACATTTTAGGTAACACATTTTAAAGAAATCCTTTTATCTTAATTTAGACAAGCCCTAAGGGACACTGAAGGGGTATTATTTGATGTTCAGCTCCATAAGTTGTGTTCGTTGCTGTACTCTACAGCCTGCCTGTAGGCTAGGCCAGAGCTTGAATTTCTTTCCCTTGGTCCCTGTGGATTTCTCTCCTCCTTGTGGTTTTCCACTGTTGCCAATCACAGGAATGCACGCTAAACTTGACTCCGGCTTTGTGCATGGAGACTGAATTTCACCCAAAGAACTTTAAACATTATCTGAAATCATTAGAGCATTTTGGATTTATTGCTTATCTAAATGCTTGTAAAGGTTGTGATGGAAAGCTAAGGCGATTACTGCCTTGGTTTTCTTTATTCCATAAAGTTAAACAGTTTAAACTAAGGAATTTTTTTTGTCTTGTAGTGATCGTATGGCCATATTATGGATTCTGCAACTGTCAACTGTTAAAAGTGCTTTGATATCATTTCTTACCCAGAAGTGATCAGTTAATCTTAACACTTTGGTATCTCAGGCTTAGTCACTGCTGATGGTAATTTTTGACCCAAAACCTTATATTTCTCCCCATGGCTCTAAACAGGAAATGCTATTTATTATTTCTTCATATGGCCTGTAGTGTACAAGTATATCATTCTAGAAAGAAAGTACTACAAAAGCGGCATACTTTAGTGTGGTACAACTATTAATCCGTTAAATTATTAGACTATAACTTCTACTACCAAAGGTAAAATGGGTAAAATACAAAATGGCCCAAATCAGAGGTGTTTATATAGATACATGTAATAAAAAGAGGCCAAAATTTGCCATTTTTAAATTTTTATTAATAATTTGGTTTAAATTTTCTTTCATCTAAAGTTTCTAAAGATTTTAAACATTCTAAAAACATTCTGAACATTACCCAAAAAGCAGAGGAGAATATTGTTCCCTTACTGAATATGTAGCTCTCATTTATGTAAATGAGAATTATGCATCTACCAAAGAAAGTTAGACCTATTCACAACTGCATTAAATTGATCTTTAATCAGGTTTTGGGCCTAACTTGGATTAAGTGTAACTGGGTAAAACTCATGGAAGTCAGTGCACCAAACACAGTCTTGCTATAAGTGGTGCTTTAAATTACACATTGGAGTATGTGTTAAAATAGTGTAACTTTGTCTACTCTGTCACACAAATTAGTGCAACTTCCATAAGGGGCCAGAAGGAAGATGTGTAACAGGAAAAGTGTCTAACAGGCTATAGAATAAAGTAGCTCTAACTCTCCCACCCTCAGTTTCCCCACAACTATCTCCCACACACATAGGGCTTGTCTACAATGGGGATGGGGTTGTAATTTGATTTTAGGCTGTCTGAATTACAGAAGGTGAAGATGAATGATGACACCAAATTACTTGCTTGGGGTGTCACATCTCCACTGCTCACATTACTTCCTGCAATGCATTGCACTGTAGGAGGTAGGTGCAGGGGTTTGTGCGGAGGCAATTGTCCTCTGCTCACTCAACCCCTCCTCTAAAGAAAAAAAGCCAGGAAAAGCTTTCCTTGCTGTTTCTGTGCTGCAGACAGGACAGACAGGGACAGTGCTGCATACACAGAGAGAAATTAATTGAAAACTTGTAGCAGGGGAGGGGCTATGTTGTCATGGTAAAGGGACAGGAAAAACCAATGGAACTACTCTCTGGCTACAGAGATCTAAATTAGAATTGTAGATTTCAACCTCAGTGCTACGCCACTTGCAGAGGTGGTGTTAGCAGATCAAATTACAGCTCCATTTTTTCTTTTTTTAATGTACTGCTCTGACAGTGGAGACACAGGCTGCAGAAAGTCAAGGTAAGCAGCATTATGTCGAACTTCACTGTCACTGTAGACCAGGACTTAGTACCTTTTCTTAGTTGTTCTACCTTCTATATCTCCCTTCCACCCACTAAAGATATTTCTCTTTTGACATAGCCAGTGAATGCTTAAAGCCGATTTACAATAGATGTACATCAGTGCCATACAATTCCTAATTTGGCCATTTGAATATAAAATGCCATGTGTACCTCTGGTCTGATGAAGTGGGATTTTCTCCCACGAAAGCTCATGCGATAAATAAATCTGTTAGTTTTTAAAATTGCCACAGGACTCTGTTTTCCTGGTTCTGGTATGGACCAAAATTTGTCCTGATTGACAATCTGCATGAGTGCATCCAACTCAGTGGGGCTGCAAATGATGCAACTTACCAAAGCCCTATATTTTATTGCTTCATTAAAAATGTTACTATATTTTGGTCTAAATTCTGCTCAGAATCACATAGTTGTACATTCTATTGCTACAAACTTGATCTGCATTAGTGTAACTGAGTGCCATTATTTTTAGCCTTGATTTGGCTTTTTAAAGTGTCAGTGATGGTTCTTAAGATTTCCCACTCGTTGGTGTATGGGAATCAACTTCAGAGCGTATAAACCAACACAGTATTTTCTGATGCACACCATATCAGAAATAGCTCTTATTGTTGACTAGCAGGCACTTCTTGATAGTGTGCTTCAATAACAGGCACAGAAGAAGCTGGTGGCTTGGTTAGTGAATCTCTATGCTGATGGTTGCTGTGAGGGCTGTCTTCTACGTACTCCATCATGCCCATCTCCACAAGTGGAGCCGTTGTTGGTGCATCTTCTGGTAGAGCTGTTTGGCCAAAAGGTGCAGGATGGAGTGTCAAACAAAGGAAAAATAACAGCAGTGGAAAACTGAATGCAGGACTCTCTACTTCTTCATCAACCACGAAGGGAGTATGGAGTTTCTACACTGATGCTTCTCATGGGCTCAAAATTGGCCCCTTTACAGTACTGATCATAAGTATTCTTTTTATTGCTTTTGTAGTAATATTACACATCTGGAGCAAGTACAGTCATTCCTAAACTGTTGTATCCATGTACTCGGTAATACTTGCATCAATGGATGGCACTTGCTGGGATGAGAGGAGAGATGGAGAAGGACCTGTACCAAAACTAAAGTAGATTTAAAATAGTTTGAAATATTTGAAAGCTTTCTTTTAGACTAAAAGGGAAATCAGATATTGTTTTAAAATAGTGATGATTCCTTTCTCTCTTTTATTTGACTCCTGTTGTTTTTGATCTTTTAAAGATGTGTTTATAAACCAGAAATATTAAGTATAAAGTTTGTCAGTCACATGCTAACCACCTGTAAAAATGTGTCTTAGTAGATTTTTTTAAAGGCCTAAAAAGAACTAAGTACTACATCTCATGCAAGTCTGAAACAACAATCTTCTGGAATGACAGTGATCTGCTGGAAGTTAATTCTGATGCATGTTTAGAACAGTTGGTATTGCAGTTGCCTTATCTAATGATTTGTGTGTATACATAAATACACTTTGATTGCATTTGATATGTTTTAGACAACATACAGTACAGATTAAAAATACATAAACTATGTTCTGATATAGGAAGCTACAGAATTATAGCATCTATGGCAAAAAGGCATGGTATAACCATAGCTTGCTAGAGTAATATGGCTATTCTGCATATGTGTTTTTATTTTGAAAGTTGAGGTTCTCCCAGTTCATTCACTCATTAATACTTATATAAGCGTTTCTTCCAGTATGTGATTTTTTTGTTTTTGTTTTTTTGTTTATTCATGATAAATAATTGAATAGCAGAAAATAATGCACTGGTAAACTTGCCTATATATTTCAACAAGTAACATATCCCCTATATGTCTAGGGTTTGACTATTCCATACAGTGTCTGTTAATAACTGAACAGATCTTAGCCGGTAGGATTGTGATATGTAGAGAAGCCCCAGTTCTCCTTAATCATTCTTTCCCCCTCTTTCTCTGAAGGACTGATACTGGGCTGGATTTCGTGGTTAAGGTCTGGGTTATGAGGAAGATGGTGTAGAGGACCAGCAACTCTCCCTGTTATTCTTTTAGACTTACTCTAGGGGAAGTCCAATTTGTGAAGTGTTCTCATTATTGCTGTATTGATATTGGTCAATGAAACATGGATCCTTCAGAAGGTGTAGGAGATCAGACCTTTTTTCCAGATTTATCTGCCTCAACATGTTGAGGTCTTTCTATCCCCAAGAAGCCTAGGATGGCCTTGTCTCCTCTATATGCTTTACAACCCCTTCCCTTTTGAGGATGTGATTCCCTGGAAATTTTGCAAGGTAAATCTCTCTTCTGCGGGGTTTTTCTAGTGCAGGGAACAATGAGGCCCAGATCCTTTAAGCATTACTGCAGTGCAAATTAATAATAAGGGTAGGGATTATCTACAGTGATCTCCACAACTAGGAACACTTTCTAATCATAGCTATACTTAGATTGTGAGGCTTTCCACCTTTGTCTCAGAAGATCTGCCCCATGAGACCCAGTGACTGACAGTAAACCTTTGCATGCTAGAAGGAAAAGATTTTAGGAGACAAAGGGGCTGGTAGGAACTAGAAAGAAGCAGAGACCAACTGAAGTACTAGAGTACATATTTAACTGTTCTGCCAAGAATGAGTAACTTAGCTATTTAGGGTACTGCATTACATTAGCTTGCTGTACTACTGGATTGCAATCAATCAAGCCATGCTAAACTGCTGGAGGGCAAATAAATAACATGCTCCATTACACTGTTTTTGTCAATTCACTTGTCAGAGTAGATAATTTTTTGTTGTATATCATCTTTATTGTTTGATCTGGCCTCTGATCAGACAGGCTTTACAAACCCTCAAGCCTCTTATAACATTATACCTAGGTAAGTTGATCAGTGAGGCAAAGCTAGAGTGAATGCAATTATTTCACCAATTGTTCTGATTTTTCTGGCAAATTAAAGTGCTTTATTTATTACTAAGCCTAGAGATGGATATTGCCTCGTCTGCAATTTTTAGCAATGTCAAGTTACTTGTTTTGTAAATGTCAATGATTTGTTTGTGTATAATAACACAAGGGCATAGGCCTCGAACAATTATTATCCTTGTGTTAATAGAGTGAAACTATAATTTGGCACCAGATTTCATGTTGCTAGGAATTACATCCCAGCATATGTGATATTATAGCCTAAATTTAGTTAGAATTATGCCACTGTAATTTGTTGTATGGACTGTCTGCTGGATTCAGCATTGTATGTTTGGTTACCTGAGAGCATGGTGTTTTTGGCCTCAGTCTTGCAATAGGATCCACGTGAATGGACCCTAGTACCTATGCATAGTCCCACTGAAATAACTGGCTCTCCAAATAGGTTCAAAGGTCCACCTTAGCAGACCAGATTACAGGATTGGAGTCTTATTTGTATAGTGTCCTTACAAATAAATTCCCAAAAACTTCACAGATTTAAGCATGCATTTAGAATTCAGTGCCAGAGGGAGAGAGAAACTGAGAGGGAGGTAAAGGAGAAAAGGGAGAAGAAATTGACAAGTTCATAAGGAAGAGAGAGATGGGATGTGGGTTCCCAGATGTAGGAGCAGGATCCTGATCGCACACCAACAGAAATAGAGAGAAAGGCCAGTGCTAAATTTGAAATGTAGAGGGAAACATTGTAGAAAACCTGGAGCATGTCAATGAGCATTTGAAAAACACAAATAACTTTTAACTGGTCCTTGAACTTAATTGGGAAATAATGAACTTGTTTGATAAAGGGGTAGTGTATTTTTGCTCATGTGAGAAGGTGGGCAGAAGTTTTCTTCACATGCTGCATCTGAAGAACCAAGAAGTGGGGAGGTTTTAAACAAGGGATCTGCAATATGAGGATTTAAGCAAATTCCCTCCCTTCCACAAAACAAAAGCAAAAACCAAACAAATAAACAAAACAAACCAACAGTAAATGAAAACCCTGCAGCTGTGTCTTGAGTAGGATGAGCAATAATGTACATGAAAATGTATTGAACACCATGATGTAGAATCTATCCCACACAAGACTAGGTAGGCCAATTAACTCCCCAGGCTGAAGGAACAGTCAGGGATTGATTAGATGAGGCACAGCTGGAGGGGCCTGTATAAAGCCCAACATTTGAGAGCAGCTGGGGGCTGTAGGGAAGTAGTGTGCAATCACTCCTGGGGAGAAGGGAGGTGTAATGAGTGCTATACAGGATGGTCTACAGTTTCTTCCTAGGAGGAGGGAGTTTAGGCTGGCAAACCCAGAAAGAGAAGGAGAGCTGGAAAGGTACAAGGGGAAAAAAGCAAGGTATGGCATAAGACAGACCTTGGCTGCTGATGAGAGGGCCCCTGAGCTGGAAACCAGAGTGGATTGTGGGCCTGAGTTTCCCTACCAGACATTTGGGGGAATGGCATAGATCAGGCAGTGGAGAGTGTGGGCTGTCCAGGATAGTTTTGCCCCAGAAAACTTTGGTAGCATGAAAAGAGGAAACAGGCATAGTAAGCTGGCAGGAGAGCCAAGTTGTGAAGAAGGAGTACCTAGAGTTGCAGAGGGACTGACAGATGAAGACACGCAGTACCTGGAAGGAGCTAATCCCCAGGAGGAAATGCCCTAGAGGTAAGTGGGCCCTGTGACACTCATTTTTATTTTTTGCTGTTTTTAATTTTTTCTTGTTGGTCATAAGTTTTTCACAATTTGAAATTACTCTTAAATTTCTTCAGGCATTTCTTGCTCCCATTGGTGCAAAATAATCAGTTGCAAGTGTTGATGCTTTTTACTAATGGATAGTTAAATTTACCAACATGGTATTGGTTAAGCTGTCATTAAGTAGCAGAGCACATGTCTGTGAATGGCAAATCCAGTATAATTTGAAATTTGCTTTCAGAGAATGTTTGACTGTGAAGTTCTTTCCTTGAGTATTTATAAATTTGAAATGCTGTAATATTTGCATTGTGTGTATGTCAGGGCCATAAATATGATTCAGCTGAAGTTGACTAACAAATTCAAATAACTATTGAGAGGAAAACTTCCTGTTTACTACCATCTTACCTCTAAGTGCTATGGGCGACTCACATCTCAATTGTCAGAGAAAGAAATATGGGGGAAGGTGACTTCCAACTCATGGATGATTGTGTTGAGTCTGATTTGTCTTGCATATCCCAAGTTTTACCTCACATAAAAAGTACTTGCTTACAAAATCAGACATAAAAATACAAAAAGTCACAGCACACTATTACTGGAAAATTGTTTAGTTACTCGTTATGTTAATATCCCCTTTTTTCCTGCATTATATCCCCACACAAGGAAAAATTGCAGGGAAGAAAAAAACCAGCTACCATCATTAGTGCTAGTTAGTTCTGAGAAATCAAGCTCCAAAAAGTCCAGTTCAGCATTACCTCTGCTCCTTTGTATAAATGCATTCAACAGTAGTTTCTTCTTACGTCATAAAGTATGTAACGTTAATTGGATTTCTTTTAATAAAATCATTTAGAAGGTAGGTTACAGCCCATATAGTCAGGAAGGTTTTCTTGACTTCTAAAAATCATGCATAGGCTCTCTGGGACTTGTCTTCACCTGGGCAGTGGAACACACAACACACACACAGAAAATCAGCATTAGCCCACCACCTGTTTATATATAATGCTGTCTAATTGGACTGTACAATTCTAGTGTCCCAAGTGGAGATACGAGAAAGGAGCTTCATCACTATACTCCTCATCCTCATCAAAAGGATGTTTGTTATTGATTTACGAGATGAAAGAAATTTGCGGGTCCCATGACATCTCAAATGTTTTGTTTTTCCCCTTACCTTAAAACAATTGACAAATGTTGTCTATGGTTGAATTTTTTTTTTTTTTTAAAGCTGGCAGAGGGCATGGAGCTGGTCAGGTGTCATTGATTTAGTGATGAACATTTATTTGAAAATCACGCTTTCTAGATCATTGTTTCTACATCACCCATTCATCCACAGATCCTCCCGTTGGATACTGGATCAAGCCCTTAACAAATCAGCATCATGCTCCCCACTAAGCATATTTGAAAAAGTTTAAAGAACAGAATACACAAGTCTATCTGTGATGGCTTAGCTCTTGTAGCTCAGGTGGAAAGACCTGCTAATTCACAAATTCTTTGCCACTCATGCTTTTCTGAGGCACCACTCTCTAAAAGATAAATGGTTGAATAGAAATCAGCCATAAAATACACAACTATGTATAATATGTCTCAATTTGTAGTATACAGAGGCAGTTATAAAATACCAAAATAGCAACCCATGAAGATTATATTTTATTTACAATTGGTTTCCTGTATGTTAATTTTGTCTGTTCTTTGTTAATTCTAGGGTTGTATTCCAGAATCAGTGGCAATTTGGCTGGGCTCTTTTAGGTTTAAAGAGGCACTGTCCCTTTAACTCTTGTTTTGTTGGTGCTGACATATCTGAGGTTAATATGAATTTTGTATTCTTTAAAATGTACCTATCTAAGCATTTTTAATGTGATAACCAACATGTTTATGTAAAGTAGATGTCACTAGGTCTAGTCTACTTTCCATAAAACTAATTTATATGTGCCCATGCTGGGCATGTACCTTAGCATACCAGTGCCAGATAGGCTACATGTTTCCAAAGTAGCCCTACTCCCAATCCCTTTCTATAAGGGGACCAGATGGAAAATGCTGCACAGAGCCTCATTTCTATGGAGAGAAAGTCTTCTCAATATGGGGCTTTAGCGGTAACAATCCAATCATATACAAGGATTCCAGAGCTTCGCCGAATAATAAGAACTTTGCAGTGTTTTGGTATCTTCCTTTGTGGCCCTGACTAAAATCATGCATAGAGAATGAATTTTTCTTTCCTAAACAAGTCGAGTAGCTTTCTATTGGCAGGTGAATAGCAAGAATTCCAGTGGGCACCCATTTGGTTATCATCAGGAGGGGTAGCTGGAACCACCAGAAGCAGGGTTACCAGCTATCCCAGTTTTTTAGGAACAGTCCCAATATTCTAGGCTTTCTTATATAGATGCCTACTACTCCTCACTTCCTGTCCTCATCTTTCACACTTGTTCCTTCTGGTTGGGTGGCCAGACAGCATTCTGATTACACTTCCTTTCCCTATCTACATAGGTCTAGTGTTTCCCCTTCCCTGTTTTACACATTTGTAGCTGAGTAGCCACCAATCTCTGCAGAAGAAGAATCAGAAGGCAAACCTGGTTCCAAAAGCACCAGCAGCAACGTATGCACGCAAAAGAATCCTGAGATTTTTCTCATCACGCGATCCTTAGCCCAGGGCTGTCCCTGGGGACGGGAGGCTAGCGGAGCCACTGTCCTGGGCCCTGTGGTTTGGTGGGCCCCATGCCACCCCCCCACTGCCCCTTCAGCCCTGGGGGGGAGGAGGGGAAGGTGGGCACGGCCCAGAGGGTGCCCTCTCTGTGCCACTCCTCTACAGCATTCTGTGCCTGCCCTACCCCCAGCCAGTGATAGCTGGCCTGTCCCAAGGGGCAGGGTGGCCTGCCCCCAGACCCTGCAGACATAGCTTCGGCCACATGCTGGCCCGCCTCATCCTCTGGGCTGGACTGGCCGGCCAGGGGCCGAGTGGCTATGGAATACTGTGGAGGTGCAGTGCAGGGAGGGTGTCTTTTGGTCTCAGCCTCCCTTCCCCACACAGCATTGAACAGGGCCCCTCCAGCACTGTCTGGGAGCCAGTGGCTGCCTTGCTGCCATTCTGGCCTGCACAGGGTGAGGTGGGCTGGGACCCCCACAGACTGATTGGCCCTGCACTTCCCCCACCCCCAGGACAGCCTTGCTGGTTGAAGAATGCCAGGCAGTGAGCAGGTGCCGGAAAGGACAGAGCAGGAATTAGAGGAGTTAGAACTGGACTAGTAGAATTCCAGAGGAAGAGAGGCATGGAGGAGATGAAAAGTGGAGACTCCTTTCAGAGACTCAAAGGAAGGTGCTGTCCGCTGTTCCATTTTTGTGTGAGATTTTTTTTTTCCAGATGTAGTTTTCAATTTGCAATATACTTCCACTGAAAATATGGGGAGTCTATGACTTTCACCTGAAAGAAATAATCAGGAGGTAGAGGTCACCCCCCCCCCAAATCTGTGGCTTAATTTTTCCTCTCACAACTTTGAGTGGCTTATGATTTTTCTTTTGACTTGACATGATTTTTGCATGCTTGAGGTTGGCAATGCTGCATTAATTTTTGGGTGCTAGTATGTTTCTCTTTTCCTGGAGAGAGAAGAGATGATTCTTGTGGAGGGAGGGGTAAAATAGAAAATCAAACCACAGGAAATAAGTACAAATGCTGAGCATGGGAGCTAGGGCATGGGCCGGGGTTGCAGAGTCCATGCTGCTACTGGCCCCGGGCACTGTGGCTCTCCCCCTCCCTCAGGGGACAGCTTCTGGTCACAAACCAAAAGCTGACTCTGACCGGGCCCACCCTGCATTTTGAGGGGCCTGACCAGAAAACAGGAGCTTGCTACATCCCTGAACAGGGGTAGCACGCGTGTTTAAAAAACAGAACAAAAACCCAGAATAATCCTCAGGTAAGGGCTATGCCTGCACATGGCTCTGGGCCTTGAAAATCCTGGCTGCACAGATGTTCTATTCTAAAATAGTAGCTTTGGCAGTCTTACAGTATGACCTGAATTGTTCTATTTTTCCTCTCCATGTTAACTCATGAGCTATTATTGGTACTGAATAGCCAACTACTATTTTTAAGCACCTTAATTAGTTATGCTAATTGACTGGATATTTTGATTGTACTATTGGAAATGCATAAATAGGTCAATTCTTTTAGCTATTTTACTCAATATTTCCATTACAATGGAAACATACAAACTGTTAATGTATACACTACAAAATGATCTAAGTGAAAAAGGCAAAAATTATAAATGTCTTGGCAATATGCCATAAGTTTCCCCATCAATGTCTGATTTAACAAAAAGCTATGATAAAATACTTTATCAGTACAGTTTTATGTTTCTAGTTTTAAAGAATGTTGGGAGACAATAGTTCATCATTACTTATGACGGCAAGTTACAATAAGCTTCTGGTGGTCAGTCATGGCACTTAGGATTATTTCACTTGTGGGGTGAAATAGCTATATAGAAGTAATAACCAGTATCCTAGGGTGAGGTTTATATACTCACAGATATGAAGCTATATGTGTCAATCTGAACTTTTTGTTGAATGAACTATATAACTGTTTTGTTTTCCCAGAGGATATGGGCTCTCTTCCACCACAGTGCTGTGCCTTGTATTCCTAGGAGGAGTTGTTTTAAGATCTTTAATCATGTGTATCTAAGTCACAAAATTATTCCCTGGTGTGGTTGAAAAAGAAACTTTAGAAGCTTCAGATGTATTTTAAAGGGATCATCAGTTATGGCTTTTTACTAGCAGCCCAAGACTTAAAATTCGTAAGTTCTGCTTTAAGGAGGAAAAATTATTTGTCTGTCTGGCAAGGCAAACTTTTTCGAAGAAAGTGTTTGACAACCCCCCTTTCTCCTGATCTGAAATATCTACTAACAGAACCACTCTATTTGAGAAACATTTAATTTCATGGATTCCTTAGGCTCCTGCAAGGTCATAAGTTGTATGTACATTTCCAGGTTCTTGTCTTAGCAGTGTTGATAATAGAGGGTAATTCTGTTGACAATAGAATATAAAAATGGCCATACTGGTCAGATCAATGACCCATTATTCCAGCCCAGTATCCTATCTACTGACAATGCCAGTGCCTACTGCTTCAGAGGGAATGAATAGGGCAGGTAACCCTCAAGCGATCCATCCTATCACCCATTCCCACCCTCCACCTATCGTGGCTAATAGCCATTGATGGACCTATCCTCCATGAACTTATCTTTTTAAACATAGCAACAATCTTGGCCATCCCAGTATCATCTAGCAAGGAGGACTACCAGTTGACTATGTATTATGTGAGGAAATACTTCCTTTTGTTCATTTTAAACCTGCTGCCTGTTAATTTCATCTGGTGACCCCCTAGCTTTTGTGTTATGAGGAGTAAATAATACTCATTTACTTTGTCCACAGCAGTCATGATTTTATAGATTCCATCATACCCCCAATTAGTTACCAGGCAACTGCTATTGTGCTTGGCTCAAATATAGGGTTTCTGTAAACAGACACAGCCAACAAGTACTTCTCTATTGCACTGGGGGAACAGGGAAAACATATTCCCTTCTACATTGGTGGCAGCCATCCCAAGCTTCTGTGATTGACAGATCCTGCTAGGAAGCAGATTGTTCACTTCAGTTACCAAGTGTGATCGAAACTTACGCTTCCAGTTGGAGTGGAGGAATCCTCTAAGAGTTGACTGTTTAGTCAGTGGAATATGTGGGAGGAATGATCTAGAATTGGAAGCTTCAGTATAAAGTGGGCTGTAATATCTATTGCACCATGTTGTTCAAAGACGCGTAGGCAGCAGAACAGCCAAGTATTAACAGCCCCCCCCCCCAAAGTGCTAGTTTCTAAAAATCTCGGAGGATGGTTCTGTGAGACTGGTGCCTACCTCATAAAGTGCTTCCCATAACTCCGGGTTTGGCAGGTAAGTGAGAACTTCAGTTGCAGACAACAGGGAAACATGAGTGGTTCTTGAAGCAGATCATAACTGAACTGCTGTTCTAAGTAGTGGGTCTGTCCATTCGTAAACATTTTCTTAACCAACAACAATGTAAACTGTCCCCTGTTCTGCTCTGGAGCAGGTGTGGATTGAGACTTGACTACAGATACTTTTGATTTGGATATGGGCAAGGGATTTTTTTTCTCCATTCATTCTATTGATGGTTTTAGGGATAGATAGATTGCGTCTTACACATACATAACATGGCAGGGCTTGGATCATTACTGCTTGCTCCAACATGGGCCAGGCAGTGCTGGTACACAGATCTTGTGGGTCTATCTGTTGTTGGCACTAGCAACTGCTTAGCAAGTAAGGTTCAAATTAGGGTGACCTCCTCAATTAGGTCAGTAAGGATAACATTTCTTGACCATGCATTCAATAGTAAAGTGAATTTCACAACTGATCCCTTTGGCACAGCCTGTCTGTCTGCTAGTCATGCAGGTAGAATAGCTGTGTCTATGCAAATGTGGTCTGCTCTTGAAGTCATTTCTCCCAGTTCATTATTAGATGTCCAGGGAGAGCTCATTCAGATCCAGCTTTTACTTGCTATAGTGGTGTGCTCTTTGACAGTGTTACCCTGGTATATTTACACTGTCCCTCATCCTCCCTTGTTCCTCTGAGTTCTACTGTCAGAGGACCTTTAGCTTTAGCAGAAGGAGCTGGGACTACATGGCCCTTCTGTAATCTTGACTCTAAACATTCAGTGATGTGAGAAAACACATGCAGTATTCACGCTTTCCAGAAATGACCCAAAGTGCAGTAGAACTAGAACGTTCATCCTACACATTGAATCTGCAGAGGCCATACTTCCAGGAATTCCAGTGATTATCGTGAGTCAGGGTAGTTTAGGATTAATTATTATATGTTACGTGGATCCTGCTAGTTTTCAAAAGAACCTAGTTATGATAGAAACTCCATTATGCTCTGATGCATCCAACCACACAGGATAATGCAGTCCCTACTTGGAAGAGGTTATAATCCATATCCAAACAAGCTGGTAGCTAAAGGTCTCGCTGAAGTAATGCAATAAAATGTTCTCTGCTAGTTGTCAGAGATTTAATCCAGTTCCTTCTTTCCCATGTCTGTTCAGCGCTTGAACAAATAAGATACAACCGAGAGTTTGAAGGACATCCAAAGTCGTTGTGAAGCAGTAGAAATTTGTGTGGCAGAAAAAAATTTAGTTTTTAAGGTGCCACAGGACTCTCAATTTCCACGTTAGTCTGTGTACAGCAAAAATGATAACAGTACTGTATCTCTAGCCTTATGTGGACTGATGCAATGGTTTTCCTATACTCCAGGGCTCTGGGTTCCAAAATGATCCTATCTGTCTAGTTAATTATGGAATCACTGTCCAAAATATTGATTCAAATATCTAATGCCTCTCTCTAAGGCATGAAGTGCCACACAATTTCTTACTGACTCCAGAAATAAACTGGCCACAGTGTCCTGGACTTTAAAAGAAGAACTGAATACATTTATATTTTCATATTAACTGTGGATATTTAGAAGTACATGAGAGAAAAGGTTATTTTGTGAAGGCTTTTGGTGTCTCAGAAGGGTATTAAAAGAACTGCTAGTATCTTTTTTATCATCCATTAGCACTCATTTTAAAATCTGTCTGCCCTTTCCTTGCAGAAATTCTTTATTTGGCATCTTTTTGACCTGTTATGCCATCAGTATTTTTTTCTCCATTTATCAACACCTAGTCACCTACTGTGAATGCAGCGCTCAAGAAAACTGCACACAATATTAACGGGCTGATTCGTATTTTAACTCTGATCCTTTCTTTTCTTCCTGCTGTCACTACTTTGCCAGTTGAAATTAATAATTTCATGCTTTTGGGGTTTTTGTTCTTGTCCAGTGCCTGTCTCTGAAGGGGAGGAAAGAAGTCTAAACTAAAGACATCACTTTAAAGAGGAGGAGTAAGTAATGCGACTTTTTTAGGCCTGAAAGTTAGATTAATGAAGAGATTTCCCAGAATGTAAATGTTCTGATAATTAAAAAAAAGCTACTGTATATTTAACACTGCTTTGTGATGTTGGCACTGTGCTAATAGACTGTACTGCTTACTGTATGGTAAGTCAGTGAGAAACACACAACTTAATTAACTACATGATCAGCTCTCTGTGTCTGCCACTGCTCTGGCTTCATTGAAGGGTAACATTCTGCATTGGAAAGAAAACACAAAATGGTGACCGGATCACAGCTGCCCTTGCAAGAGACAGGGAAACTGCTTTATACTCAAGGATGAATAACCCCCAAACAGGAAGACAGCTCCTTTCAGTTGCCTGGCAAAAAGCTCCGCATAAAGAAAGAGGAAAAATGTTGAAATGGCAACTTGATTGTTAATGCTTTTAGTTTGTATTTAGTAATATAAAGTATTAGAGGATTTAAAAATTATTATTTTTATCTTGACAGCATCCATTCAGCTAGTGTTGTGACCTGAATTTAACTTGACATACATACTTATCAATCTCTTGCATTGTGGTTGAATATTTGCCATATTTATCACCTAAAATCTTTGTGTTGTCCTTACCTGTTAAGTAAATAAGTGAAGAATAAAGAGGGAGAATTGACTATTAGTTACACGTTTTTAGATTTCATTTTCTTCCTTAACAGTAACACTTAAACTGATGATTAATATTGACATATACTTCTGAATGCTGCACGCAAATGGAAAGTACATCTAAACTAGCTGTTCAAGTGCTATTGCTGCTGA
Source organism: Pelusios castaneus (assembly GCA_007922175.1). Taxonomy (NCBI): domain Eukaryota; kingdom Metazoa; phylum Chordata; order Testudines; family Pelomedusidae; genus Pelusios; species Pelusios castaneus. The sequence continues at coordinate 12,670,094 of ML685794.1, read as the reverse complement.
TGATAAATGCATGAGCTCTGTAGTTTGTTCTTGCTATGACTAGTTACTGTTATGAACCATATGACCTGATGAAAAGCATTGTGATTGTTCATCACTAACGAGGAAAGGGAATCCAGAGAGAAACAAATCGTATTTCCAGTTAATAGGACTGAGCTGTTAAATACAGAAAAGAAACAAACTCTAAAATCTTTAGTCATTTCCTGACAGAAGTCTCTTCCTTTTTTATTATCAAATAGACATAATAAATAAATTAAAATAATGAAATAAAGTTTCGTTCTGGAAAGAGGGATTTTGAATATATGACTATGTAAAACAAAAATCTCAAGGTATAAAATAAGCTTGTTTTGTAGTTCAAAAAATAATTTCATTAACTGCAGGCTTTTGTAACACGCCTATGGACCACTTTTTCTCAAGTGTGAGGTATGACCCATCTGTGTCTGGGGTAGACCACCTGAAAATGCCAAGTATCAGGGCAGGCTGCAAAAGGAAAACAGATTCTGTCAGAATGGGTGGCCAACGTTGCACTAAATTCACCATCAGTCACAGTGGGTGCTTCTGATTCCCCACACTGGTTATCAAGAAGCTTAAAGAAACCACAGCCCCCTTTATTGCATTTCAATCTCTCCTAGTCAATTATCGCTTTACTAGACCTAGTTGCTATTTAAAACTGTGCTATTTACCAAAAAGTTCTCCTGATTCCCCATAGGGGCAGCAACAGTACCAAACCAATATGTTTTGGATCTTACCCAAAATACCACGCTGCCAGCCAATCTGTTAGTAACTAAAACTAATGTTTTATTATAAAAGGAAAGAAACAAGCAAGGTGAGAGATGTTGTAGGATTAAAGCAATCAGATACATGCAAGTGATTTGAAAGTTCATGTATATCAGGTTTTCAGGAGAGCTGAGCATTTTCAGGCTTGTATACTCCCTTTGGTGTACATCCAGTAATTGGATGCGTCTCAGGCCTCTATTTCACAGCTTCAGTTACATAACTTGATCCAGAGGTAGGAAGCAGGAATGAAGACTCCAGAAAACACCATGGAATGGAGTTGCTTTTGACCCTTTGCCATACCACTTATGGACATTTACAGAAACATGGAGTCCAGGGTTGCCTTTGCAAGTCCCGGTGACTCAAAGGTGTAGCCCTGGTTTCTCTCCCTGATGGGCTCATTGCACCCATGAGTTCCTTTTAGTGGGCCATTAACCAGCTCATTGCTGGTACCCTCCTGTCTGGGATGTCACCCAGAAACACAGCACAACCTGAAATAAAGTTCTCAAACATTGTAACTTCCAATACAAATATGACATGCATGAACACTATCATACTTAGCAAACTATAAATTTTTTAATCATACCTGACATGGCTTATTTAATTGTAATTTTGAAATATTGATGTCAAATAATGTCATAAATGATCCCCCTAATCTAGACAGAATCACATGAGGGTTGTTATATTTTCATAGTTGCCTGAAATAGCCACATCCTCACTGCATGCTACTGTAACCAACCGCACTATGATGGTACGCTAAGCCCTTTTAAGCACTTAGTAGTGCAAGGAGCACACATCTGTGAATTTGGAGGCAAACAATCACCCTAGCACGTAAACTGGTCCAAACCAAAAACAGCATGTCCTCTCCCTTCAGGCATGGTTTTACAAACAAAAAAAGCTTTCAAACTAACCCCACATGAATCCCAAAGCAAGCTTCTTTCTAAGCCTGGTTGCTCCCAAGAGCCCTTCTTTCAGGACATGTTTATGCCAGACACTAGCTCTCTCTCTCTCTCTCTCAGCAGGCTACTCTTTCTTCCCTTGTAGTCTGAGTGGCATCTACTGAACCACAAACCTGAGTTAAATAGCACCAATTAATCTGCAGTTCCTCTAATGGGATGGGCAACAGGAGAACCCTCCCTTCCCATTATGTTGTCAAAGGCCATGGCGGGGGTGCTCTGATAATTGTTTTTAGGTTACTGATAATTGTTTTTGCTGTCTCTGTCTTTTTCTCATCCTTGACCTCTGGCTGTTTTTCAGATTTTGTATTGTTTTCATCTTTCTGTCTGGAAACGAATCTCCATGTCCTTGCTATGTTTTTCTTAGAGGCTCCCATATTCTGCAGCTGGGAGGGGTTCCTTTCTAACCTATCAGAAACTGCATTTTGCTTTCTATAATATGAACTAGTATCTAGAAGAGTGGTTGTTACTATGTCACGGGTTGGAGATTTACTTTTTCTCTCCCCGTGAGCGCTCCCGTATTCTGCTGTCAGTAAAGGCTTGCTAATCACACTTAAGTGACTTGAATTTTATTTACAGAGACTTCTTTGTCAATGTAGGCTCTATAGGTCTTGTCCTTTAAGGGATCTCTCCCCAAATACACATTTGTCTAACAATAAAGAAGTCTATGTTGGCTAAGAGCTTGTCTACATGGCCCCAGAGTTTGGAGTCTGTGGGTTGTGATGCCATATTGTTTTTTTTTTTTTTTTTTTTTGTGGCCATGTTTATACTACAGTATCATCACTTATGTATCATCGTTGTTGCATAATCTTATACAAAACATGCCTTGTAAGCTATCGTTGGAAAAGTTTTTGAACAATGTTATCCTGTTTAGATGTGTGTTACCATATATGAAGTTATGAATTTTTGTTATGTGTTTGCGTCTCAAACATGTTGTGTTTCTGGGTAACACCCACAAGACAGGCCAGCCAGCCCTAGCTATTGGGCCATTAAGGAGAATCGACTCTTCTAGTGGGCCCTGAGGATGCCACAGTGTATATGGAAATAGAGGCCCATTGACTCAGCAGGGCACATAGCGTCAGGGATCACATGTTCTATGGTAGGGACTGTCACTTCCATGCACAAGACCTGGGGTAGGGGGTATAAATTGGAGACTGTGACATCACTTTATTGCATCTTTCCTGCTCCATATGACTGGACTGTGATTTCTAATAGAGGGAAGCATTGAACAATGGACTGAAGATTCTAATATTTGTGATGATCCAGAGAGACTTATTACAAAGTGGCAGATTTAACGTGGCTGCTATTATACTGCTCTATAAGCTTTGAAATCAATTGTAATGCATATGATTCATTTAAACATTTTAATAACTTTTATTAATAAATCTTCGGTTGGTTTACTAAAGGATTGGCTGCACTATGGTTTTTGGGTAAGATGTGAAGCTTTATTTTGACCTGGGGTAAGTGTCCAGTTTATCTGGAACAAATATATGTGATTTAATAATCATTTGTCATAGAATTCTGGTTTGTCTTGGTGGTGCATGAGATGCTAGGAGGTCTAAAGGGGCCTCTCTGTGGCTCCTTAATAACTAGTGTAATATTATGGAAGCACAAATTTATTGCTGGCTTGTTGAAATCTTAGACTGGTATAGTACTCTATCATAAGGTATAGCCCCTGTATTCTAGTAGTATGACCTGAATGTGTACCGGGCCTCCTGGGATAACTACCTGGAAACTCAGATATTGGGGCAAGCTGCAAAAAGGAGAGCATATTCTCTCAGTAAGGTGGGTTACCCGAAGATAAATTTCCCCCAACCAGCCATAAATCATGCTTCTCATTCCCCACACTGGTTGTCAAGAAGCCCCAGTGAAAATACTCAGTACCCTTTACTGCATTTCAGCCACTGGTTCCCCAATAGTCACTGGGGCGAGTAAAGCAATAAGTTACTTCAACCTCCAAGCTCTTCCCTAAAAAAGCTATTTTCACCGCAAAGGGCTAGTCACTACCAGAACAGTATAAGTTTGGATCTAACCCAAAATACCACACTGCCAGCCAATCTCTTAGTAACTAAAACTAAAGGTTTATTATACAAGAAAAGAAACAAACTATGACAAATGTTAAAGATCAAAGCAATGATTAAAAGTGCATGTAAATCAAGTCCTTGGTAGAATTTGGAGTTTTTGCAGGCTTGTGTCGTTCGCTGGTATAAATCCAGTACCTGGTTGGGTCTCAGTCCTTTGTTCCACAGCTTTAGTTGCAGGTAACTAGATGCAAGGATAGGTGTTTGGCTGAAAGGCACACTGACTAAAAGATGATTGAAGACAAAATGGAGATGTTGCAGCAGACTTTTATCACCTAGGGCCTTTCCCGTGCTGTGTGTGAGATTTTGCAGAAACAAAATGGAGTTCAGAGTCACAGGGGCAAGTGCTGGTGACTCAGCAGGTTTTATCCTAGGTCCATTGTGCCTGTGGGTTTCCTTAATGAGCCATTAAGGAGACAGTTGTTGTAGACATGCTGTCTGGGGTGTTTCCCAGAATCATAAGTTGAAACACAGATATAACAAACATATTCATAACATCTCATACAGATGCCATGTACAAATAAACAATATATAATCTATTTTAGCAAATTGACCTTTCTATTTTTACCCAACATTGCATACCTCATATGGATTATTGCAATTATTGACATGGATGCTAAATAATACATGAGCTGCTTACTTGCTGTAGGTAATGCTATATCAGACTTTTGCAATTTCAAGGACAGGTCTGCAAGTTCCTCTAGAGCATCAGGCATCAGACCCAAGTTTTTAACAAAAACTGGATTCTCCAGGTTTTTTTTGCTGTGCCAGCAAATTTTGCTTTCTTTCCCTTCTAGTGAGAAATCAGTTGGTTTTTTTTTTTTTTTCTTTTCAAGTGGCTACGGAGGACTGCATATGACCGCCAAATGGCTCATACAGTGTGGTAGCTAGAGGCAATCCAACATAGATCAAATAGGTGTCCAATCCTATTAAGAAATTCCTCAGTGAACCCATGCGCTGTAAAATACTGCAGCAAAGCTAATTCTATGCCCTCAGCATCATTGCTGTCCAGCTCAATCAGATCAAGAAAAAATTTAACAGGACCAATGTTTGCATCCTGTATGCCTTAGCCATTTTCCACTAAGAGATGAGCAGTACCAAACACCCACTGCATCAGAGGAAAAAGGATACCATGATTCAAGTGCAACACATTCTAATGAAGACAGCTGAGTGGCTCCTTCCCTGCTCCCCTTCCCCACTTCTCCCAGTCCCGACTATCTGGCTGGAGACCCGGAGCTGCAGGGGTGGCCGGCAGAGCCGCTTATAGGTAGGGTTACCAGATGTCTGGCTAAGGAGGACGTGTCTTCCTTTTTACCTTCACTTCCTCCGTCCGGCAGGCATTTTAAAAATATGTGATTTTTTGTCCGGCTTTTTAATTAAGAATAAAATTTCAGGTTTTTTTATGTGAAGCTACTGTATATGCTCACGCATAAGCCAAGAATTTTAGGGTCCAAAATATGCCTGAAAAGCTGGGTTCGGCTAATCTGTGGATCATAGCCAAAACCGGGGCAGAATGCTATGTTCTGATGCGTTCTGCCCAGGGGCCCAGCAAGCGGCAGACTTGGACAGAACACTTGTTCCGCATGTCCTGCTATGGCCAGGCTGGGGAGTTTCGAACCTCCTGCTCTGAGCATGCTCAAACAGAGTGTGCTCAGGGTGGAAGGGGCCTGGCCCAGGATTGGCTCTGAAGCGTCTGATGAAGTGGGATTTTCTCCCACGAAAGCTCATGTGATAAATAAATCTGTTAGTCTTTAAAAGTGCCACAGGACTCTGTTGTCTTTCTACAATAGACTAACACGGCTACCCCTTTGGAATTAGAAAAGAGAGTCTTTGACATTAATAGGTGTGGAATTATCACCTCTTTGAGTCTGGGTATTGCATAGTGGTTGCAGTGGCATGTCCTCTTATTTATTAGCTGTTTCTTCTACTTGACAGTTTTTCCTCATGTCTTACAAACTATAGGACCCCTCCTGCAGTTAAGGTATTGAGTATTTTACCTTTAACATCTCCATAGTCCTAATCCTAGGCCTATCATTCTCTGATATCTGTAAATCAGTGGCCCTCCCTCCTCAAGGGCCAATAACCATCCTTGCTCATCTCTTTATTTATGAGAGAATAAAAGATCCTTCTTGGTCTGTCTGCTTTCTTTTGCTGTTGGAAATGATGGTATCTGCTACGTGTCCTCAGCTGCTGCCAGTCCAACTCCTTTTGGCTTTTGTTCAGGCTGACTTATCTCCAAGTTATTGTGGAAGTTGCCTCTCCATATCAGATACCTTGTAGAGCTCTCCTTGGCATGTGGCTGTAGTGTCCAATTTAAAATATAGAGAGAATTGTGTATAGGCTCATTTAATTAAACAAAAACATTCCATTTTTATCCTCTCAGGTTTAATAAGCTGCTTTTTATCCCACTTTATTAAGCTGAGAGCGTTTGGTCACCAAATGCCCAGTAGCTTAAATATGCCTGGGTATAGTGAACAACTTTCCTTAGAGCCTTCTGAAAATTAATCCTTTTTTTTGTTTTGTTTTGTTTTGTTTAACCAAATGTCACGTGTGTGAGTTTCTCTCTTCACTTGAGACTCTTTAGTTGATTAACTGGGTAGTGCTCTGAATTTTACCTTGTAAATGCTATAATTCACAGCATAGAACACTGGGCACAGTTACTATTAGCACTTTTATTTTTAACAGTGTTAGTGGCTTCCTCTGGGTAGTGATGGATGCTGTTGCGGGGGGTTGAGCTAGTCTTCCCTGGCTGGTAGAAAGAAAGAAGGCAGCCAATTTCCCACAGATTGTGGTGGGTATGTGGGGCCCTAGGTTTTATCTCAGTAATGACTTAACATTTCAGACAGGGACTATGGTTAACTAAAAATGGTTCTTGGACACTAGTACAGAAAATGCTTGGTCCTCTCTCTCTGTTTTATGCTGGAGAAGTTGATAGAGGGCAGGGGTGAAGGGACTAAGCCATGTAGGACTCCTATAAATTCCAAAAGGCTAGTGAAGAACATAGGCAGGGAAGTGCCCTTTGAAGTAATCTCATGTCTGTAGCAATACTAGTGAACCTTCAGTGCACTGAATGTCTGTGTAATCAGTCCAAATCTCAGGGAGGGTTTACACTTATTAGCAGAGCTGGCCAAGACACAGGTTGCATGGGATATGCTTAGTTGGGCTCACAAAACTATTCTCTACCCTCCCCAATGTAACTTACTGCTGAGTCAGAAACTGAAGCCTGGAGGGTCAAGTCTTGTGGTTGGAGCAATGGCTGTCAGACCTCATGGTTGGTGTGGAGACAGCTGAGCCAGGAACCAGAGCGAAAGGTCTGAGCTGGAGTCAGGAGTCAAGAGCAGGTTCAGAACAAAGTGAGAATAGCATGGGGAGTTAGGCTGGAGAAGGTTAACGTCTGTGGAGTCTGTCATCAATATCAGGCAGGGGAGAGTTCCAAGGCATGAAGTGACGTTGGGAAGACTGAGCTGCTCTTTTTCATTTGAGGCTTATATTCCTGTCTTGAGAGTCAAAACACCACCTTTTTTTTGGTGAAAATTGTCTGGTTTCCATGCAAAATTTCAACTTTGTTAAAAAACAGAACACTCACAAACAGACTTTTGAGCTGGAACCTGAAATTGGTGATCCAGACAGGACCCGGTTATACATCACAGGACTTGTCATGGGCATCTGATTGACACCTTTCTGATCAGTGGCTCAGGTTCTCCAGCCAAATTATATTTCCCCTATACACCCACCCATGAGACTTCTGAGGTATCAGTGTGTTTCAGCAACAGGGGAGACTATGGTGCATTATCAGAAATGTAGTCCAAAAATGGAACCTCACCCATAGAGGGAATGCTGAACTACAAGTCCCATAAAGCATTTCTACATCAATCTCTTCTAAGGTTTTGGCAAAATTATTGTTTTTCATTTTTTTTAAACATAAAGTTGAAATTTTTCATGGGGAAGAGGGAATATTTTATGTTCAGCTCTAATATCAGCATAAGAACAAACTACCATTCTTTGAAATACAAATTCATCTAGTGGCTGATTTCTTCTGGGTTTTTTTGTTTTTTTTAAGCATTTGGAAAAATTAATAAACCAGAAGGAAGTCTCTTCTGCTAAATCCTCAGTCTCTCTTTAATGTATTAATGAGTCATTGTTGTCAGTCTGAAGTCCGTGTTTGAGTTTCTGATAGATTTCTGACCCAAGAAATCTGGGATATGAATCCCTTTCCATGTGCATGTAGACTATTCTCTGAGCTTCATCAAAACAGGACCGAGTTGGCTCTTGAATATTCCTGATAATAGCCTCCCTTGCAGGACTATCAATGTTAATCTGGAAAATAAAACAATATGAAAAAGTTATGACAAAATATGGAGGACAGAAATAGGGTACTTGTTGCAAAGAGGAAGCTTGGTAGACTGCAGCCTATGATTTGCATCCATATGAGCATCATATTCCCTATGTTGAAAAGGAACTGTAGTAGAAAGATTAACAAAAATTAAAATCTTGATATAAAATCTCTTCTCTTAAATTTCAGTTCCTAGAGCAATAGGTAGGTACCTAAATAGAAGGCCTGTTTTTCCAAACTTCTGAGCAACTGAAATCAGTGGGAGTCATTGGGCTTTTGAAAACCAACTACTGAAGTCATTAGAGCCTCTGGGCTATTATACAACAGAAATGTTATGTCAATCCTGATTAGGAAATGGATTATCATATAAAACAGAGGAGTTGTATGAAATTTATAGTGAATGAGTGGAAGGTTTGTGGATATATACAAGCTAACGGTGCTGGTGGTGATTACATTTCAGATAGAAAGGTATTCCAAATAAAAACTGAGCCTCAACAAAACAATCTGCCAGATTATGGTGAACTGCAACTGTCTTTATCATTTTATAAGTTAAACTTGGCTTGTTGAGTTAGAGTTGCTTTGTTAAAGACTGAAAGAGGAGCTGGAGACACATGAATTAATGAGTATAGCCAAGGCTTTTTTTGTGTTGGTACTCAGGGGTACTGAGTACTGGCACCTTTTTAAAAAAAACACCCCCCCCCCCCCCCGAAAAAGTACTGAGTATAGCCCTGTTGCACAGAGATATTGCTGTGCCAAGGATGTCTTTTAAGATGTAGTCTACTCCTTCTGTTGCATGTGTTTGTTTTGAATACAAACTATGCTGAGATCACAGTCAAGTTTCATTTAAAAAAGAAAATTTCAAGCTCTCATGTTTGCAGAGAAAAACTGGAAAACAGGAAGCAAGCATGTTCCCAAAGTCTCAACCAGAAAGCAAACTTAAAATTTAACAATTTATTTGTATAACAAATATCTCATGATTTTGAGAATTGACTCATGATATTCAGTGATTGAGGCTGGCAAAATTACTTTCCATTTGTGAAAAGCAAAAGGGAGGATTTCCCCCCTCAGAGCATGTGTGGGTTTTTTGTACGTTTCTGGTTGAAATTCCTATAAATGTCTATTCAAAGCTTAAATAATCCTCACATTTCCAGAAATATGCATTGTGCATTTGAAATTTAGTTAACAGTTCTGTTGATAATGCATGAGCCAGAAAAAAATCTCTCTCTCTCTCTTTCCCAGTGCTGTGTTGAACATATTGGGGTAACAAAAGTAAGAAACTGATTTATTTTTGTCAGTAAAGTGAGATGATATGATTCTGAAGACACCAAAAATGACCTGATGAGTAAAAATGTGTAACATTTATATAGTGTTTTGACAGAAAAGAACCACACTTTAATATTATTCATGTTCATAGAGCTAAATCTGGTATGTTTTTCCAAAAAAATTATTCAACTTTTTATTAGAGGATTATTAATGATTGTGTGATTGTAGTTAACCATTTGGGATGAATTCCTCCAGTTTTTCTTATTTCTCCAGCGCTTTTGGGAACTTGATGGTCTTGGAGCATTCATCAGCCACCTCTCAAAAGGGATGGAACTGCGTAGAGATTTCACTTAATTTATAGGTGCTTATGGGATGATTGGACTAAGTAAGAGTCACATTCAAAGTCTACTGAAGTGTATGGACAGACTCTCTTTGGCATCAGCAGGCTTTGTACAACACCCTAAAAGAACGGAAAAAATCCCAGGAACTTGGTTCAAGACACCATTCTGTTTTTTATCTGAGAAATGAGATTCATAGTTATTCGATTCACAAGGATGCTGTGAAGATGATTAATCAAGTAAACATCTTTACACTGCTTTGTTCCATCGGTACCACTGCAAGTATTTATTATTGTATATTGCAAGTGTCTGCTTTCAGTTTCAATAGATACCACAAACATATCTTTAACATTGTGTCTGTGTGCACACACGTGTGGTAGGGAGGGAGCAGTTCTTAAAATGTTAATTCACCTCTTTAGGAGCCTGGGACTGAATGTAATTTTTAAAAATTTTCCTGGCCAAAGAAATTCTTTTCCTTCGTGATGCAATCTTCTTGTAAGCTTCACATGCAGTCCAGAATTCCATGTTCTCATCACTGTATTCTGTCTTCAGGTAGGTCTTGTAAATTACAGGCCCATCTGAAAATATTTCAGAAATCAAACTTTAAAAGCTACAAGTGGGATTTAAAAATCACATAACAGGTATGCATGTGTTCATAAGGCTGGTAATTACTTTAAAAATTCAGCTATACATCAGTGTGAAAAATTGGTCTGACTGGGGGAAAAAAAAGAAGGCATTTATTTTTTTTGTTCCATTTTTTTTGTATTATCAAAAGAAAAAGGGGCTTTTGTTGCTACCATCCTCGTAACTAACAAAGTAGTCAGAAGAGTTTTCTCTCTAGCAATTGAGAGATTTGCCCATTGCGTATATTCAGTTTTATGTATGTCAGAACATTAATACTTTAAAACTTAACATTACTCTGTGGTGAGGAGTTGCAGATCCACTAACTTCAAATGAAGTTTCTCAATGCATGTGCACTTGGCCCTTTAAAAGCACTTGGTTCTTTGCAGAGCAGAGATCAATGCTGAGAAATTTCATCAATGGCAAAATCTACATGGTGTGAGCGTTTCATTGTTCTCTAGTCCTAAAAGCAAATTTCTCCAGTGGTTCGGCAAGAGCTGTCAGCTTTCCACATGCTGATGGTGGTGGTTATAACCATGATTGCTCCTTATGTGATCTCTGATACGTTAAAATTCTTCTCTATAGTGCATTCTGCAGCTTCTCCTGCACTGTTATGCTCTACAGTGACCCCACATAAGGCTGTGCTTTAATGGCACGATTTTGTCCTTAATTGCTTATCTGCTGTATTTATAAATGATCTGGGAAAACAGGATGAACAGTGAAGCGGCAAAGTCTGCATATGGTATAAAATTACTCAAGATAGTTCAGTCCAAAGCAGACTGCAAAAAGTTACAAAGGGATCTCGCAAGGCTGGGTGACTGGGCAACAAAATGACAGATGAAATTCAGTATTGATAAATGCAAACTAATGCACATTGAAAACATAATTACAATAATAAATACAAAAGATTGTGTGTAAATTAGCCACTCAAAGATCCTGGAGTCACTGTGAGTAACTCGCTGAAAAAGTTATGGAAGATAGGCCCATCAATGAATGGCTATTAGTCAAGATAGCCAGAGATGCAATCCCATGCTCTCAGTGTCCCTAGCCTCTGATTGTCTGATTCTGGGACTGGATCACAGGGAATGGATCCTTGTTAATTGCCCTGTTCTGTTCATTCCCTTCAAAGTATCTGCAATGGCTATTGTCAGAAGACCTGATACTGGACCATTGAGCTGACTCAGTATGTTCTTTGTTTGATTTTTTTTTTTTGTGTCAAGTACATTTAAAAAAAAACCACACCTTGCAGTGTGCTTCTGTTTTAGTGTGTGTTCTGACCATTGAAAGCATTAGTAGCACATAGAAATTTATGGATAATTTTTAAGGATTTATATTGTGTTGAAACATTCATCGTTTGTCTGTGAATATCAGAAGAATTAATGTTTGGAGCATTTTAGCTGTGTTGGTCCCATGATATGAAAGAGAAGGGTAGGTGAGGTAATATCTCTATTGGACTAATTTCTCTTAGTGAAAGAGACAAGATTTGGAGCGGTTCATCTGGTTTCAAGTAGGTAACCAGAGTTTCTGTGCTAAATACAAAGTGGAGCAGCTCCTTCATTATAAGGTGTTCACATAAGATGTACAATACCATTTAAAATGAAGTGGGTGATTAATGGTTAGCAGGCAGTGGGGTGTGTTACAAAGTGTGAGCTAGAAATCTGGTTTCTCTGTTTAAGTCCTTGGTCTTTAGTGTTCAGCAGAGTTACACATTTAAGTTTCCAGGCTTGTCCTTTAAAGGTTTCCTTTGAGGATGAGGACTGAAGACATTGATTTTCCTCCCTCCCCCCCATCGTCTGACAGATCTAAACTTACTCGTAGATTTCCACAAGAATGTCAACCACCACTGCCTATCTGTCAAACACCCTAGAACAGTGGTTTTCAATCTTTTTGGGGCTGTGGAACCCCTTAAGGCAACAAATAAATTCACGGAACCTTAAACTTTTTGTTATGATCTCTCACAACAAAACCACATAATATACAATTATACATTGTAAAGTTATAAAGATAAACAATAAAATTTTTGCACAAACTCAGGCAACAGAAATTATTGAAAAATATAGAAAAATGAAAAATTAGTTATTGAAAATTGTTTTTATTAATTTAAATGTATTTTATGCTTATGTGGCATTGTCTCATCAAAAAAAGGGGGGGGAAGAATAAAAGGGGTGGTAGGGCAAAAGAGGGCAGGGCTGGGGAGAGCATGGGGACAAAGGCCCTGGAGACAAGAGAGGGGAGGGGTGGGATGGCTGGCAAAAAGAAAAAAAGAAACAAGAAAGAGAAAGGAAAGAGAGGAAGGCAGAGAAAGAAAAAGAGAAGGAAAGAGAAAGAAAGGAAGAAAACAAGAACGAAAGGAAAAAAGAAAGAAAAGGAAGGAACAAGGCAGCTCGGCTGCACATATAATTAAACTAAAAAACATTAGGACAATGTAGAATAGACATAGCCAAAAAGTAATTCAGTGAAGTACATCCCCGTGGGAATCCTCCTTAGTTTTCTTTCCCTTTCTCAAATATGAGGCCCCAGGCAACCCAACTCTTTCCCCACAGAATTATTTTGGCTTGTTATCTGAATAACGGCCTGTGTGAGAAAGGAAAAGGAAAGAAAACTGAAGAGGATTCCCCGTGGGATGTACTTCACTAGTGCCCACAACAGACCCCTCTTTCACCATGTTCTCCTCCGCCCCCATCCCCATTCCCTAAGCTCCCTGCCACCACGATCCCACTCCAGCCCTCCTAACCCCCTATCCCCCTGCTCCCCCGTCTTCACTTCAGCCCCATTCAGCCCCCCCAATCCCTTCCACACCTTCCCAGGCCCTTCTGTCCCTAGCCCCCACTCCAGTCCCCCAACTTCCTCCATCCCTACTACCCAGTTCCCCCTTCAGCTGTCCATAATCCCCTCCACCACTCCCCGGCCCCTACGCAGTCTCCTTGCCCCCGGACAGCAAAGGCCCCGGGCCAGCCTGAGGTGGCAGAGCACAAGATCAGGCAGCATGGCTGAATCAGGCCACTCTGCCAGCCCCACACTCTGCTGCCACCACCACCTCCTGGGGCCACCTGGATCGGGCTGCTGCAGCTGCTGGAGGCTCCCAGGGCCACCTGGACCGGGTTGCCGCTGGCAGCTCCCGTGGCTGTCCGGATCGGGCCTCCACTGACTCTTTGACGATGACGCCAGGGCCGCCCGGATTGGCCAGTGATTGTTGCGGCAACCTGATCCGACCGGCCCCGGGACGTGGCTGTGGCAGCCCAATCCGGGCAGCCACGGGAGCTGCCAGCGGCCCAATCTGGGCGGCCTGATCCACCCAGCCCCGGTTCCTGTCCTGCACAGCCCACGTAGCTGTGCTGAGGAGGGTGGGAGATTTAAATGACCCTGGCTCCTGGCCGGCGGATCTCGTAGAACCCTGCCTATGGAACCCTAGGGTTCCATGGAACCCCAGTTGAAAAACACTGCTCTAGAACATTGCCACGGTAGCATCAACTTCCTGTACACCACAATCAGCTGCAACAAAAAAGCTCTGCAGAGGATTATGTATGAGAAAACCATGGATCCAGCAACCACCCCAGACATACTAAGAAATCTGTTATCATATCCAAGCACTCATATTCCACAAACTTTTCTCTGAGGAGAATATCCAGGATATCCACAGTAACAGACTAAAAAGCATTTAATCAACAAGGACAAGTCACCAGAAAAATAGATCATATCATTGAACGGGCCACCCAAATACCTCAGGAGAACCTACTTCAATAGTGGGGGGAGGAGGGAAATGCCACATACTTCCCTAGTTTTCACCTATCACCCCACACTGGAACCCATAGTGGTATCAACAAACTATAATCCATATTTGATGGACTGGGACACACCAACTCAAAGCAACATCAGATCCAATTATAACAAATGCAAACCTATCTCCCCAGTATTCCCCAAACCACACTTTCAAAATCCATAGGTTCTATAACAAATGCCTATAATCAAATTGTGATGTACCACAGTTAGTGCTTCAAATCTTCCAAAACAACTGTGAGTAAAACCAGACAATCAGTATGCTCTTGAATGAAGTCTTACAAAAAAAATAAGACAAAAGTGCCCTATGACCCATGAGTCAATACTTTTCACAAGCCATCCACTCTACATCTGATTTCTCATCCTCAAAGGAAACCTGTGCAACACCTTCAAAAGATGAGCCTAGAAACTTTAGAACCAAGGACTTATCATAGATGCTGGCTTTATGGCTCATTACAACAATTCGCAGCACATCCTACTAACCTTTAATGGCCCCCTTTATTTTTAGTGGTCTTCTACAGCACATGTGAATTCTGTATGCTTAATGATCTGTCTTTAATTAGAACTCTCTGGTTACCTTCTCCATGCCTGAGGAAGAGCTCTGTGAAGCTCAGATACTCGTCCCTTTATCAATGAAACTTGGTTCAATAAAAGATACTACCTTGTCTACCTTCTCTCTCAGAAGAATTCATAGAGACTAATTATATTGCAGTGGCATCAAGGGCATTAGTGGTGTTGGATTTGCATTTAAAACTTTTCATTTGTTTTCCTCTTCAGTAGAGGGGAGTTAACATAGAACACAGTAAATGAAGGTATTTCAATGTATCACACAAACCCTTTCTATCCATGCATTCCTAAATAAGAGTTACGTAGCTAATAAATAACTCTGCTGGAATACAAATATACAACAACTTACATTTAGTAGTCATCAGCTTTTCAAAAGATTGGGACCACTGTATCACTTCCTCCAATGATACCCTTTGCAAAGGGGGAAAAGTTATTGAAGGATTAGAGTTGTAGTTAACTGCTTGGCTAATGCTAGGTTTAAATATAAAGCTAAATTGCATTATTTAAAAGTTTATATATTTCAGCTAATCTATATGCAGTTTGCTGTTTGCAAGTTTGTTTTTGAATGTCTCAGATCTTGTGCTTGCAGTATTGAAGAAAGGATAACTCACTATGTATCATGGGTCTAGCTTTGCTTAAATTACAGCCAAACCACTCCCTTTGAAATTAGTGGAAATTGTATGTGTAGACAGTACAGTATTTCAAAATGGGAGAAGAATAAAGCAAGCATTAACAGCTTAGATTCAAAGATCTTTGAGGCAGGGGCTGTCATAGGTTTTGCTTTGTGATGAGGGATCTTAGTTCAGGACTTCGGGTGCCGCTTCAATAGAAATATTAGGTGCTATTATTTTAGTCCCTTGGGACTGTGTCTGATAACAAAAAATGTACAGATCTTTTATTTTCTGAACTACCAGCTTGTATATTTATCACGTGAGCTGTTGAGTTCTGAACTTTATATCTGATAAACAATGGAAAGGCTAATAGAAGCTCAACTACTAAAGATACTCAAGCCATTGCATTCCCTTCTTGTTTATAATTTAAAATTAATCATGGTGTTACTAATCCAGAGAGAATTCTTCGAGGTGACTAATGATAGATTATTTTTCTTTAATGCTTTGTTGTTTTCAGATGGCAGTTTCCTAGGGGTCTTCCATTTATTTTCTTAATCACCAGTTCTGTGAAAAACAGAGGGATGAGAGAGAACTAAACCTCTTGAAGAAAAGTAAACTCCTAAGGCAAGGGTGGGCAAACTTTTTTGCCTGAGGCCAACAGCTGCTGCATGCTGGGTCGCATGTGGTGGCAGAGTGGTGGAGGTGGGGGAAGAGTCAAGGGAAAGGGTGGGCTTATAAAATAAATAAATAATAAATACTAAATAAACTAATAAAATAAAAATAAGTATTTTATTCCATAAAAATAAATATTTTATTTATAAAAATAAAATTCCAATGTTGCTGGGCCCTGGGAGAAGCAGTTGCTGTGCTCCAGCCTGGGTGCTGCTTGGCCCTGGGGAGGAAGGGGTAGAGCTGGGGGGGGGGGGGGGCCGGGGGGAGCAGCAGCCATGCATGCTCCAGCCACGTTGCTGCTTGGCCCTGGGGATAGTGACTGCTGCACTCTGGCCAGGGTGCCACTGGGCCCATTTGATGGAAGGGGCTGGGACCAGGAGCGGGGAGCAGCAGCTGTACTGTGGGCCACCAGCCAGACCTAGCAGGAGGGCTGGATGAAGAACTCAGGTGGGCCATATCTGGGCTGTATTTTTCCTACTTCTATTCTAAAGGCTGGATCCTGAACTGGTGTAAATTGGCATAACTTCATATACAGCAGCCAAATCTCTTGACCTTTTAATTTTTAGTACCCTACCATTAGTAACTTGAAAAAGATGCCTATGTCGAGGTAAATGTAAGAGATTGGAGGGAAAATGCATTGTAATTCACTAGGCTCTAATCATATTGGATGGGGAGTTTTCATTCTCCCTGGATCCTTCCATATTGGCATCAATTACAGAATCCTAGACAACGCCACTTAATTACCATAAAGTTCAAGACTAATCCATATTTGATTAAAAGCAGTATTGGCATATGGATAGTGGGCACAGATAAACTTCTTAAACCTTCTCTGCATAACAGCTGATTGCTGGTTTTGTAATCTAGTTTGTGGTGGTTTCTTCGGTGTGGTTTGATATATTTCTAGGAAGAACACCACTGCCATGTCTTGCTGTTTGTTCTAATGAGCCAATCTTCTTGTCTGGCCAGAAAAATGAATGTCAGTTACTCAGCGCATTCTGGTTGGTTTAACCCATATTTTTGGTAGAAATTTTGTAATCACCAAACTGTGATCTAAGCTCTTCCGTTATTTCTGCTCTCACACAACTGTTCGTGTTAAAGTATGTCTTTTCTCATGCTAAACTGGCCTCCGCTTTACATAAATACTTGAAGTGTGTGGTTATAGGAAGAGCAGTGGCTCTGCAAAAGTTGCATCTGGTTCCTGTGAATGTTTATTCTTTGATAAAGCTGCGTCTGAGTCATATCTGCTGTTACTGACACAGACGCATTTTTACTGCTGTCAGCATTAGCACTTCTATTCAGAACAAGTGACGTTCTTGCCTGTCTGTCTCCCTGAGCATCAAGAAAATTGCCATTTTATTTCCATTTCTGAGTATTTGCCTCTAGTCTTAATCTGTGAAGCAGAACAAACACAGCCTGATTTTAGTTATAGTACAGGGGTAAATTAACACTTAAGGAAGACTTTGTTTTACCTAAACTGAGGAAATATATGGAAGTCACTGAGGGAAAAAGTAATATGGGCTATTAAGATGTTGTTTTCCACTTCTCTGGTTATATTCCAGAGTAATTGTATCAGTAGGATTTACTGCAGTGAGAATCCTTAGGCGGAGGGTGAAGAACTGTGGAAAAACTTCCTTCTCTAGCCAATCAATACTGCACAACTAGAAAACGCAAAGTACTTAAGGCTTTGGGGTCCACTGGACTTGAATCAGGAGACATGGCTTCTATTTCCAGCTTTCCCAGTGACCAGCTGTGTGACCTTGGGCAAGTCACTTTATTTTATTTATTTTTTTTTTTTTTGTATTTAGATAGTCTCTGCCCAGAGGAGTCTACAGTCTCTTGCTATGTTTGCACAACACCCTGCACAATTGGGTTGCAGTCTTGTTTGGTGTACCTATGTGCTACTGCAATAAAAATAATAAATATTTACTATTACTACTCCTGGTAGTAGACCACCGGCTCAGTGAGATGGTTTTGGATGTTCATATCTTTTTTTGTACAGTTTTTAACCAGTTCCAGTCTCCCACCATCTTGCAAAGTGCTAAGGAGAACTGGCTGGTGTGTGTTTTTTTTCCCCCACAGAAAACTTAACTTTTCAGTGAAAAATCAAAACCAGAACATTTTGTGCTGAAAGATTTCAGTTTGTAAAAGCTAGTGTGGTACTTCATGTGATCCCTAGTTGGGTTGCTGCATGCCCCCACTCCCCTCCATGTGCTGGGCTCCCTGGCCATGATGCACCACAATCTGCTCTCTTGTTGAGCAGTTGCAGTGTATGTAGGAGTCTCTGGCATCATGGGAAGCACACGCTGGTTGAGAAATGGGAGCATGAGGCACAAATTTTCAGCCTCTGGGGCTGAATTAATGGAAACAAAACATCGTGTCAAATTCATCCCTGATATAGTTTCATTGACTTCAGTGGGCTTACATCGGGAATGAACTTGGACCAAGATGTCTATGACTGAACAGTTGAAATAAAAATAATCTTATTACTCACAGCATAAAGATAATGCAAATATATTGACATTGATATACTGTGAAGCAACAGCATGAATAACAGGTGATCAATATGTGCAGCCATGATGATAACATGCATGTGTAAATATTCAGAATAAGGTTGTGTCTTAATTCCTCAGTTTTCAGTCAGGAGGCTAAATACCTTCATTATCTTGTTGGATTATGTGTCTGTAGAATTATAATGCTACTTACTTAGAAGTGATTCTGTTTTCATCTTCTCTGAATAGATTACAAAGCCAACAAATATTTGGGTTCATTTTCCTAAATAAAGAAAACATGTGAGTTTTGGAAGCTGATATAGTACAGTAGACTTAAAATGTCCATCCTAATTTTAGAGATATGGTAGTTCCAACCATATTCCTTATTTTACAAATAGGGAAGATTACCGGAATTGGTCATACGGTATCTCTAAAAGCAGGATGAACTGTTTAAGTTTATCCACTGCATTTATCTAAAAAATTGACATGAATGAGACATCTCTCATCTCAATGGAGATTTGACCGTAGGCTCTTAAGCATTAAAGAAAAAGAGTTTTTGAAAAACTTTTTGGAATACCTGTCAATTTTTTTTTAAAGAAAGACAATAATCTTGTTTGAAAAACATGAATTTAACAATTTCTTCCTTTTATAAAATAAGACGTAAATAACTCCACAATCCCAGAGACAGGACTCTAGAAAAACTGCAGTTTTATTATCTTCTATCCCTATATTTGACTTTTTCCCTTGATCTTTGTCAGGGCTTTATGTCTTTCATTCACTTTTGTTGAGAAGTAAATTATTCCTCATCTCCAAAAATATTTTGAGGGGTGACCTATGAAATATGTCTGGAGAAGGTAAGGAAATTTCAGGTCTGACTCAAAGTTTATTGAAGTTGATGGGAAGCTCTCCACTGAGTTCAGTGGGTTTGGGTCTTGTACATAAGAGTTCAAGACTTTGATTTAAACCAAGGGTGTCAGACTCATTTGCTATGGTGGGCTAGATTAGCCTTAAATGTACTTTAAGTGGGCCGTACATACCATAAATTGAAATGCTGCAGCACTCTCGCAGTATCACAGATTGTTGTGCACATGAAACTGCACTCCCTGATATCTCTCTCTTTCTCTTTGCTAGGGAGAGTGTGTGGTCTTGCGGAGCACAGTTTCACATACCCAGTACTCCGTGATGTCATGGAGCACTGGGTATGCAAGACCACATTCTCTTTCTGTCTCTGTCTTTCGCTGCGTCTACACTGGTAAATTAAGTTGACTTAATTTACCCTGCGTCTACACTACACTTTGCTTAAGTCGACTTAAGCAGCTTGCTTAAGTTGACTTAAGGAAAATAAAGTCGACTTAATGAAAATTAAGTCAACTTTATTAAACCTGCTTTTACTCGACCTAAGGCTTAAGTCGACTTTTTAAAGTCGACTTAAGCCAGTGTAGCCCTGGGGTAGCCCTAAGTCGACTTAGGCCTACCCCAGGGCTACCACAATGCCCTCCCTGCTGGGGGGGGGGGCACAGGGAGAGCCTGGCATGCCCCCCAAAGGGCAGGGCAGAGCCCTATGTGATGCTGTCTGGATTTAGGGAAGCATTTATGATATTTTCTATTCATATATCATAAATGCTATAATCCATAGGAACTATGTCATGTTTGGTATCAATAGAAAGGTGGTAATTTGCTGGAAATGATTATATAGTTTGTCTATGAATTGTATTTCGATTAGAAGTTAGTTTAGATAGGAATTTGGTGTTCTATCTGTACTTTAACTTGTGTGATTTTATGGAAATGTCTGAGGCTGCGTCTACACTGGTAAATTCAGTCAGTTTAAGCTTGCTTAAGTCGACTTAATTTACCCTGTGTGTACACTGAAGTTTCCTTAAGTCGACTTAAGCAGCTTGCTTAAGTCAACTTAAGAAAACTAAAGTCGACTTAATTAAAATTAAGTCGGCTTTCTAAAACCACTTTGCTAATCGATCTAAGGCTTAAGTCGACTCTCTAGATTCTAGACACTCAGGTCCCGGCAAGAAAGGACCGCTGGGTTTGCTTCCTTCTCCCTATGACCCGTGCTCCAGCTGATCAGCAGCTGGAACGGGGACCCTGGGGAGAAGGAAGCCCCACGCTTCCCACACTCCCTCCTAGCCGGGACCATGCGGTCCTGACGAGGAAGGAGAGCTGGAGACCCATGCTCCAGCTGCCCGCTGCTCAGCAGCGGGCAGCTGTAGCGGGGATCCCAGCAAGAAAGGACCTCAGGGCTCCCTTTTCGCTGGTACCACTCATGCTTAAAGGGGCAGCTGGAGCCCGGCTGCGGCTGTGCTGCACTCCAGCTGTCTAGAGAGACAGCTGGAGCGCGGCAGCGCCGGGCTTCCTCCTGGCCGGACTGAGCGGTCGTGGCCAGGAGGGAGTCCGGTCTCCTGCACTCCCTCCTGGTCGGGACCGTGGGGCTCGCTTGTCCCCGAGTCCCATGCGCCAGCTGCCGCAGCTGGAGCGCGGGTCCCGGGGAGAAGGGACCGCGGGGCTTCCTTCTCTCCGGAACATGAGTGGTCCCAGTGAGAAGGGAGCCCTGAGGTCCCTTCTTGCTGGAATCCCCACTCCAGCTGCTCAGCAGCGGGCAGCTGGAGTGCGGAGCTCCGGCTCTTCCTCCTGGCCCGGTCCCCGGGACCCCAGTGGTCCAGGCTAGGAGGATTCCCTTCTGCCCGGGACGTGGGAAGTCCCGAGCAGAAGGGAGCCAAGTGGTCCGAGGAAGAAGGGAGCCCCTTGCTCCCTTCTCCCCTGGACCGCTCAGGGACTTGCTGCCCTGGGGAGAGCCAGCCCCATGCGGGGCTGGCTCTCCCTGGAGCAAACAAGTCGACTTAGGTAGTCCAGTGTGGACTCTCTAAGTCGACTTAATAAGGTCGACTTAAAGTCGACTTATTAAAGTCGACCTTCTTAAAGTCGACCTTAATTCCCTAGTGTAGACATAGCCTGAGAGAGGCGGGTGTGTCAAACCATTGTGTCCTTAATGTTAAGGAATGTGCCAGGTAATATGGGCCCAGGGAGTGATCTGATGAGCCATTAAGGACATAAGGAATACAACCATTGTGTCTTTAATGGCTCATCAGTTTACTCCCTGGGCCCATTGTAGCTGGAAAATTCCTAAACATTAAGGGCACAATGGTTGGACACACCCGCCTCTCTCAGACATTTCCATAAAATCACACAAGTTAAAGTACAGATAGAATACCAAATTCCTATCTAAACTAACTTCTAATCGAAATACAATTCCTAGACATAAACTATATAATAATTCCCAGCAAATTACCACCTTTCTATTGATACCAAACAGGACATAGCTTCTATGGATTATAGTATTTATGATATATGAATAGAAAATAATATCATAATGCTTCCCTAAATCCAGACAGCATCATACCCTGCCCACATGCCCTGTCAGGGTCCCTGTCCCCCTTTGTCCCATTGCACACAAGGGGTGCCCCCCCTGCCACCGTGGACCTGTCCAAGGTCCCCCTAACCCCTAGAAGTCGACCTAGAGCATCCAGTGTGGACGCTCTAGGCCGACTTTGTAAGTTCCCCTTTAAGTCGACTTTAATTTTAAGTTTAAACACACTAAGTCGACTTAAAAGTGCAAGTGTAGACATTGCCTTTGTTAGGGAGATAATTTGGTCCTGCAGAGCGCAGTCATGGGCCAGATGGAAGAGGTTCACATGCCACATTCGGCCTGCAGGCCCCATGTTTGACACCCTGCTCTAAGTTTTAGCCCCTACGACTATGGGCTCTAGGGCTTGATTGGCCTATACCTATTCTAGAGCTAGATTGTGTCTTTTAAATTGGAACTCAAAATAAGGATGCTGTGGAGTTTCACTGTCTCAATAGGACATTCTGAATCTTGGAATCCTTAAATTCACTTCCCTCTTATTAGTGGGCCAGATCCTTAGAACCTGAAATCCAATGGAACTACACAAGTTTAGATCATATGAGAATCTGGCTCATTAGGTTTCCTGCCTGATATTAGACTATATATTCTGAAGCATCATAACTCAGATCAATAATGTTATATAAGATATTATCCCTCTAAACCAAAGAGAATGTATGACAATATCCTTGGCTATGTCTACACTTGCTAAAATTAGTTCGAATTAGTTAGTACGAACTAACTAATTCAAACTAGATTTAGTTAGTTCGAATTATCTTAATTATAATTATAATAACTAATTTTAGCAAGTGTAGACATAGCCAAGGATATTGTCATACATTCTCTTTGGTTTATCTTTTTATCTTATCTTAATTATCTTAATTCGAACTAGCATGGCCACACTGAAACGTTAGTTCGAACTAAGCAAGCACCTGCTTAGTTCGAATTAGTGATCCCCATTCTTTTCAATGGCCGGTTAATTCGAACTAAGAAATTAGTTCGAATTAACATGGCCACTTTGGTTAATTCGAACTAGTTAGTTCGAATTAACCCCTTAGTTTGAATAGGCTATTCAAACTTATTAGTTCGAATTAAGGAAGCCCTTAATTCAAACTAACTTGCCAGTGTAGACATAGCCCTTGAGATTACTGCTACAATTCTCACAGCTTTATGGCTTTGTGTATTTCCCTACACAACCACATCTGGTTGTTCTAAATTGCGTGCATGTATGTGTAACATATGCCCATATTGCCCATAAGCAAAACCCAAATAATTTACAAAGCTGAAACCCTCATTGGAATGTAAATCAGACTTCGGGAGGAGTTGCTGAGTGCTTAATATTTGGACTTTTTTAGGTAGCTAAATATTGATTTCGGAGCCTGCTTTCAGGCCCCCATTTTTAAAATATTTGACTGTAGTCTTTACCTGTTCACTAATAAAAACGTTCATATCCAGATACATTTGTATGTTGGGTTAGTGGAGGAGAAATCAAACATAGCTTAGGTGACTTGATTTTAAAATACAGGGTGGTCTACATAACTGAACTCTTCATTAAACTGTGAGTCAATAACAAATATTTTTTCTTTGGGTGGTTGCTGTATGGAAAACGCCATTGTAAAAGGAGACTGTTTTGGTATTACTGGAGAATATCTGTCAGCAAAGATCAACACTTTAAACAAATATTGTGGCATAGAGCTGGATGAATAAATAATGTATTTCTAGTTCATGAAAGCAGGACTGTGTTGTTCTGTTCTTCCTTTATTTGAATAATTTGTTAATACATTAGAGAACAGGCAAAAAAAGGTCATATGCTTCTTGTAACACTAGTATATGAATTCCAGAGTTTCATCTGTATTTGATTTCCCTCCCTTTTCTCTAGAAGCTTTGTCTGCACTGAGAATTTCAGTTATTGGTGCTGCAATTGGTGGAGCTGCGCTAGGGCAATCCTTAGTGCAGACAGGGTATGCTGCAACAAAATATGTTTTACTCTGGTGTAGTTTATGCTAGTTTCAATCAAGGAGTGATCCCCTGATACAAAGTGGCTTCACCTATCTACAGTCGATGTCAAATCATCTGCTATTCTGAGCTGAAGTGTGGCTTCATTTACTTCAGCAGAGCTATATACCAGTTTTATAACATGCCTGAATCTGACCCCACTGTGTTTCACCAGTGGAGTTGGCTGCCAATGGCTGTAATCAGAACAGATCTATAATGTAGGTGAGCCTTGAATCATTCCATGAAAGATTCCATTAGGTAGGGTCTGGTTACTTGTACTTAGCAGTTTCTGAAGTCATTTACACCTTATGCCAAGTATGTATATTTGTCATTTGGTAGCATTTGCCCCCTCTGTTCATAAGCATGAAGGACTAAACAAGGTGAATTGGATCCTGAGTGGGTTCCCCTCTCCCCCCCACTTTTTTATATCAGTGTATTTTAGTACTTATATTAATTGTGTCAAACTTCAGGTCAAGATTCTCTGTCCATAGAATAAGCACAGCATGGGTATCAGTCTTCAGGAACTCGCCCCCCACCCCCTCCACTATGTGCCTTCAAACTTCTCCTGGAGAGGTCATGTCTAAGTAATTTAGTTTCTATCACATTCAGCAGTTGGCTTCTCTAGACTTAAAAAAAAAAAAAAAAAAAAAAAAAAAAAAAGGCATTCCATGGGGATCATGAGGACAGAATTTTACCCAAGGTTGCATATTATGAGGCTGTTTGTAAATTTAAACCCTCCCCCTGTCCAAATGTTTTGCTCTTTTTGGATTATTGAAACTTTTCTATTCCCTGTTTCTGCTCGATCCTTGGTTGGTTTCTGGATTTAACTTTAATGTTCTGAATTTTATGTATTGAATAAAAAACCACCCTTTCTCTCTTCTTAAATCATTTTTTATCCAATTTGCAATTTTGTATTTTTGGTAAAGAATAGTTTATCCTCCTTGGTACTGTTTTTTGGGTTTTTTTTGTATTTCTTATGCAATTTCAAGTATGTAGATCTATATCTATAGATCTAATCTCATTGTCGTATCATGGGAAAGTTAGCCCACTCCTGTGAAGTGTTGGGTGCCCAAAATTAGCAGGATGTGGTCGGCCCCATTCAAGATGTGGCTCTGGGCTTTTATGCATCAGCATTTGTAGATATCACTTCTCATTAAAAGACTTTTACAAATAGAGTCAGATTGCTCACCCTGACATTCTGCTCATTAGCCCACCTACACTGCATATCTCATGATTAAAAGCAGTATATGATCGAATTTGAGCCTAATAGTTTCATTCCCTATCTGAGCCCAACACTATTACTGTTCATAACCAATTTCACTTGCAGTTTTCAGCCACTGCATCAATAAAAAAGTCAGTTTATAGAATTATATTGTAAAACAGTATGAATATTTGTTTGATAATGCCTTTAAAGCACTGGAATATGTATAAGATTCTAAAGATGAGTAATGAAATACATTAGCTTGGACTGATGTGATGACAGAAATATGGTGCTAAATCGTAATAGTTTGAGTATTTACACAGTTCTTCGTAATCAACTTTCCCTTTTCCTTTCCTGAGCCCTGCTCAGTGTGCGCACATGTGTGGCTGCAGAGATACCCACATTAGTATATCTTTTGTTCTTGTTCTGGACTAACACGTTGTTGATAACCGTTATGTTCATTTGAGTTTCAAAGGCGCCAGTCTTCAGCTGGCATAGATCAGCATATTGCTATCAAAGACAACGGCGCTAGACTCAGTTACACCACTTGTGGATTTAGTCCAGAGTAATTGTTTTTTATTTTCAACTATTGCGCACAAATTACACAAATCTCTTCCACTGTTGATTATCGTTTTCCCATGTAAGCTCATAATTAGTATGTTAGCATGTAGGGTTGTGCATTTCCAGCAGGTTCCAACACCATAAAGGCAAATCACAGGGCCCTAGCTGAATTAATATAAAATATAAATGAATGAAATAGTCCCACAATTTCTGAGAATTAATCATATTTCTGATCATAAATTAATCTAAGACATAACATTATTTACAGATGGAAAGGACATGAGTAATTTGTTTAATTATACATATCTGTGGTGACTATAATTAAAATAATCTATAACGAGAGAGACAGAATATCCTATGAAACTGAAAATGTTTTGATAGATCAAAGAGCACGGCCTTCTTATTATGAATGGAAATGTAATGTATATACTTTTTTATTTTAAGCATGAGAAGATTATGCTACGTGAGGTTGTAAAGAAGCTATTTACTTTTTTAGTATGCAGCTATTTTATCTGTTTACAGTGAAGTCTTCATAAAGAAACCTTTATGATAAAAGTTTTAATTGCACTGTCATCTGTTCCATTTCAGTTTATTGTATAGAGTTTTATTAATTTTAATATACTGAGAATTTAATCCAGAAGGTTCACATAGGCATAAATTTGGCTACATATTGTACATGTTTAGAAACAGGTGCTGTTATTGTTCTAAGTGTGTTAAGGGAAGCATATTTTGGACAGAAAGACCATGCTCTTATCTCTACTGTCCATATTTATGCGGAAGGAAATACTCCAATTTAAATTCTGAAAAGAGCTGTGCAAAATCTTATACTTACAATTTTTTTTCTTAGGTTGTCACCCTCTTTTTTTTTTTTTCTTTAGTATATTTCATTTAGTAGTAGCGCTTGGCTGGTGAGTCAAGTTTCCAAATTTCATCTTGAGTGATTTTCTTCTTGATCCAAAAGGCCTGCCACACTCTGGCTGTATCCACACTACCTGTATTGTTGCCTGATGCTTTTCTTATAAGTATATATGCAGATAGTGTGTGTGGTTAATATGGAAAAAAAAAAGTTCCCTTGGGCTCCCGATCCACCACTGATAAAGAGGCTGTTTATTCTGACGCTACGGTGACCTCTGTAATGATCAACTAAAAAAAAAAAAAAAAGTATTTTACTCTATTGAAGTCCTTTATGTATTCTTTGACAGGGTCAGTTTCATGACTAATATTTTCCATCTCTTGATCAAATGACACTTTACAGAAAAAGTTAAAAACACTCTGTTGAAAGGAGATAAGCATCCCACCACTGGAAAAAAATGGTGCATTCGGATTACAGTTGAAATCAAGATGTGATTATCTCCATTTGTTTTGTTTTGTTTTACTTTTTTGCTCTGAAAGTAAGTTCTCTATGAGCGCCTTTAGTATGATATATGTTTACATGCCATTTCCAACCAACTTAAAAATGTTGCACAGAGTTTGATTCTGAAGTACTGTGTTAAAATAGGATTTTTTTTTGCATTGCGTGAGTTGCTTTATTGTTGTTATAGATGGTGAGAAAGGTATGTCTTCACTGCAGAATTAACTCAAGTTATCTACACTTGAGTTATTCCACTTTGAGTTAGCCTAACTCAAATGAAGATGGCCATGTTTAAAAAATAGCACATGAGTTGCTGTGTCCACATTAGGGCTGTAGTCATTAGTGTGTAGTGCTAAGATTTGTGAGGCACACGCTATAGTCCTTCATGCTGGAGTCAGCTTAACCACACTCAGAATTCTTTCCTAGTAAACTGTGGGAGAACTTGTCTGTTGTTCTTGAGCACATGAGAGAATTTTGGAAGATTAGTGGGACTTGAGTGGGACTGGCTTGTGGCTACACTACAGAGTGGTCGTATTAGCAGATGATGAGTTGTGGTGACTTGACTTTTAGCCTAAATTAGTTCAATATATGAATGAATGAAAAAGTCATTTGCTTTTGGAGAATTAGCTGTTCCAAGTGGAAGATTCTGCTGAGGGCAGTACAGATGGCTGAGTCAAACCTGAGTGGCACTATGATTATGCCCTTATGCTCCAGGGCTGTCATGGTATAGGGATGGCTGAACACACCTTAAGGAGTGGCTCTGTGACCTGCGACCTGGCTCCCCCATTTCTATCATAACCACTGAACCATTGGAAGCTTATTCTGCTCCTGAAGAAAGTTAGCTGGGCCCCTCCCATTCTCCCCATCCCCAGTGGTTTCTAACCCCTCTCTTATGAGGTCAGAGGTGGGACAGGACACTGACATTTTCTCTTAGGATGGCAGAATGACATGCATAATTTAGTGAACCATAAACTGATTTGCAAAAAATTTTGGTGTAGTCAAATTGGCATTTTTAGGGAATGAACAGCTGGAGACAAAGAGACAGAGACACACTTTCATTTTTCATTGGATTGTTTCTTTTCCATTTTCTCAAATCTTTCTTGTTTCACTGTTCTTGGAATAGACAAAATGGATGTACATGTTTATACAGATCAAAGACCCATGTTATATCCATTTTGTCTATTCCAACAACAGTGATTCTGCATAAGAAAATAATAGATGGTCCCAAAGAGTTCTCTACCAATCTACACATTGACTGATCCTCATCGATTTCAGTGAGATTCTATCTGCACATAAAGGTCTGCCTGTACAGAATTCATTGCAGAACTGGAACGTATTTTTGCAAAGAGATTTAAAAAAATGTTATGAAAGTATATCATGATTCACCAAACTATGCTGGAGAAGGATGCTTTGTAGGGAGAAAAAGGAAGGCATTTCCAAAATTTCAAATTCAGAGGGGCATCTGAACCTGCTGGTGTGCTTATCTGATTTCTGAGGCTTTCAAGACTTGTTCTTCATTTTTGCAACTCCTTTCTGTTGGATTTGTTATAAAACGGTATTTTCATTCTGCTTTTGATTACTCCTCCATACTTTTCCATGGGCTTCCAAAGTACAGTCTCACTTTAATTATTTCCCACACATAGCCCTGGAGAAATATTTGTGCAGTATAACGCAAGCTCATTTGCTAGAAAAAGTGACAATGATGCATTGCCCAATTTTATTTGCATGCATGATAAAAACTAATATGTATTTGCACAAGCTGCATGTTACAGAGGCTCACAAACTCAGAATTTATAACTAGAGTATGTGACGCTGAACCAGAAAGGATTAAGCAACCAGCAGTCTAAATGACTCAAATTAAACTTTTAAAGGCATATTAGAACAGTACATAAATGGTAATTAGGGCCATTTCTTATAAAGAGCCAACAAAGCCATGTTAGACAGAGAGAGCTTGAAATGTAGACTTGGATTGTTAGAGAACTGGAAGAAGAGATTGTATTTGTCTATATTTACCTGTATCTTGTTAGGGGTTAACAATGTAACCAGATGGTTCCTGTGTCACTATATTTTATTGATTCAGAGATCAAAAGGGGGTATTCACATTTAGATGAAACATAGATGTCTGGATTTCTTTTTGTAGACAGTAGTAAACAGCTAATTAGTTGCATTCATCAGCATAAGAATTATCCATTAAGCAATGCAACACTGAATATACATAAGAAACAGGCAGTTTTACTTCAAAGCCACAGTGTATTTATTACCTATTCACCCAAGAAATACCTGCTGTCAAGAAGCTATTGATAGCCAGCTAGAGATCTCTGAAAGAACTGTAGGGCCCTGTTCCTGTCATCTGAGATCTGGTTGAGCTTGGTCAGGGGAACCTGAATCCCAAGATGGGGGTTCCCAGCTCCAGACTGAACTACCTTGCTAATTCTCATGGAAGAATTTGAACAAACTCTCTCTATATGGATTGCTTATTAGATTATAACCTATGGAACTGATTCTGAGAGAACTTTTTGCAACTCACCATCTCCACTGTGAAAATGATCTAAGAACTTTATTCTTAACTATATGCATCTTATAACCCATACACTCTCACTTTTCATTTTTAATAAATCTTGGGTTAGTTAATAAGAATCGGCTGTAATCATGTATTGGGTAAAATCTGAACTATTCATTGACCCGATGGGTAATGTGTCTGCTTTCCTGGGACTGATAGAACTTTATATAGTGAATAAGGTTTTAAATAATCCACACCATCTTTGACTTGGCTGTCTGGGTGGGAACTTAAGGCTAGAGCGTCTTTAGGTAGCTGTGTTTTTGGCTTCTGGGCAGCCAGTCAGGTATTGATGAAGCTGTTTTGCTGATGGTTTAGTGAATCTAATTATTAGAATAACCATCAGTTTTGGGAATCATCTGCCTCATTCTTTGCAGTTTTCCCTGATTATACAGTCTGTGTGGTATTCCCCCCCCCTTCCCCAGTGATCATGATCACAGAGTAACATAAAGAATTAGCCAGAATATGACAGGAGGCAAAGCACCCCACCATTACATCTATAAGAAAAAATCTTAAATTTAAATAATGTTGATAATCTGCCCAAACTTGCTCAACTCAAAGCACGGCCAGGCTGTTTAACCTTCACCAGTGAGCTAAGCCAGTGTCACTCAAACATTTCTGCATATATTTGATGTTCTCTAAATGGAAAAAAAAAAATATTTTACAGCTCAGAAGAGGATAAATATTTCTTGTTCATCAAAGTGATTGCAGTGGTTTAAATATATCAATACCTAAAGCTGGAACCATAATTGAGTTGAGAAAACTTTAGCTGATTACTAGAAAAATGTGTAATGTGTGAAGATTGTTGCATCCTCGTGGTTCCTTGATTCGGTGGCATTGCTGGCTCTGGGCACACAAGGGACATGCCAAGAGTGAGTCCTGTGAGTGAGTGAGTGCACCTGTGAGTCCAGTGGGGATCTCGGGCCCGGCCACTGCCCACTGGCACCAGGATCCAGCCCTGACCACGGCCAGGGACCCGGGGCCCAGCCACGGGTGGCAGCCTGATCCGACACTGACTATGCCTGGGGACCCTGGGACCAGGATTCAGCCCCAACTGCAGCCGGGGACCTGGGGCCTGCCAGGATCTGGCTCTGACCATGGCTGGGGTCCTGGGGCCTGGCTGCTGCCCACCGGTGCTAGGCACCAGTTCTGACCATAGCTGGGAACCCAGGGGCCAGGCCAGCAGTGCCAGATCAGGGCCCTGGGTCAGGAGAGGATTGGCTCAGGGGCAGTGGCAGATCGGGCTCAGGGGGCAGGGAGGCCTGGGCCCCAAACTTTTTTGTCAGGGCAGCAACACCCCTGCCTTGATGGCTTATATGCAATGAATGTGCTGCTTTCAGCACAGTTTCTAGTGGACAGTTGTATAAGTTTTAAAACGACCCCTACAATTGACACTCATTGACACCCTTGTTGGAGGTCTCAGTGGAGGTCCAAAGTGGGAATGGGCATATTATTTTTATTGCCTATTTGTATTTGAGGTAGTGTCCGGGAAGCCCAGTCATTGATCAGAACTCCACTGTGCTAGATGCTTTAGAGAACCACAGAGCTAAAAGGAAGTCCATGCCCTACGCAGCTTACAAGCTAAGCAAAGACTCAGCTCCTCTATTTCTCTTAGAAATGTTTGGAAAAGACACATTGGTGGGACTCTTAGGATATGCTTCTGCGAATTAAGAAAGGATGTTGTTCTCCACAACAGGTAACCCCACATCTTCCTCATAGCTGAAACCAATCTCAAAGCTCCTGTTGATTGCAGTGGTACAAGATCAGGGCCTAAATTCACACACACTTTAAAAAAAAATGTAAGCAGATAATTCATTCATATCTGAAACACTGCTGAAAAATTTTATTTGAGGGGTAACTGTTAGTCTGTTTTAGAAAAACAAATGAGGAGTCCCGTGGCACCTTAAAAGCTAATAAATTTATGAGAAAAAAATTATGTATGTCCAACTTAGCCTAAAAGAGGGAATCATGGGTATAACACACTGTTTGTCGACAGTCTTTGTCTTGGAAACCTCATGAGATCACGAGGTTTCCAAGACAAAGACTGTAGACAAACAGAGTTTGGACAACTATCCAGAGTTCTGTATACTTTCCTAAAATGATTTTTGCTAGTTTTTAATTCCACCATTTTGTCTTTCCTCTTGTGTCATTACCTATCCTTTCATTCACAAAAGACAAACACCCTCTCCCCATTCTTCCCCCCCCCCCAGGGAGTAGTTCACTAAAATCTTTCCGTCCCATATTTTATATTCAAGTAAATCTTGTGTCTCCCATTGAATTTTGTGGGAGAGGATCAGAGTAAAATTTGACCCTAAACCCTCTAAACAATACAAGTATGATCTGTGACATTTACATGCCTCTTCTGCTTACGTTTTTCCACTCTCCTGAACTGTTACCTCACACATCATTGTGATGTCAGCTGAATTACTGTCCTCTTCATACATCCAAAGCACACAGGAAGCACTGCTCTTCATCCATGAAAGACACTAGTAATATGGCTTTTGATTTACATAGTGTAATCTTTTTAAAGTGAATTTATGACTTAGCTATTATTAGACTTATGACTTGCATAGTAGGATGAATTGAAAAAATAAGGACTTTCATTCTATTTCATTGTAGGTGGTTTCACAATATCCTATTTACCTGTAGTTATAGTAGAAGAACAGAAGCAGGTAGCACTGGCTTAAGTTTAAGACATGCTCATGTTTTCTCGAGTTCAGTGGGCTTTCACCATGGGCTTAAAGTCAGGCAAGTGCCTAAACACTTGGTTTAACAAGGACAGACTGAAGCACGTGCTTAAGGGCTTTGCTAAATCAAGGCCATCGTTCAGAGATGTCGTCTGTTATAGTTTTTCCACACAAACCCTCAAAAAGCAGAAGCACTTCCTAACTAAGCCTTTTGTCCATAGAGAGCGCTAGTGTATGTGATGTTGCACTTCAACAGCTTAGACAGATTTCTGTGGACATTCTGTAACTTTGAATAATCATGTCTATAGATGGCAAACAGATTTAACTTGGAACCATCAACAACTGTGTACCTTGGAAGCAAGCTAATGGTAAACCTTAGGTACAGATGGGCAGACTTCAAACATAGTTCTTGCTGAACATGATGAATCCAATCAGGTAACAGTTAGAATATTATCAAGTTTTCTCTGGAGGATCAGCTGCACCATCAGCTGCTCTTATGTTTATATACAGTAATGTTGTATGGTCTCTTGGGGATGTAGGTGCTTTACATCAGCCCCAGACAAATGCCACAGCATAGAACATTGTACAGTCAGAATTATTGTATTGCACAGTACATTCTGTGTCTTAAGTTTACTGCAGGCAGGGGTGTTGCTGCCCTAATAGAAGGTTCAGGGCCCAGGCCCCACCCCCTGAGCCTGCTCTGTCCTTGCACTGGGGGCCTGATCTGGCGCTAGAGCTGGATCAGGCATCTGGGTCCCCAGCCATAGTCAGAACTGGAGCTTGGTGCTGGTGGCCGGTGGCCCGGCCCACACTTTCTGGCTGCAGTTGGGGTCAGATCCTGGCGGGCCCTGGGTCCCCTGCCGTGGTCAGGGCCGGATCCTGCTGCCAGCGAGCGGCAGGCGGCAGCTGGGCCCCAGGTCCCTGGCTGCTATCGGGCCGGATCAGGCCACCGCCGGGCCCCAGGTCCCTGGCCACAGTTGGGGCTGGATCCTGGCACCACTGACTGCAGGTTCTTTGGACTCTTGATCGTAACTAGGTCCTGACCTCAGCTCAGTGCAGAGGCCGTTATCTGCTTAGCAGAGCATTCTACAAATTGGGAAAATTCCCAGTTGCTGTAGACCTAAGTGGTTGCACACATCTTCTTCCCTCCCTTGCCCCCCATCCCCAATCCCAATCACTGGCTATTTTGTCTAGAAACTTCATCTCATTTCCATTTGTTTATGAGAAACATTATTGCTGATAGACTAAATTTAGTGCTATTTCACTAAGGTTTATTACATAATGTTTCAAAATTGCTTCTTGCTGTTTGTATTTGGATTCTTTATCAAGAGTGGAAAGTGCAATAAATCTTATTTAAAATGAACGTAGCGTGGCTCTTGCTTTTGTTGCACAAAAGCACCACTAGATGTCATCATGGATCTTCTTAAATGAGAACAGACAAATTGTCCATCATGTATTAATTTAAACTGAGGGCAGTGATGGGGTTAAATCTGTGCTCTGAGTGCCCTAGAAGTAGTTCTCTGGCACTTGATTGTAATGAACAACTTGATTAAGTCAATCCTGAAAGAAACATTTTTATGTATTACCAGAGCTTTTTATAGCAGAAGCGCGTGTAAAATGTTGTTGTCAGCATAACTTCATATCGTCTTGTTCATTTGAGGACTTTCTTCCATGTTTTCTTACTAGTAGATTTAAGGATATTGGAATGGGATGAAGACAAGTCTCATGATGTAATCAGTTGAGGCTTTAAATATTCAGTAAGACAAAGTGTCCAGCTTTTTGGGAGTGCTGCAAAAAATTTCAAAGAAAACAATAGAGGAACTACAACCAAACACCACTGAAGAAAATGCAGTTATGTCATAGTTGATGCATCAGTTGACATTGCCTCCTCCAGCCCTGGACTGGCAGATATGAAGTAGCCTAGAAATTGATTCTGATCAGATCAGGACATAGTGACTTTGCCTCTCACCTAGGACTATGCTCTCGCTCCTCTTCACAAGCATTAGCTATCCTCCTCCTTTTGTCCATTTCCCTCCAGACTTGCAGAGATGCAGATATAATCAAGCAGCAACTTCTGGTGGCTCATGAAATTCCACTAGGACTCTCTCAAGATCTCAGTACTATTTGTGTATGTTAGTCAGAGACTGATCTTCCACAGGGGTCTGAGAAACTGAAAGAGATTGCAGCCAAATTTTATGGGCCACTCCAAACACTGTTTATGTAAATCAAACATTTGTCTTTTTGTTATTGTAGCATTTTGGCACTAAAAAGTGTTAAATAAAATATTCTCTCTCTCTCTCTCCTGCTCCTTCATTCCAGTTTTTTCTCTCCTTTATTGTATATGGTATCTTAGTCTAATGTTAATTCCTCTCCCTCCCTCCACTTCCTTTTCAGTTTTTCTTCCTTTGCTGTGTTTTTTCCCCCCATTTAAGCTTGCCTCAATCTTCTTTTCATTCCCTTCTTCTTTCTGAATCTTTATCTTCTTGTGGCCCAATGTACAACTCTTTCTCATAAAAACAAACAAGGACACAGCTACCCCTTTGGAACGCTTTCTCATACTTTCCCCTTATTACATTCTAACACACACCCACACTGGCTCCCCACCTCCCTTTCAAATTCTTTCAGAATTATGTTGGTGCCCACTCTGTTCACACCCACCCACACTGGTAAATGTGTTCACTGATGCCTACTCTCCTATCTCACACTCATAATAGCCTCCCACCCCTCTCTGAGAGAGACTACAATCTGTCTTTCCACTGGTGCCTGTCCCCTTCATGCCTACATTCCTGATACAAAGCCTGGAAGTGGTGTGGTGTTCATACAGGAACATGGAAGAGGTGCCTGGATGATCTTCTGTCTACCTGAGGCTGAGCGGTGGGCAACTATAACTGCTGGGGTACCCTTTTTCAGTTCTTCAAGTGACAATCCTTATGTGTACACCACTTCAGATATCCATAAGCCCCATGGGTGCGTCTACACTTGTAAATAAGTCAACTTAAGCTTGCTTAAGTTGACTTAATTTACTCTGTATCTACATTACACTTTCTGCTTAAGTCGACTCTATCGACTTAGGGGCCTCCAGGGCTTCCCCACTGCCCTCCCTGCCAGGATGGCTGGCACAGCCACAGCCTGGCATGCCCCCCCACAGGGCAGGGCAGACCCCTGCCCACCCTGCCCCTATGCCCTGCCAGGGTCCCTGTCCCCCTTTGCCCCATTGTACCACGGTACAATGGGGCAAAGGCTGAGCCCCCTGGCACTTGGCAAGAGGTGCCGTCCCAGGTCCACCTAGCCCCTAGAAGTCGACCTAGGCTCCAGTGTGGATGCTCTAGGTCCATTTTGTAGGGTCCCCTCAAAGTCGACTTAAAATTTAAGTGTGGACATATTAAGTCGACTTAGGCTATGTCTACACTTGTTAATTTAAGTCGACTTAGCTATGTGCCTGGGACTGGAAATTTCTTGCCAGGTATGCCCACATGATCCATGCATGTGCCCCAGCTATCCTCTTGCCCTCTACTGAGGGCATATAGGGTGGTTCCAGACCAGTTACTAGTACAGTGCCTTCTCAAGCAGCTCTGTAGGAGTAAGTTCCTATGGTTTCAGACAGGATTATACTTGAGGTCGCTAGCTGGCGCCCACACAGCCACAGCTACACTGCTATATTTAGTGCACTAGCTAAACCCAAGTAATATGGGTATGCCTACATGAGGTGGAAATTTAGTGATTCTGCTATTACTTCATTCTCTGCAAAAAAGTCGTGAAGTAGGGCTGACTAGGTGAGACAACAGCCACTTTTCCCACAGAAAAATTCTACTTGTTTGGAAGATTTGGACACTAAATGTGTTAATGGATTGGATTTTTAGAATTTTTACTGTCAATGCAACATATTAACAATTAAACAAACAATGAACATGAGTGAAGGGAAGATTCTTTTTTAAAGTGACATTTGATTATAAAGGTTTTCATCCATGTTTATCCCTCTCCCAACTCACTTTACTGCCTTACGTATGAGGAAGGACAAAGCAAGGATCCAGTATGATCTTCGGTGTGACTAAGTGAGGATGCAGGACAGGGATAGATTTCAATAATGTTCTCATTTGGCCTAATTCTGCTCCCAAGAAAGGCAGTGAGAGTTATACCATTGAATTCAATGGGCTCAGAGTGAAGATAACGTGCTTGATGGACCCTAAACATATA
The DNA here is from genome assembly GCA_007922175.1 of Pelusios castaneus. Classification (NCBI taxonomy): domain Eukaryota; kingdom Metazoa; phylum Chordata; order Testudines; family Pelomedusidae; genus Pelusios; species Pelusios castaneus. The sequence continues at coordinate 12,633,660 of ML685794.1, read as the reverse complement.
ATGTGAGCCCAAATGTATACTGCACAAGGGGGAGGCTAACATGAGGGGTCACATCATGACTGAGTGAGGAGATCGCATGACTGAAAGTCTGCATTTGTCTTGGCTCTAAATTTTCTCAGTGAATGAGTTCCGTAAAAGGTGAGTATTGTGTTTAGGCTAAGGAGCACTTGGTATTCTTGGCCAACCTGGTTCCCATCTCACTGTGGGTGAAAAATGCCCCAGTGCAGAGGTTCAACACTAGATTTGCACACCACTTACATTGCTCTTGAGCGCTGCTTGGAGGACTTAAATGGTGCATAGGCCTTGTGCTGATGCTCTGCACAAGGGTGACTCTTTTAGGTTATATCTACACTAGGGTTTTTTCTTGTTGTTTTTTTACTTGTGTTAATTATCAGTTAACTCAGGTGAGTAAACATGATTACATGCTAAATGGGATACTCCACAAACATTTGTTCCAGGATGCAAATATTTTTGGTTTATACTTGGGCTCAGCTTGAGTAAATCACTAACATGTGGATTGTCCAGACTGTATATACAAATGTATTAGTTGGCAATTAACTTAAGTAAAAACACTTGTAGTCCTCTTCTATGTATCTTTAAGGGTAGCTTCTTGACCTTTTCTGTTGATGAGGCGTTTGTTGCTCTAAATATAGTACAGACTTTTTCCACTAGAGTGTGAATGTATGTGGCTCTAACTTACTATTTTTATGTACAAGGCAAGTTTTGAAGAAATACTCCTTAAACTCTGCAAAAATGCTCCGACCACTGCAATTTAAAAACAAACCTCATAGCTGTTTGACATTTTCAGAGGAGCTTGGTTTACAAGCAACCTTACTGCATTGAATAACTCCTTTAGAGGCCTTTGAAAGTAACATTTCTCACAATAGTTTAGAAATAAACTGTTTTTCCTGTGGTAATTTGCTATTATGACAGTTTAACTTTTATACATGATGATTGTTGGTGGAGTTCCTTCCTTCCTTGGTTTTATACCTTAACAATCTCAAAAAGATATTCCCTAACGGAGGAAAAGAGAGAAACCCAAGAATTCTTTAACCTGTTTCTTTTCTTTGCAAAGGGAGAAAAATGTCTTTGCTTGTGCCTTTAGATTTCTCCTTTAAGATGGATAAAAGTGGCCTTGTGACATTTATATTCCTGATATGTTTTCATTTGTGGGGAAAAAAGTGTTAGTTTTCTGGTATTGTTGGAGGATTAGAAAATGAGGGTGAGATGAATATCGCTCATAGACTCAGACTTTAATGTCAGAAGGGACCCTCATTATCATCTAGTATTACCTCCTTCCTATGCAGTACAGGCCACAGAACCTCACCCATCCACTCCTGCAATAGACCCCTAACGCAGTGGTTCTCAACCTTTTGTGGGTCAGCCCACTCCCCCCAGGTTAATCCATCCATCTCCCCAATTCTCCATGACACACCGCTGTATGGTGACACAGTAATGTGTCCCGACACAGTGGTTGAGAAATGCTGCCCTAACCTATGACTGAGTTATTGTTATCCTTAAATCATGGTTTTAAAACTTCAAGATACAGAGAATCCATCAGCAAGTGACCCTTACCCCATGCTGTAGAGGAAGGTCAAAAGAAAAAAATAAAAACAACCCAAAATAAAACAAAAACCAAAACCCAGAGCCTCTGCCAATATGCTTTGGAGGAAAATTCATCCTACAGTGAAAGTTGAGGGGTGCTCTTCCTCAAACCCCTGTTGAAAGGGAAGGAATGGCGAATCTTTCAGAGAAAGCACTTTTCTCTCACTGGTTGGGATTTGAATTAAGAATATATTTACATAAACAGATGATCACACATTTCAAATAGTCTATAAACATCCCCTCCAGTCTTAAAACTGAACTTTGGGTTCAGTCTCTTATGATGTCATTATCCTTCTTAGGCCTCCAGCTAAAATGAGGAAAGGCAATACCTGATACTTCAGTGTATAAAAGCAGCAGCAAAAATTCTATGAGTTTAAAAAAAAAAAAAAAAAAAAAAAAGGGGGGGGTGGGAGGGTTTCAAACATATATCTATTTTTTTCTTTTTCTCTTTTTCAGCAACCCTCAGAAAATTAATTGCATGGAATACTAAACAGGAACTTGTTTTGCAATCTTTTCTTATTTGGTGACTAAAGCTAAAAAGCTTTCACTTGTAGGGATCACACCTCCCCATATGAAAATCCCCATGTTTCTGAAGGGAAGGTTTAGACAATGTTTAATTTTTCCACCATTTGTCATATATTCTTTGATAGATGTATTTCACGCCCACTGTGCAACCACAGAGGAAAGGTGACAATCACAAAGCCTATTGCTTCACAGTCACAGCATGAAGGTCGTGTTGATGGCATCTTTAGGTGATGAATTACACTCTTCTCTAATGCTGCAGTTGTGCTCTGACCTTTAAATTGCCTTCCTGTTTGTGCATAACATGGTGATGCCTCTCATATTAGGCTTTGCTTGGCAGCCTTTTCATTTCATATGACTGGCACATATTTGTAAAGTGCTTCATTGTTTTCATTACCACTGGGGAACAATCTTTCAGACTGCACAATTGGGACAAAATTTTTTCAAAGCTGGATGCTTAAAATGAGTCTCTAAAATCTACATTAAGGTCCTGATCTTGCAACACTGCAATATTTAGCTCTTTCCCAAGGTAGCTGATCCCTGTGGATAGACTGTATAGCTCCCTTTGACCAGAGCAGTTGAGTCCAGCCCAGCTAATTAAAGAGGGCTGGGTTACACCAGGCCTATAAAGGGCTGCTAATAGGGACCTGGGGAGAAAGGGCTGAGTCCTGGGGAGGGAATACCATGCTGGAGTGGAGGTAGACCTGGTGCAGGGTCCCTGAAGCAAGGGGCAAGGACTCAGGGAAGCAGCCCTGTGGGGCATCTCTAGGAAGGAAGCAGAGTGGGCTGAAGTCAGGATCTGTAGTGCCAGAGACTCCTGGGAGAGATGACCCTGAAGCCTGGCCCGAAGGATGGAGTTTTAAGGCGATTTTCTGTTTGTTTGATTATCTCTGTTTAAAGTGTAGCCCCTCCTGCCTACTGGCCCAGCATGAGGGTGTTCAAGATAGGGGAAGTCTGCCTTGGTGGCCTTTTACACAGATTAGGGAAACTAGGCCTGAGGCTCCTCTGTGTGCTCTGCGTTGTGTTTGTGTGTGTTTACTCCGACCAGACCCACTCAGACCGATTCCCCAGGAACATGGTTTTATTCTGAAAGATACATAAAAGCAGCATTACAATCCATCGGCCTGCTCCCTGCTTGTCTACCACATGCTCCCAGCTTCAGTCTGTGCAGACACTCCCTGCTGCGGAGGGTAGGAGATGCTTCCTGGCAGGAGCCAGGAAGTACTCCCAACACGCCGAAGTTTGTAGTCCAGAACTTGTAGTTCTCACTGCTGCTGTTGAAGCACTCTGGACCTTGGGCTACAAAAGAAACAAACCTCCTTGAAAAAGATTGGATGTGGCAGAGCATGCTTCGGATCTGGGGGCATGTCCATACTGTAAAAATTTGCTTCTGCTGAAGTGGCCTCACGTCTCTCACTCTAATGGTGATTATAAAGTTGATTAATTTCCCTACTGAAACTCTGAAAATGTTCCCTTTAGTGATAGAGCAGACTTTGGGAGTATAACTTAAGAATAATCATAGTTTCAATCAGGGACTCTCTTCCTGTTCATTCCCTTTTCCTTCTTCATAGGAAATATGGTTGACCACTAACTAACCTGGTTCAGTGCTTTATAACTGGATTCCACAAACAGACTGGAGGTTTCCATCTCTTCTGATACATTTATGTTTTGAGCATAGAAGACTGGATCTGATCCTGAAAATAAAAACAACATTTTGACCTACAAAATCAACCTTTTATTACAGGTTAAGTATAGAGCCTGATCTTGCAGGCCTCATTCAGTCAAAACTTCTATTAAACTTAGCCCAAAGTCAAGTGTTTTGGAAAACTTGAGCAAAATTCATTCAGTTCGGTGTTGGTAAATATATGAGGTATGTGTTGCTTAGTTCCCTTGTAAAAAGATATTAAGATTTTTTTTTTCCCCCATTAAAGCTGGGTTCCAGGCTAACTTGGAAACAAAAATGAGTTACTAGTTCATGGTATAAAAACAATGTGTGCAGTAAAACATCTACACTAATTATAGACTTATAGTACCGTTTTAATCACTAGTAATAAAGGGTATAAAATCCTTTATTGCATTTTGCTTGGTTTTTTTTGTTTTGTTTGTTTTTCCTTCCCCATTACTCTTTCACTTTGGATTTGATAGTGGCTCGAGTTCCAAAGGGGTAGCTGCGTCAGTCCAGTTCAGCAAAACAAATGAGTCCTGTGGCACTTTTTTTAGTTGCTCAAGTTTTTGTCATAGTTAAATCTGTGGACATATTAATGTTTCGTCTGTTTTTCTTTTTTCTGTAAAATATGGACATTAAAAAAATGCTGACTTTTTTTTTTTAACATTAATGTCATGAGTAAGACTTCACAGTTTTAGGGTGGAAAACTTTCCCTATTCAGAAAATATTTCTGATCCATTCCCACTTAAACTTTAACTTCCCCTTATTACACCTAGGGAGTATTTTGGATTGCTAGAGTTTCTTTTTCTCCATATGGGTTTTTCACATAAAAAATCTTCATAATGATCCTGAGAGGTGAGTACCTGCAGGTATCATTAAGCCCATTTTACAGTGTTTACAATTGGTTAAAATTGTGCACAGAGAAGTTGTCTTTCTCCAAGGCACGCAGAATCCATATTTCCTGACACCAGTGCCCTACTCTAACTTCTGAATCATACTCTTTACCTTACTTTAGTCCATTTAGGTAAGTTACAGCGATGGAAGTCACCATTTTTGTGTCATTTTTTTAACAGCTTGTATATAAAGAATGATAAATAAGCTCTCCGTGACACTCTATGTCATAAATACTCTTCTTTAAATACTAATTCCACTCTGGTCATTTTTGAGTCAAACTTTGAAAGGCTTGTGCAATAGTAAGCTTTTGTGCCCATAAACCCCGTGTGTGAATATATGTGCAAAGAGATGTATTGGTGTCCTGTGAGGGTGGGTAGCTGTGCCTGTGGTTCCCAATATGTGTGTGCGTGCGTGCGTGCGTGCATGCATGCATGCATTTCTGTATGCCAGGTGTAGGTGGTTGCAGGCACTAGGGTTTCATGTCTTCTTTGCTTGCCTCTTGTACAGGCTTGTGAAAGCTTTGCTCTAAGGGCAGTGGATTTCCTCCATGTTCCATTCATAGTGGATTTCCTCTATTCACTTATGCACTAAGATGGATTAATTTCCTTCACTACAGAACTCCTTGGGTGCAATGCACTTACATGTGGTATATTAGTAAGAGGAAAAATTGTTTCAAAGATAAGCCTACATCATTTACTCATCTGTGTTACAAGAGGTTGCCAGAGAATATTAGATCTTGAAGAGTAAAGGTGTGAGTGGATGGGAAAGTGACTTACTGGTTGAGAAATACTGGTCAATGTTATGCAAGAAGTCAGATTAAATAATCATAGTGGTCATTTTGGCTTGAATCTGCATATGCAGCTAGCTATAATTTAAATGCTAAGGGAGAGATTCACACCAGTGCGGAAAATGAATCCACTTAAAGTCCTAAATGTACAGTTGTAAACAAAGCAAGAATTTTCTACAACCACTAACACTGAAATCAAATTAGTCTTTAGTCTCCTAAGTTAGAAATTAGTCTTTTCACCCATTATTAATGCTTCCTTTTTAATAAGTTCAGAGTATCAGCTCTCCATCCAGGCAGTATTCCAAAGCAAACATTAATTGCAAAATGCAAACATTATGTCCTGCATGTTAGTAAAGCATAGGTCTTGCTTTGAGAAGAATTTAACATACTGTTAATTAATTGACCAGGTTGTGCCATTTAACTATTACTTACAGCCATTTTTATTAAACAAATGAGTATGGACGCAACTCTCAATCACATGAAAATATATTCAGGCCTCTCAGACTTTATTTAAACAACCAGTTTTGTGTACTCTTGCTATAGCAACAGAAATATAGTACAGGGGGTATGGCAGTATGACACAGAGTACTCTGCGTTTTTGCTACGATGTTTATTCCTAACCAGAACATGGCAATGTTGCTAAGGAGACTGGAACATCTCTGGCATAAGCAGACTTTTAGAGATGAATCTCCAATTACTTTTTTTTTTTTTTTTAAACTCCATATGAAGTGAAGGATGTATGAAACATTATTTTGGTCAGGAGGGGCGCATGCAAATGTTACTTTGGTTTTGAGCATTTATCTTTTCATTAGAGTTTGGGGTTTGAGCAAAAGCTTAATGTCAGTGCAAAAGTCTTGCACAGAGATGGAATTTCCTATAGTTTTGTGACAAAACCATTCAAAATTGCTGACTTGTATATAAAATTTAGAGTAGGCATATGCTGGTTTGGAAGTTTTTCAACCATCGCCAGATTTTGATGAAGCTGGTTTGAGTCCGTAATGAAATCCCAAACCAGCTGAATGTCACATGGTTTTGGATTGCACTGTAAACATTTATTTCATAATTATTTCACATTAGCCCTAGAATGGTCAGATTTCATTTACACAAATATACAAGATTTAAAATTTTTTATCTTTATTTTAAAAAATTCTTGATTGTTTTGGGGAGTTCTAAGCATATTGAACAAGGCTACAGCTAAAAAGAGAGGTCTTCTTACATACTGACTGATGTGTTGCCTGTAGGCCAGAAGCAGCTCTGTGGACCACCTGGAAATGTGGCACAGAGAGCTCATGGCAGGCAGCCTACATATAGTAAACAACTGTCTCAGAAGTTCTTAATTAATAAAGCAATGCCTAAGCAACAAATGTTTTTCCTGCATAGATAATGAACAGTTCTGTCCCATCCAAACTGAGATCAGAATTATGTTAGCAACAGCCTATAACTGTATTTAAAATGAAGTTTTGGTCAGAAAAGAAACTGAAAATGCCACTTGTATGTATTCAGAGTCCTTTTGCTAGATTTAGTAACGGGTAGTTTTTACTCCCAATAGCCCTACAGAGCTAACACACAAGAGAGACTGATATAGAGTCTAGTTAATATTGTGCATCATCAAGATGATTCCAGTTGTAGGACCAAAGATTCCCACAGTCATACAAGTGTGACCATTGAAGGTCTATTGTCTTCGGTGAGCAAGGATTTTTCTATATGTACAACAGCTAGCCTGATGGGGCTGGGATTCTTACTGGATCTGTTGGTGCTAGAGTGGTATAATAATAAAACCCCAAAGGGTGGCAGAGGGGAATGTGTGTGTGTGTGCATGTGCATGGGGATGGGGCATGTGTGACCAGCACTGCTGCGGGTTGTGGTAGTATCAACGGAGCTCTAGGGCTATGTCTACACTTGTTAATTTAAGTTGACTTAGCTAAGTTGACTTAAAGTCAACTTTGTCGACTTTAAGTCGACTTAGCATGTCCACACTTAAATTTTAAGTCGACTTAAAGGGGGTCCTACAAAATCGACCTAGAATGTCCACAGTGGATGCCTAGGTCAACTTGTAGGGGCTAGGTGGACCTGGGACAGGTCCACAGTGGTGGGGGGCACCCCTTGCCAAGTGCCAGGGGGCTCAGCCTTTGCCCCATTGTACCTTGGTACAATGGGGCAAAGGGGGACAGGGACCCTGGCAGGACATAGGGGAAGGGTGGGCAGGGCTCTGCCCTGCTCTTTGGGGAGGGGGTATGCCAGGCTGTAGCTGTGCCAGCCACCCTGGCAGGGAGGGCAGTGGGGAAGCCCTGGAGCCCCCTAAGTCAACTTAAAGTCGACTTAGGGCTAGTCCACGTCTACACTGGCTTAAGTCGACTTTCTAAAGTTGACTTAAGCAGCAAGTTGACTTAAAAGGAGGTTTTACAAAGTCGACTTAAGCAACCTTAAGTCAACTTAATTTACAAGTGTAGACGCACCCTAGTTGTCCATTAAAGCTGTGATCCTCCGATAGACGTTGTGGTGCCTAAGAGGGCTGACTTTGGCCGTTGAATATGGAATTTTGATATTCTTTTACTTAGAAATCCAAAGATAATGAAAATAGCCCATACCTGAACCACGTATTGTTACATGGAAATCTATGGGCTTGATTTTAGGCCAAGTTACTGACAGTTGAACCCTGAAATATTTCGAACAGTTTTATTACCCTTTTCCCTGCATTCTGATCTGAGAGACATTTCTAACTATTTGAATGTTATCTTGTTACCTTTAAGAGGAAGTATAGAGTTATTAGGGGAACAATAAACAAAGGCATCTTAACGTCACCACACTTTTCAGCTCCTAAAAGAGTGATGTCTTTTTCTCCCTCTCTGTTATAATTGTATTTAATACTTTGAATAAGCCTGTACTAAACCAAAATTAGTCAGAAACAATGTACATAAGAACATAAGAA